>CM036753.1:87202202-87527202 GCA_020796225.1 Arion vulgaris | reverse complement strand
CAGCTCTATGAACATCAAGTTCTCATAGATGATGTGGTCAACATATTGCGGGTCGACCTTTTCTTCCTCCCAAGGTTGTTCCGGAATCTAACAAATGTTGGGCTGACCTGAGAGCCATTATGGACGAACAAAATATCCATCCCATAGGTGAATTTGTTCATCGGAACAAGCAAGTGAACTAACCGCTACACTACCGCCGCTTTCAACTCTCACAGCATGTGTTCAGTGTTTTTTAGCCCTGTTTCCCAACGTGGGGCGCACGCCCCACAGGGGGCATTTTCATCGTTTAGGGGGCAATGGACTCGTTCGGAGTTTAACTAATGTTCATGATGTTTCAAAACCGATATATTGGCTTTTGAATGTCTGTTGACAAAACCGAATGTTGCTTCACAATCACTTTACTGAAGTTTTAAAAATCTTCAATAAACAGAAAGTTCTTATACCTAGGTACATTTCTACATCATTTTAACAAAGCTTTGAAAGGTGGAAAGCATGTGTTATTGGGTTAAAATCGTTGACGGTCGATGGTAAAGCTTTTGTGAGTTATCTAGTCGATATCTTTGAAAACTAAATATATTAAATAACCAACTTCAAGGAACAAAAAAAAAAACTCTTGTTTTATGCAAAAGCTAAGATATTTGGTTTCATTATTTTTACTGAATTTTGAATAAAAGTTTTGAAAAGGTTCTTTGGCTCCAGATATGGGAAGTGACTGACACCGCTTTACTTATTATTGTCGATCATCTGAAAATTCTATCCGCTGATTTAAAAGAAAGATTTTTTCTGACTTGAATCAACTTGATTTTCCAACTTGGAAGCTGTAATGCCAATATTAGTGGATTTGTCTTATATTTCAAATATCCAGTATCAAAAGAACTCGCAGAAATGCAGAATGATGAGTCAGTTAAAACTTTATTTAATATAAATGGAGCGATGGTATGGCATTGTGAGGAAACAGAAATCAAATATACAAATTGAGGTCAAATGCACATAGGAACAACGCTAAGCCAAGATTAATGAGCTGACACTAATCAAGATCCTACCCACCTCCACGTGGTGACCCTGGTAACAGACATTGGTTCTTGTCTGGCTAAGCGAGTAGGGATCGAGGAGAGCTACAGGTAGTGGTAGTAGTGCAACCACGTGAAAGAAATGAAGGTCCAAAATCCATTTACAAAATTCACGCATCTCCTGTCCGATGTCCGATAAAAAGTTGCCCAAATATTTGATGAATCGTAAGAAAACAGCAGTGTACGAGTCGTCTGTGAAGGAATGCCAGCTCCTTTGTAGCCAATGGCGGCACCAAAAATTGCTAGCTGTGAGGTAAGAACCAATGCGAACGATCCGTAACGAATAAACAGTCTCAGCAAGTGTCTCTGAAAACACGGTAAAGTACCGTGTCAACACATGGGAAGACTACGGCAAACAACTCCGTGTCAAAGGCCTAAAGTAGATACATTTACCGGGTAAGGTTGGCCAAGCGCAAATCCTAAAATTGCGTTTTAGTGCCTAACGAAACTGCCCTCCCTGGGACAGCCGGTCAGGATACTGTTGTATTAACTACTAACATCCCCGGAAAAACTCAGGTGGATGATGATGGCGAGCGCAAAATTTCAGTTGCGCTGCTATAGTCTGTCCATTAATTCGTGAGCACGTTTGAAATTGATTTTCTCGAAAACTACCTGTTGGATCTCAGTGATTTTTGCAAGCAGCCTTAGAATATCCATGACGCTAGAGAAATATATTTTTTCCAAGAAAATTTGATGTAGTTTGAAATATTTCTTCTTCAGGTTATATTAAAATCAACCTCACCGGATTGTACACAATAGTAACAGATCTACGGTACACAGACGCGATGTTCTAAAAATACATTATGGTAACATTGAAATATCGTGAGTAAACAACAATTTCACGGGAATTCCCGTGCACCTAAACCAGTCGACTTTGAACGCGGAAAGCATATGACGTTATAATTGGGATACCGTTGTATAGTTATAGGTGTATCTCGCTATTTGTATGAAGCTATTGTATCATATTTGTTGGCTTATCAAAACTGACATTGATATCACATTCATAATGAGTCTGAAGTGCACATTTATAACAATGCAGAAGGTTACAGTTTTACTATACCAACACTTCCGTAAGGAATCTAAGAGAGGTCATCTATATTGCGATATTCATAACCCTGAGAAACGAACGCAGCTGGCGCTTGGTCTGAATAGAGAATCCTTTTCCCGATGGATTAAACAGGACACAAAGTGCACTATGTCAAGCAATGAAGGAAAAGAACAATTGACGACTTTGACATAGATGTCATAAGACGGAGCTCTTGAAAATGTTTGCGACAAATCAACTTGTTACTCTCAGGAAACTGAAATTAAAACTGCAATCAGATTGCAGCATAGACATTTCTAAAAGTACTCTATGGAAAATTGTAAGAGCCGCCGGCTTCACCTTCAGAAAAACTATAGGCGGCAGGAATATTATTTGTGAAAAACCACATTTAATTGATGCCCGAAGTAAATACCTGAGGCAGATCCGTGAGCGGCGGAGGCAAGGCTATGATATTGTATATTTGGACGAATCCTTGGTCAATGCACACCACACCAATGCTAAAGAATGGCAATCAGTAGACGGTGAACAGAAAATAAAAATACCAAGCAGCAAAGGCCAGCGTATTATATTAACATGCAGGAAGCAGTGAAGAAGGTCTTGTCCATGACGCTGGACTTATTTTCCAATCAAAAGTACCGACGGTAGGGACTACCACACAGAAATGAATGGACATATTTTCCAGGCACTGGATGGAGAAAGATCTACTTCCAATTCTAAACAGACCATCATGCTTGGTAATGGATAATGCATCCTATCACAACGCAGTATCAGCGGAAGACAAAGTACCAACTGCATCAAATACAAAGATCAAATTAGGACTTGGGTTGCTAAGGAAAATGTCAGCTTCGATGATACATATTTGAAACCCGAGTTGTTGCACCTGGTGAGGATGACAAATAAGACAAAGGTGTTTCATATTGACAAAATCATTGCGGAATACGGCCACACGTCTTTGCGACTACCTCCATATCATGCTCACCTCAATCCGATAGAGCTTGTCTGGGCTAAAGTAAAGGGCAAGTTGCCGAACAGAACAGGACGTTTAAAATGTGTGATGTTGAAGTTCTGACACGTGAGTCCCTCTCAATGATAGACATGCAGTTCTGGAAGAAGTGTGTTGAACATGTGCTCCGAGAGGAAGACGAGTACTGGCACCGAGATGGATTACAATTTGTCCAGCCAGTAACAATTATCAACCTCATGGAATCGTCAGATTCGGGAGGATACAAATCATATTTTGATTACAGACTGAGAAATAGCAATATACATTTCCATATCCAAATGCGTCTACCATCATACAATTGTGGTGAAGTTAAGACACCCTGGGGTCTAATGGTGACGAAGGGGAGGACTAACGGTTGCATATTGTATCCAAGTTCACGATTGCACATAAAGGGCAACACAATTAATTACTTGACCTATCAAGTTAATATGGAGATACACCTATGAATAGAATTGACATGGACAAATTCTAGGGATTACTGTAAAATCTAAACTTTGAGCCCCGTATTTGCAATTGTCATAAAAGATCAAAGGAATTCGCCGATGTGCAAAATCCGTAGCATCTATGAACTATTGGTTAGTTTTATTTTAGCGTCATGGATATTCTAAGGCTGCATGCAAAAATCACTGAGATCCAACAGGTAGTTTTCGAGAAAATCAATTTCAAACGTGCTCACGAATTAATGGACAGACTATAGTGCCGTTTGAAACGACCATCTAAAATCTGTGCGCAGCCCCGTGGACAGGAAAAATGTAGAGTAAAACCCTTGCATATTGCCAAGTGCCGACACGCGCTCCTAAACGGCTGAGAACTATCCTACTTAGTAACAAACTCACCGTAGATAGAAAAGTAAGGACGATAATAAAAGGCTTGACTGGTACAAACCGAAACATTGGCTAAGGGAGATACTTTTCGGACGCCGATCATCCTACACATAGTATGATGACGTCCACAGACCATGGCTCAGATCATATAAAGGCTAAGCATACAGCCAAAATAAGATCGTTTGCACGACAAGCACATGCGTCTCAAATGACTGAGAATTTTCCTAATCCGTAACGACCTTATAAAGTCAGAAAGAGCGCATATTGTTTACATGCTCTTTGGTGAAGATCATAAAGCCCAAATATACGGCGAAATATAATCGTAAAAGAGCAATGAATACAAGAAAGATGACAGTTCCAGTGACTAGTCCTAGAGGGGTCGAGAATGCTCCTAAACCGGAGTGACCTCACCCTGTTAGCGTAAAGTAGCAAATGCTCTCTGGCGTAGATCCAAGCCCAAATATACGGCACTAAAGATCATTAAAGAGTGTTTATCATACGACGCGTACGAAACGATCTTACCAAAGGCAGGAAATCCGATAGAGAAGTCGCACGTCATTACTTAACTATGGCCGTAAAAGTACCAATCGTACGAGGACTCAAGGCAAATGTTACACAGACAACAGGTTTCCTGCAAACGATCACACTTGGAGGATCTAAGCTTCAAGTACCTCTAAAGTCAGCGAGGCTGTCCATATGGTTGAGGGACACCTGTAAAAGGGCAATTTAGGCCTCACGCAAAAATCAGTCAGAAGCGCAATACCAAGCGTCATGACTTTCGCTGAAATAACAGAGGACGTTCGAGAGAAGAAGAAGAAAAAATATACAAATTTAACCAAATGTGCAAGAAAACTGTTATTACCGTTTCCATCTTCATATTTAGCAGAATGTGGATTTAGTGCCATAGGCTAACTGATTTACTGCTAAAAAAAAATCGGCTTGATGTAACACAACGGGGAGACTTGAGACTGAAGCTAACTAAATTGGAACCTAACATAAAATCTCTTTGCAGCATACATCAAGCGCAATGATCTCACTAAGTGTAAGTAATAAATAATTACTAATAATTAAAATAATATTTAAAAATCTGTCATTAATATTATTTCATACTTGAATTTCAGTTCTCCATTATACATTTTGAAAATTTACTTACTGTGTTTCCTTGACAACTTCCTAGTTATTTCTTCCTAAAACCTATCATTTAAGTTTCTTTAGTGAACAATTCAATTTTTGGAAATTAACAATTTTTGTATATGTTACATAAGGAGGGGGGCATACGAATTTTTGAAAGGCTTTGGTGGGGCACGGCACAAAAAAGGTTGGGAAACACTGGTTTAGAGCTTTAGACGATAATAACTAGAATATCATATGTTATTGATGTTTCGATGAAAATCAAATGTATCCAGTTGCTAGACGTATCAGAAATGATAGTATATAAATAAATATATTCTTTTAACAGTCGGACATCACCCTAACCAATCTAGTGTTTGTTTTACTATACCGAAGCACATTAATAACGCACCACCTGTATAATCCAGGAACAGAGTGTGAAATGTAAATATAAGTGTTTACAAGCTTACATATTTGGAATCCTTATTCATTTTCCTTTCAATGCATGATGGTAATTAATTTGTACATTTGATTGTTATGAAATTAATTGCATTTTGTGCAGGCAAGGAGAACACCAAAATGCAACCAATAAAAAAAAATTCCTTCACACTATCCTCAGTATCTAGTATGTCCACCGTGTGCTTGCAAGCAAGCTTGGCAGCGGCTCCGAATGGAATGCACAAGTCTGTGAAGGAAATTATGTGGAATCAAGTCTCATTCACGTGTAAGAGCATCTGCAAAGCGCTCTCCACACCGTCGGCAAATCCGCACACGTCCATCAGCAAAGGATAGGTTGAATCTGCTCTCGTCTGCGAATAGGACAGCATTTTTCTGCAGTCTAGTCCATCTGACATGTTGTTCTTCCCATTGCAGGCGCTGCTGACGATGTCTGTGAGTCAAGTTTGGCCCAACATAAGGTCGTCTTGCAGTAAGGCTTGTATCTCTGAGTCGTCGTATGACTGTCATTCGAGAGACTTGCCCACGTCTACCCACTATTGCTGTTCGACTTGCCGGGAGAGAACGATTCCTTAGGTGACTGAGCACAATATGGCGATCTTGCGCAGGGGTAGTAACTCAGTTGGCCACTCGACGTCTATCCCGGCACTGCCAGTGGCTCCGTAACGTTCATTGAGACGTACAATAGTGCTGTGGTGGCAATTCATCCTTCTGGCAATGGCCATCGAGCTCATTCCGGTAGACAACATACCAATGGCTCGTTGGCGGTCATTTTTCGATAGTCGTGGCATTGTAAGCACATGTACCGGGTGTTTTGTCTCAACGGCCTTTTTGTACCGAGCATACTGCCACAACGCCTACACACTTTCAAGGTCCTAGCTGTTGGGAATCGTGTTGCACGTGTAACTTTCATTGTTTTCTTGTAGTCTATACACAAACCCGTGGGTTTGAAAATTCACTTTCCATTCCAGCAGCCATTCGCTCTCTACCTCATGACAAACACAGGGAAAATACATTCCCACACTTTTTTGCTCACCCTCAGCAACAGTATTTATCATAGTGGTGCGTTTTTAATGTGCTTCAGTATATAATTGTTTTTTTTCCACATGCTACCAAAGCGGGTTTCACAATAACAGTTTTTTATCATTATCAACTATTTATTATTATTATTATTTTAACTAACCTTACACGATTCAAGTCAAATCATGTATATAATTTTATTATCACTTTAGCCAGTGTACAAACTTGTGATCAAGTATTCGGAACATGTATCTCTACTGTACCCTAATCTCTGTGGCTATCTTTAGATCAACACAACTCTGAAATCCAATGTTAATGCAAGATGAATATTGAATTTTATCATCAGATATTTCATTTGCTTCGTCCCTTAGAGTTGTCTCTTCAGTATCTTCTGTGGTAATTTTCTGCGGTCTCATATTGTCATAAAGCAAAATAGACAGTCTATATATTAACATTTTTTTCAGTGGTTGTCTTTATTGCTCTGACGTCTTTAAGAACCTGTTCATTATAATACATATTAATCTCTATCGTCCCACGGTGCGGTACCACCATAAAATAGTGACTTTTATGGTATGTTTTAATGGACTCGATCAAATGTCATAATTTAAACTAAAAATTCGACACAACTTGAAAAATAGTTGTTTTTTGTGTCCATCAACTAAAATATGAATAATAGTCTCATTCTAATCAAACTAATGCATTGAAGTGTGTCTTTTACATTGAACAGTGAAAGTAGACGCATTTGAAGCCACGTAGTCATATTTCCAAGTAGAATTTTGAGACCGAGACTGTTTCATTTTGTTCTTGACATAGACCGCCGAAGTAATCAATAACTTCACTTCTAATGCTGTCTTATATGCTAGCAACAAAAGCGTTATTATTTCTACAACCGTATAATCTTTAATTATTTACCACAATTTATTGTCAATTGAAGTAAGACAGAGAGTTCATCAGCGCAGTAATAAGTTAATACTGACATTTAATGCGAATTATAGACAATACATTAACAGACAGCAAAATCTCTAGAAACCACAGAGATAGGGTTTTACTTGAGAATGCTAAGAATCACATGGACTGTTAAAATTGGTAATGGTGATGTGTTGAAAGAGGTCAAGACACATAAAACTGTGTTGAAAGAGGTTAAAACACAGAAAACTGATCAATATAAGAAAGGTGCAGTCGTCATTCGTTGTGGCATATGATGAGAAAGGGAGGTTTATAACACATTACAAGTCAAATTTTTACTATGATGAAAGTGGAAATCGTGGCATATCTTTACAGGACTTAGCCATCAACCACAGTAAACTTAGTGATTCATTTTCTAGGCACTACCTATAAGTTAAGTAGTTTGCCAATCCTTTCTGAACGGTGAGGTCTATTTTTAACTTTTGTAAAAATCCCACGAAAACGAATTTGCTTCCAAATTTGCCCACCGTGAGGTTTGAACCAGACACGCTTTGGTTTGTGATCGAGCTCACTACCGCTTGAGCTACAGGGGCTGACAGACGTTATGTTATACATGCTCAACTAAACCTGAAAACAAAAGTATTAAATCTTAAAACAAAACTTAAAATATATAGAAACAGTATCATGTGATCGTTATTATATAGAAGTGAGCAGTGGCGGCTCGTGATCACTTTTGTTGGTGGGGCCAGACACACATTTGCGGGGAAACCATGATATTGGGTTAAGTTATATTTTAATTTACTAAGTAATAAATACACGTTTGACATTATTTGTGGTTGGACCTGGCCCCATTGACCCTTAATGACGAGCCGCCACTGGAAGTGAGTAATGATAAATAATCCACAACACCGTACACGAGTTGGAGACATTTTAAAATAAATGTTAAAATTGAATAACTTTCATGCCATCTATTCTTACATTTCGACGTATTGTTACACTTACATATAATCTTGTCTGTCTTAAAATACCATCATGATTAGTACTTTAATCATTCATTTTTCTATCTGCTTATGTTGAACGTTGTAGAATTTCATGTTATGGAATTACAGTGTGTCAGGATAAAGTTGCACAAACAAACTATTATTACAAGATAACAATTGTTTATTTCTATACTACGTTTCTCTATCCGCTCATTACTGTGAATTAAATATGGATTTATTATTATGTATTAGTCATGATTGTGACATCTACATTTATTCTTCAATCTTACGCTAAAAGCTGTATTAGAAACAAAAGCATACAATAAAGTCTGATAATGACCTGATGTCATTAAACTGTAAATATTAGCTAACATTATATCTCGCTTGAGGCATCAACTCTTGAGAAAAACAAGCAAATAACATATAAAGTGCCACGTACTTACCAAATAATAGCACACGAGATCAGAAAAAAATAATTAGTTCGTCATGGAAGGGGAAGAATGACATGAGTGATGGTAAATATTTGTTTTGCGGACGAAAGATGAATTGGTTGGATTATGACTGTGTTTTCCGGAGAGTTTACCAGACACGACGGGGACAATAAGAAGCTGACACAAGATTGATTAGTGGTGCCGATTAGTGGTAACTATTGTCATCAACGTAAGGTTTTCTAATATGCTGATATTTTCTAATGACGTTAAAGGAAAAAATCAAGTATTGATTAAACAACATGAAAGAGAACATACTAAGTGAATTTATTTACTCTGTTAAATTGTTCCTTAATGAAAACGAACATTCACTGAGAGAATGTATTTATTCTGTTGAATTTGTCTTTAAAGAGAACACGTTCATTAAATGTATTTATTGTGTTGAATTTGCCATTAAAGAGAACATGTTTATTAAATCTATTTATTCTGTTGAATTTGTCTTTAGAGAGAACATCCTGAGTGAACGTATTTATTCCGTTGAATTTGACATTAAAGAGAACATGCTGAGTGAATGTATTTATTCTGTTGAATTTGTCTTTAAAGAGAACATGCTGAGTGAATGTATTTATTCTGTTGAATTTGTCCTTAAAGAGAACATGCTGAGTGAATGTGTTTATTCTGTTGAATTTGTCGTTAAAGTGAGCCATGTTCAGAGAATATCTAACCTCTTGTGTTTTTTTTATCTTTTAGCATGTTGAGATGATGTATTTCTTCTAATAGTTTTTTATGTCCTTAAAAAGAGTATTTCAAAGAATTTTTTTGAAAAACCTGGCCAGCAATGACGGAATGCGGGAACATTCAGTCAGAACTGTTTGATTCTGAACACGACTTTGCTAGCGCATTTCCGACATGTTTGGTCGGGTATTTTCCGGTTTCGTTTGCCGAGCTACTGAGTTAGTGCTTGAGCAACGCTGTGAGCTATGAATGTTACATGGAATGCTTTTTGCTGTGTCAACCGTTCGTTTGTTGTGTGTTAGTGTGTATTCAGAAAATGGCGGACAGCGGTTATGACGAACAAACTCAATCTGCCGTATACAGTTATATTGCGGGTGCAGAAAGCTGGATTTTGTCATGATTGATGTTCCTTCGACAAGAATTGCAATTCAAGTGATGAACAGTTTTGTGTTGCTGGATTAACGACGGCCATGTGCATTTTATGCGGAGCAGGTTGCTTTTTGTGGTGGTACGCGGCTGTTTCATTATGGAATTAGTTCACACAGGAAACATTTCACAGTTGTTAGCATTTCGTGTGATTTTCATTGGCACAGGAACGGAGCAATTATGGGGTGACCCGTTGCAATGAAGTTGGAACCGTACTTATGAACTAAGAACTATGTATCTCTTTTGATGAATTTGTTTTATAGAAAACATATTGAGAAAACACATTTTTCTGGTGTTGTTTTTATGATAATAATATTGAAAGAATGTATTTATTATATTGTTATTTTTGTCTTGAGTGAGAGTATTTTGAGAAGATGTGTTGCTTCTGATTTGTTGGGTATTTAGACAGAACTTGTTCCGATAATTTTTTTTTACATATATTGATATATTGAATTGTTGCAGTGTACATCATCTTGCAATACCTCCATCCTCCACCCCTGGAAGCATTGTCACTATTTTTCAAACGCTTCACTTGTTTTTGTTTTTTTTTACGAATTACACCTATCTTTCTACAATGTATTTAAAAACCACTGTTTTCTTTCCTCATAACTTTTAAGAAACACTGCTTTCTTTTCCCTTAACGTTTAAGAAACACTGCTTTCTTTTCCCATAACGTTTAAGAACACTGCTTTTTTTCCCATAACGTATATGAAACACTGCTTTCTTTTCCCATAACATTTAAGAAACACTGCTTTCTTTTCCCATAACTTTTAAGAAACACTGCTTTCTTTTCCCATAACGTTTAAGAAACACTGCTTTCTTTTCCCATAACGTATATGAAACACTGCTTTCTTTTCCCATAACATTTAAGTACCACTGCTTTCTTTCTTTTCCCATAACGTTTAAGAAACACTGCTTTCTTTTCTCATAACGTTTAAGAAACACTGCTTTCTTTTCCCATAACATTTAAGAAACACTTCTTTCTTTTCTTTCCCCATAACGTTTAAGTACCACTGCTTTCTTTTCCCATAACGTTTAAGAAACACTTCTTTCTTTTCTTTCCCCATAACGTTTAAGTACCACTGCTTTATTTTCCCATAACGTTTAAGTACCACTGCTTTCTTTTCCCATAACGTTTAAGAAACACTTCTTTCTTTTCCCATAACGTTTAAGAACCCACTGATATATTTCAACAATATGTTTCAGAATACAGCTCTTTGTCCCCAATTCACTTAAGAACTAGTTTACTCGTTATCCTGTACGTTTAAGAACCAAGGCTCTTGATCGTTTTTTTCCATCTTTAAGCCCAAATCATTTCTCTATTTTTACTCACCCCACCCCCTCATTTATATGTGTTCCATTGCTTGCATTCTTCCGACCAGCTGGGTCAACATCTTCCAGAACAGATAAGTTTACATTTATTTTAGCACAGAGAAGTTTTCATTGTTTTGTTTTTTATTTTGTGATTACCTTGCGATATGTTTGTTTAGTCGCTATTTATTTCTGTATGTGACATATTTGGGTGTGTTATTTAATGCGTTTTCATTGTTCATTATATTTTTTCGTTTTTTCTGTGAATAATCTCAACATCATCAAAAAGCGTGTCCTGGGCAGAACTTTGCCACCCTAACATTCCTTCGGAATTTATACATCTCTCGTAGTCCAGGTGTCCCGCCTCTGCAGCCGTTATGCTCATATCATCAGTTACATCATGAATCCATCTTCTCCGTGGTCTTCCTCATCTCAGCTTCGCCGATATAGTCTTCTCCAAAATGGTATTTATTTATCCGAAATACTTCAATCCTCTCATTCGTTTTTGAAGCATCAGTCAGTTTTTTTTAATTGTGCTGTGTTTTTTGGCGTGTGCATAGATCTATTTGTTCTCTGTGTTATGATGTACGGAGGACTCTTCTGTAAAACTTATATTCAAAAGCATATATATGCTTTTCCACTGAGTGTTAATTAAATGTTCATGTTTCACATCCATGCGTTGCCACTGGAAATATATATGCTCATAGTTTACATAATACAGAAGTAATTTATAACTTAGCCTCCTTGTCTCTGTGTCTGTTTGTTCTTGTTTTGATAACTCTTTTTTTGGGCCGAATTGTCGACTTTATGCTGCAAACCTCATTTGTAAAATAGCAATTCAATCTCATTTATCATCATCATCAAGTGTCGTATCGGATGATGGCGATCGTGGAATCTCATGTCCTGAGTAGTGACTATCAGTTCGGTTGTTACGACAGCTTCGTGCCATAAAATTGGGTTTTCCATAATTTTTACGTTGTAGTCCTCTATCTCGTCTCTACTTAATTCTACCAGTTATCATTATGTGCCCTGAACATCACTTTCTCATTACATGCTCAAGTAATTATTTTTTGTATTTATGTTATTTTATCATAAAGAGTAAATCTGTCAACAGCTGAAAGCTACCATATATTTTGAAGTTTTCAATGTGTATTCAGCAAAATAAATCTATTCTCAAAAGAGTACAAATATCTTTCATTGTCTGTCAACGAAGAGTCAGCAGTGAATATTAGAATACATTACTGGACCATTTATCTCAAGGAGTTGAATTTGAATAGAGAAACTAATGATGTTGAGGGAAATAGCTGTGTTGTTGAATTGTTTGCTCCTGTTCAGTCAATACCAAGTATGCTTTTATTGTGTGAATCTATAATTTGTTGTGTCTTGTCTGACATTTTGCAGCACTTTAACATGTAGTCGTGAGCATAATTTTGTTTCCACGTGTTTCATTGCTAGTCAGTGTGTGCCCAGATCAACGTCAAACTTTTCTCCATCTGTTCCATGCCAAGTCTGTATTTACCAAGATAAGTTTCACCTATAGTTCTCATTTAGATACTTTAAAACACGACGAAATAATCAATATAATTGTGCTCTCTCTAAAGATGCCACTTAGAAACATATATGTAGTTCTGAGATATCACAAGGATTACACTTATCTAACCTCAATTCATTACATTTTTGGGAACTTTACGTTCCCAGTCACCAGATAGACGCTTAATTACACCAAAAGGTCAACTTTTTACTCCCAGCTAATGTATTCAATGCTGTGTTCACATTATGCTGCATCACAAGAAAATTTGCAGACTAAGATGGTCTGATGCAGTTAGTCTAGTCATAGACGTGGATCAGATATATTACAAGTCCAAAGTAACTTGTATAAGACATTCATTCCGTGGAGATGCATTAGTAACATAGCAAATAGCATAATCATAATAATGTTCAAGATCGTGAATGTTATCGTATTAAAGTGAGTGAAAACAATTGTTCAGTATCATAAATTTGTTTAGGGACAAACATACAAAAGTACAAAGAATAAAACATTATTTCGAAAAAAGAACATTTATTTTAATTCATTTTGATGTAACATTCACATAGATACTATAATTACATCATTTACAGAACATATTCAAATTCTCCAGAAGGAACTAAATAATCCAAAGTATTTTAAATGACAAAACAACATGCTGGGGCAACAAGTGTGTATGTAATTGACCTCAATGCAATATGGGCTCTGTTAGTGCGTGGTACATGTCAATGATCTATGCGTAGGAGAAAGAATTAGCTGTGGTTCACCTAGTCAATTGTTCTCTCTCCTATCTTGGCCCATCTCTGACGTGATACGTTTGATTATCAGACCGTAAAATCATTAAACTTATGTGCAATATATGTCTCTGATCCCCAGTAAACCACATATAAGCTTTGGTTTCAGCGATTGTATAACAGAATCGTAGTTACAGAAGGCTAAGCATATATCTCACCTTTACAATGGAAGTATTTCTAATACAACCACGTATTAGCATGACTTCATTTTGAACTCGTTCGAGTCACTCCCATTGTCATCGTGATATCGTGAAATCGTGAAAATGTCAAGTCCGTAACCTATTACGAACATAACCAGTTAATGGAACAGTAGGCCTAGTAGGATTTGATCTGGGTGTGCTGCTAATATAAAACCACTCTTGCAATGCTGTATAGTTTGTTCAACATAATCTTTGAGAGACTACGATCAAAAGATATTCGAAGATAACGCAGCCTGTCCCAACGATAAATAGCATGCCCATCAAAAGTAGCTCTGAGTATGTCAGCCCTTACTATAAAATTATTCCCCCAAAAACCCACAACAAACACATCTTTATAGGATTGATCTGAGAACTAGACTCCCTTCACCAACGCGAGATGGTATGTAATGTTTCTTGAAAATGTTCGACAATTTCTTGTCTATATAATTCGGTCCTATATATATTAATATGTCATCTGCAAAACTCAATGTCAAAGACAAAGCAAATCTGCAAAATGGTTGAAATTTCTTCCGACCGCAAAGGCTATCATTTGGACTCAGCCTCACTTGGGTACCAGTGAAAAACAAGAAAATAAAAACACAATTAGTTATGAAACCATGTTTCTACCAATTATAAATGGATACAATTTGTATATGGTGATTAATTACAAGATTCATGTAGAAATAGAAGTTTTACCGTAAATGGACAGATTTATATGAAATGCAAGAATATTACGAAAAAACTACATTAACATAAATATACTAACTAAAGTCAATGAAAGACAAACAAATAATTGTATTGTCACATATGAAATACATTGAAAATATTGTAAAGAAATGTCTTAACAATTTGCAACAAGAAATATGGCAATATAGGGAAGTATTTACAAATAAATGACAAGTTATGAAAAAAGACACCTTAAGCACTAACGTCTCAATGGACAAATATGTTAAACGAATTAGTCGTCTATGTCATTGGTGTTAATAACATATGCTGATAACAGTTAACATATTACATAAATGATGTCTGACTGTAACACAAAGGATAATATTGGTAACTACATTCTTCACTGATCACATTATGTTTTCTTGGTAACATTCACCAGTTTTCTACATCTTACAAACATTTCATTAAATGTATCTCTATATTTAGAGCTCATTGTGTAGTACACGAATATATTCACGCTAGAGTTCACTGTCTGAAACATAAATGGGAATGACCAAACTACCCAGAACAAGTTATCATAGTGTCCCCCTATCATAAGCCCTGGTACTAAAGCCATTGCAGTAAAACAGATCATACCTGGCGTGAAACAAATTATTAGAATAAAAGCTATCAAAGATACCATTCTCACCAACTTTTTCTCTCTTGTTGAGATTGACTCTTTTCGTGAATCAGAAGACGTTGACGCTTCACGCCATTTTGTTTGCCTGTTCAGATTTATCAATAAAGCAAGAGTAAATAATATCAGGAGAATAAATGAACCAGCTTGCATTATTGCTTGTAAGAAAAAACTGATGGTCTCAACATGTTCCCTGCTTTGAATGCGATGAAGACCCATCATAGATCTATTTTTATTCGGAAAGAATTTCCAGTCGATGTATGTTGTGTAGTACGTTGGAATGGATGAAAGTAGTTGACTTAGAAATAGAAGACTAACAATAACAGTAGTTCTTGTTTTTGTTATAACGTTCTTGATTTTCAAAGGAATGGCCACACACAAACATCTTTCTAAAGTGATGAAAACTGTAAAAATACAAGTTATACGAGCAAACAGACAGTGAGGCCATGCAGCGGTTAAGTACATAATCTCTGAGAAAGCAACATATGTGTGGACGTTGTCAAACAAAGGATTGGCACATATTGCGAACCAAATCATAGATATCAATGTACACAAATCTGATATTGCGATTCCAGATAAACTGATATTCATTGTATTATCGTATCCTTGTTTTAAAAATACTCGCATGTTGATGATGTTTGTGACGATACCGAATACAGCTATGATTGTGCAAATAACATTATAATTCATCACTCTTGATATTTCTCGTGCATCAGTACCAACAAGTTTGTCGAATTCATGTACATAGTCTTCAAGAAAACAGGACTCATTTATTGGCAAGCAATGGCCGTGCTTGGTTTTCAATACAAAACTGTTATTCATTTTTGTTGTCTGAAAAAAAGACACACTGAATCACAATTCAAAACATAAACCGCATTCTAGAATCAAGTCCAACATTTATTTGTTGAGGCTTAAGTGAATTTGATCCTGGTCTGGAACAAGCAAGAACAAACCACTAGACTATCGCCGCTTTCAACTCTCGCAGCGCATGTTTATTTTTATCCGACTGTATAGACGATAGTAACTAGAATAACACATGCTAGTGACGATTCGATAAAAATAAAATGTATCCAGTTGCTACACGTATTAAGCATCAGAAATAATAGTATATAAATAAATATATTCTATAAATAGTCGGGCATCACCCTAAAGTTTTACTATGATTTCTTTTTTATATAACGTGCTACCAAAGCGTGGTTCACAACAGCATTTTTTATAATTAGCAAAATAAGATATTTATTTCCAATTTAACTCAAGTTACACACTCAAATAAAATCATGAATCGAATATCATTATCAAATTAGCCGGTGTGCAAACTTCAGATCAAATATTTGAATCATTGTATCATGGCATCGGTGGCTATCTTTAGGTCAGCACAAGCCTGAACTCCAATGTTTCTGAAAGAATGAATAATGAAGTTTATTATCAGACATTTCCTTTGCTTCGTTCCTAGATTTTCTCTCCATTACTTTCTGTGGTAATTGTTTTCTGTCTCATATTGTCACAAAGACAAGACAGTCTACATTACCACATTATTTTCAGCCGTTGTCGTTATTACCCTGTCGTCTTTAAGAACTTGTTCATTATAATAATGTACGTCAGTCTCTACCGTCCCTTGTTGCGGTACCACCACAACATATAAACCTTTATGTTCTGTTTTAAATGGACTAGATCAAATATAAATATAATTTAAAATTAGACACAACTTGAAAAATAGTTATTTGTAAATCATCTACAAATATGAAGAAAAATAGATTAAATCTAACCATAATATTATATTGAAATGTGTCTTGTACATTGAAAAATGAAGGAAGAAACATTGGAAGCAACATAGTTATAATTTCCAAACGCAATTTTGAGACTGAGACTTTGATTCATTTGTCCACTTCTTTTTCTTCTTGACATAGACCGACAAAGTAATCAACAACTTCTGATTGCGTCGTGTATTTTAGCAAGAAATGTGTTAATGTTTCTGCAACTGTATACACATTTTGATAGACAGAGATGCCGGTCTTATGTTAAAATCCCCAACCTCAATGACCAACTTGTATACTTTATTCTGACACATATTATAGTATTCATCTTGGAAGAACGCACTAAATGTTCATTTTCTGCTGGTTGTCGTGACTCAGATGGGATTATTACTATTACTACAGGGTGTTCAACTTAAAAGCAGCCTGTGAATGGAGCTAATCTGGCATATATGTATGGAAATGAGAAGGTTCAGTTATGACGTAGTATAGGTCAAGGTTGTGTGATGGTGTGTGATTGAAGTGCGGGAAGGGGCGATGAACAAATGTGACGTAGGACACGCTAGTCAGAATCGGTTTAAATAGTAAATGGACGAGATGCACTGCGTACCTGGCAAATTTCTATTTTATCACTGGGGCTGCTTTTAAGATGAACACCCAGTATAGGGCTGGGGTGGTTATTATTTTCTATGGCACAGATCTAGTTGGTTTGTATTTCATTTGCCCACTATGACTTCTGGTGTAATCATGACCCCTAATAAGACAAAGCTGACAATGGTATCTCTGTGACGATGTTGTAACTGGCATTAAATAAATGTGATACATGCAATGATAATGAGTGGACTTAGAAGGATCGATGCAAGCAAGCTAGGCACTTAATAGGTAAATAACGTTTAGCAGTCCTGGCTTAAGAAACTGTCTCGTCTTTGAACGCTAGGGTGTACAGGGGTTAAAAGATATGAAAGAACAGATAAACTAGCTGAAACGACAGACGTTACAAGAAAAATAAGTATGAACCGAAAGAACATTCTAAATTGAATATGTTTTACTTATGTGAAAATAGAATCAGCAGCATTAAACTGTAAGATTGACATGACGAACGTTTATGAACTTTGGTGGCGTCTGCTGGGTAGAAATCAAATTTGTCAACCACTATCACTTGACGAAAGCGAGCGCGTGAACATTGTGAAGACCACTTCAGTGTGTTATGATGAGGATCTGGATAAATGAGTGGCTAAATAGCTCTAGATAAACCATGAAATGAACTTTACTGAAAGAGACGGAAAATATTGGACTCAATTCTATAAAGGAGATTGAGCGAGTTGCCCAGGACAGAACGGTATGGAGAAATTACTTACAAGCCCTATGTAACGAATAACGGTAAGAGAGGAATATATAATTATATATATGTATATTAATATATACTACATTCGACAAACTATCAAAGCGAGCGTGGGACAACACAAAACTGACATTGCAGACGAAGATTCAAATATATCGAGCCTGTGTAATTAGTTTTTTACTATATAGATCAGAAACATGGACAGCCTACTCAAGACATGAGAGGAGACTTAACATCTTTCACCTTCGATGTCTCCGCAAGATTATGAACATCAAGTGGTACGACAAGATAACCAACTCTGAAGTACTGCAACGTGCAAATCTGCCTTCCATCATGGGCATGCTCAGCAGTAGACGACTAAGATGGTTGGGGCATGTGAGAAGAATGGAAACTTGTCGCGTACCAAAACAAATGTTGTTATGTGAACAATTGGAGGGGAAGAGGCACCAGGACAGACCACTGCTCAGATATAAAGATGTCTGCAATGCCTCAATGAAAAACTTTTCTATAGGTCCCAGCACATGGGAAAAACTAGCTGATGACAGAGTTGTGTGGAAAGCCACATTGCGAAAGGGCGCAGAGTCTTTTGAGAAGAGACGTATGTATGAGCTGAACGACAAGAGAGAAAAGCGAAAACTCAGAAGTTGTCACAGTAAAACACTTGTCAATTGACCGTCTGTAAAGACGAAAAAGGCCATATATAATTAATATATATATGTATATGTGTATGTGTGTGTGTGTATGTGTGTAGGATATGAAGAATGTAGTAAACACCACGTTTATTTCCTTTACTTGCCATTGTTTATAAAATGTTCGTAGTAACGAATAATTCGTAGATAAAGACTATTACATTCATGTCAATACACGTATCACCTTACTCCATACCGTTCTTAATAACAAATATTCGTTGTCACATTAACTATCACATCAGTTTTATCTGGTGACACGTTGCATATTTATTACTTGTGTGACATATTTCAATAAATTAGCAAGTACCAAGAACGAGCACACCATACAACATCCGTAAAAATATGTGCAGTCTATAGACGCTACAAATAACATACTCAAATTCTCGTTTTAAGAATACAACATTAGAATTATAATGTATGATAGATTGATTTTTGTGTGTGTGCAAAATTGGCCCGGTCCTCAAGTATAATCGTGTGCCATTGAACAAATTTTTTCTTCTGAATGATGCTTTATTTAAAATTTGAAATTGAATAACTTTCATGCTATCTTTTCTTGTATTTCTACATGTTTATTTTACACTGACAATTAATCTTGTCTGACTTAAAACACCAGCATGATTAGTACTTTAATTAAACATGTTCCTATCTGCTTATGCTGAACGTTGTAGCATTTCATGTTATGGAATCGCAGTGTGTCAGGGTAAAGTTGCACCAGCATACAATAATCTTTAATTAGATTACAATTATTTCTTTCTATATCACGTTTCTGTATCCGTTCATTACTGTGAAGTAAATATGGATTTATTATTATCTATTAATCACGATTGTGACCTCTACAATTATTCATAAATCTTACGCTAAGAGCTGTATTAGAAACAAAATCGCACAAGAAAACTTGATAATGACCAGAAGTTATTAAACTGTAAGTATTAGCTAACATTATATCTCGCTTGAGGCATCAACTCTTGAGAAAAACAAACTGATCAAATACAAATTATCATGTATTTACCAAATAATAACGCACTCGTTCAAGGAAAAATTCATTAATTCATCATGTAATAGAAAGAATGAAATAAATAATAGTATACCTCGTTGAGCGTAAATGATGTGATTTGGTTGGATACTGCCTGTGAGTGTTTTGTGTAAGAGATTATGCCTGTGAGTGTTTTGTGTAAGAGATTATGCTTGTGAGTGTTTTGTGTAAGAGATTATGCTTGTGAGTGTTTTGTGTAAGAGATTATGCTTGTGTTTTGTGTAATAGATTATGCTTGTGTTTTGTGTAATAGATTATGCTTGTGAGTGTTTTGTGTAATAGATTATGCTTGTGAGTGTTTTGTGTAATAGATTATGCTTGTGAGTGTTTTGTGTAAGAGATTATGCCTGTGAGTGTTTTGTGTAATAGATTATGCTTGTGAGTGTTTTGTGTAATAGATTATGCCTGTGAGTGTTTTGTGTAAGAGATTATGCTTGTGAGTGTTTTGTGTAATAGATTATGCTTGTGAGTGTTTTGTGTATAGATTATGCTTGTAGTGTTTTGTGTAGAGATTATGCTTTGAGTGTTTTTGTGTAAGAGATTATGCCTGTGAGTGTTTTGTGTAATAGATTATGCTTGTGAGTGTTTTGTGTAATAGATTATGCCTGTGAGTGTTTTGTGTAAGAGATTTTGCTTGTGAGTGTTTTGTGTAATAGATTATGCTTGTGAGTGTTTTGTGTAAGAGATTATGCTTGTGAGTGTTTTGTGTAATAGATTATGCTTGTGAGTGTTTTGTGTAAGAGATTATGCTTGTGAGTGTTTTGTGTAAGAGATTATGCTTGTGAGTGTTTTGTGTAAGAGATTATGCTTGTGAGTGTTTTGTGTAAGAGATTATGCCTGTGAGTGTTTTGTGTAATAGATTATGCTTGTGAGTGTTTTGTGTAAGAGATTATGCTTGTGAGTGTTTTGTGTAAGAGATTTTCAGTTCTGTTACTCATTGAATGACATTGAAAGCTTGTTAGTGTTGAAGTCTGGCGAGAACTATTGTCATTCAGTTAATATCTTCTATTATGCTGATATTTTATAATGACGTCAACACAATACAAAGTATAGACTAAACAATATTAAATGCATGTGTTGTGAGTTAAATAAGAATTTGTCGTTTTGTTTACTATTTTGATGAATGAAAAGATTGACAGACAAATTAACATACAATAATGTAATTTTGAGTGAGTTGTTGACGTTGTACAGTTTATGAAGTGTAATTTGGGTATGTTATAGTGTGAGTATGACAGAGATGCCATGTTTTAGAACAACTGCATAAATATCAAGGAAGAAGTGTCAAATATAAAATTTATTAAAGAACGACAGATCAAGTTGGTTTTTCATCTTCCAAGAGAATCTTGCTATCGTTTGTCACAGACAGCACATCCGATTTCTGCGACGCTTTTTATTTACTAGGGAAGTTTCGCTAGGCCCCTACCTCGGTCGCATTTTACAACATGCCTTGTAGGTCGCAGTGTTACTATTCTTTGCTCCCCTTGCGAGCACCGGTAACACATGAGTGATACTGAGACAATGTCAACCTTTGATATATATTGACTTGAAGTGCTGAATATATTTTACATCCTCTATTAATCGCTCCATTGTCTAACTCTTAAAATTCTGTTAATAGTTTCTGTAGCTCTAAAGAGGATGTAAGGCTCACATAAATGGCAAGGAACACTGATGATAAGAGAAGCAATCTTTTACTCAAAACTCAGTCAGATGTAACAGGCTAGTTGTCCAGACTACGTCTGTATTCATAACAGGAGGATGAGAAGATGCAAAGATCAGTTTCTTTCATAAACTTCAACTATAATTGTAAGAAACACTGCTCTCTTTTCCAAATATGTTTAGAATCACTTCTCTTCTACTAACATAAATTCTCCACCTCCAATTTCTTACATTTTTTCGACCCAGAAGCACTTGAGCTTTCAGCTCTTCGGCTCGGTGTCTTGAACATCGTAACCCTTCGGTTCGGTGCCACGAACACCTTGAATCTGGGGAACCTGTGGCTTTTCTGCCAGCCCGCGGAATTGAACCCGTACACACAGAGGGCTAGTCACCCGCAGTCCAACGCGCTACGAACACGCCGTGCAGGCGGATGTTTTCTTACATTCCCGACGGCTTCCATCTATTGGCATCTATCCCATTGCTTGTATTCTTCCGACTAGTCACCAGAATTAACGTCCTCCTAAGCAGATTAATTTACATTCATTTGGATATCTTATCACAGATAAGTTTCAATTGTCTCTTTTCATTTGTGATTAATTTTTACTTTGGAGACACCTCCATCATATGCAACCACTAACTATGTCTCACAAATTGTTCGTACAAATAATAATGATTTATTTTATTTTACCATTCAGCGACCAACAAGAATGTTTTCAAATGGAACATGGGCTTGGCAGAATATGCTACTTGTATGTTGGGCA
This sequence comes from Arion vulgaris, assembly GCA_020796225.1. NCBI lineage: Eukaryota > Metazoa > Mollusca > Gastropoda > Stylommatophora > Arionidae > Arion > Arion vulgaris. The sequence goes on along the minus strand of CM036753.1, from coordinate 87,504,816 downwards.
TTTCAGGTGAATGATTCAATCAATAATGTAGTAAGTTGGAATTGTACAGCCTGTTTTTATACGTCTCATTGTTTCAATTAAGGGGTTTTTATACGATGGTAAGAAGTGGTGAACAAGTAATTGGAGATTGTTGAGCAAAGGTCGGATACCTCACACAGGACATAAACGCATGTAGAACTGTTATCATGCAAGCCCCGTTCTAACATGGACAACTGATGATGATGATGATGATGATGATGAGAGTGGAAAAGTAACATTAACTAATTCATGCACAGTTTCAGTTTCTCATCTGTTACACTTTACTTTGTCATCAGTGTTATCTTCTTACCTGTCAGTTTAAACTTCTGGGAGGCATCAATGTTAAGACAATGGACATGGAATTAGACAATTAAATAAAAAAAGTAGAAATATGACTATAGCGTGCTAAGAGAATAAACCATCACCATTAAATTATAAGAGGAAAAATATCATTGCTGTATGAATACTAACAGAAGTTGACCACAAAAAAAAGAAAACTGTGGAAATATATTTCTAAATAATGATTTGTATTGCACCAAAATATAGAAGCATGAAATATTGAGCAGAAAAGACACATTCTTCGTTTTTTCTTGTCTCTAATCCTATTTAGCCTCACATCGTCAGGATAAGAAGAGATTTCGAGATCACTTTTGTGTGTGCTTCATAAACAGTTTTTTCACCGCCTCTGTTATCTCTGAGGTCTACCTTTAGAAAATACACAAACATTCACTAAATGCGAAGAATTTAGTGTTGCCAATGGTTGCTAAAGAATTGACAATATCTGAGACATGTTATTCCACGGAAAGCTGTTAGTTGTTGAAGAAATTGGTTTCTTCAGTTTTTTTTGATTGTTTAATAATGTTTGTTTTATTTCACAGCTGAAAATTGTTTAATAATGTTTGTTTTATTTCACAGCTGAAAATTGTTTAATATTGTTTGTTTTATTTCACAGCTGAAAATTGTTTAATAATGTTTGTTTTATTTCACAGCTGAAAATTGTTTAATAATGATGAACATCTTATAGAAGTATATCATATGATTATATGAAGTGATTTCTCAGTGTTAGGTATACGGTCAAGAGGAAAACAGATCAACAGAGAAATAAGACATACTACAATCTAAATAGTCAGGAACAAAATAAGATCGTTCAATTCCAAACAAGTTATAAATAGTTTCTGATGAGTATGACTGGGACATATATATATATGATTGTAAAACATTTTTTGCAAAGAATTCTCAGATACAGTCGAAACCAAAGAATTCTTAGATACGCGAAACCAAAGAATTCTCAAATACACGAAACAGAGAAACTTACATAATAATCACATGTACATTTCCGATATTTTCTTTGAATAAAACTAACAGTCTCAGGCTGACCACTACTTTCCTTGAAAATATTTCTCTGATGGTGTTCGCAGAAGAAATAAAATAAATTAGTTCTTGATCAATGTTTTAAATTTGACTATGCATTTATTATATTTTCCATTTTTTCTAGTACGTATCCAAAACTCTGAGCGTGCGGATCATCTACGACGTTGGATTTTCTATAACAACAATTGTTCTTATTTTAGCCCTGGCAATATTTGTACAACTAAAGTAAGTTTTCTACTCTACATATTATGATACATTCACGGAATTATATCAATGTCCATGTTGTTTAGCATAGATTTGGGATAGTTATTATTCATAATATAGTCATTAGTCATATTAAGACGCAATTGAATTTATAATTTTTAGCATGTATTTTTTTATGTCCTCCCGGTATGGATTCAGGTATTGTCATTGCGCCTAATATTGTTGATCTTACTTATTTTTGGGTGAAGGCTTGTTTTCTTGTTCACAAGTGCCCCTTGCCATTTAGACGAGAACTACTACGACTACAGAGGTACTAGTAGTTTAGATTCTAAAGTAACGTAACAGAGAATATGTAGTGCAACCGCGTTACGTGAGTACACTAAAAATTTTACCCCTTTGAACTTCCACGGCACTTGGTCACTAGTGTAGATTGCTATCAATCTTGCTATCGACTGCTCCTTTAACATGCATAATTTCTGTCAAGTCTAGTTGCAGAGTAGATATTATTTGTAGATGTCGCTTTAGTTGCCAGTGCATATAAAAGTAGCCAAACACTAATAACAAAGTACTGTAGTTTTACAAAATACAAAAACAATGACAATACACAGCAAGCGATATCAAGCAAGCGATACAACAAAAACGATCATATAAAAGTATGCAACTTCAATCAAATATGTAATTTCAATATAATGCTTCCATAGCTCGTTCAATTACTGTAGATGTATTTTAAGGCTTTGTTTTACGAATACAGATAAAGTAAAGTTTTTTAAAAGTTATGATAGCATATGAAAGATACAGAAATATAGTGTCATGTCCGAAATATTCGTTGATCAGCATCACACGATGGATGATACGATCCACAGAAGCATAGAATAGAGTGACACTCAAATGATAAAACACTCTCTGTACTTCAACTATACTATCAGTGCTTATATATAGAAACATTTCGATACTCAATTTGTACACTCTATTCTCAAATATAGATACATTTCTGTACTCAAATATGACAACAAATTAAACAATATATATAGTATTTAATTATACTAAGAAAAATAAACATTTTTGCTTTGAATCAAGTAGTTGTATACTGTGTATCATTACATCTGTTCTGAAGTGAGCTATACTCTATCCAAAATAACAGACTTTCAGAAAAGTAGTAATTATTAAACAGGTAATTTAATCTTTAAATAGTTCTTTGAGACTTCGTATAATAGAGCAATTATTTGTTCGAACTCTCTTATCACATTCTAGAGAAGGTCCAGATATTTGCAGCTTGTGACATGTCTGGATGTCGCATTTGATGATCTCCACTATTAGTCCAGGCTTCTTTATTGATTAATGGTTGTTAAGCTGACCAAAAGCAGTCCGGAAAGAATTTTAGGAGCTCATTTGTAGGAGCCGCCCCCTCCCCAATTTGAGGCAAGTCAAATATGTGTATATATTCTTCTTCTGCGTTCTTCCTAGATTGGGATTTCGGATTCTCTAATAAAGACAGCAGTCTGCCTAAGATTATCAGCCACGTCATACAAGTTTGTCTTGGACGCTGGTGTAAGTGAGCGACCTCTTTCTTCTCAAGTCTGCATACGGGGGCAGTTCTGTAGGATATAATTCCTATGATTTCTGCTTCCCCGTTTGTGCCGACCTCTTCCCGCAGTAAGTTTTGGCCACCCTCGTGATGGTAGGTCTGATATTCTTACTGCGTGGCTAAATCTCCGAGACAGATTGGCGACCATCCGTTATCCCATTTCTCATTGTGAGGGTCGTTGCACCATGTTATGCGCCTTACGGCCTGGTGCATCCGTTTTCTGCAAGCATTTCTGCTAGTATATCATAATATTTAAAATCTCATATGGGGGGGACAAAATATATATTTCTTACATATATTTCGTTCAGAAAAATACAGAATAAAAATGTCTTTTATTCTAATGCAAATTTTGATTCAGAGAATTAATTACTGCAGGCAGTGGCGACTTGTCATTAGGGGCCAGTGGGGCCAGGCCACCCCAAAATAATGTGTGACATGTTTATATTATTTTATATATTGAAATATAAGCTAACCCAAAAACCATGATTTTTTCAAAAATATGTATCTGGCCCCACCAACAAAATTTATCACCAGCCGCCACTGACTGCAGGTATTACTATTAAAACAAATTATAAATGTAATCTTTATACCACCATTTTGTCACTAATGTTGAACTTGGGCATTTGACAAAAGAACAAGAAGGGAGAATTACCACCTGTGAAATGAGATGCTTGAGGAAATCGGTAAATAAAACAAAATGAGACCATCTAAAAAATGAAGAAATTACAAGGACAGTGAGAACAACACCTGTTGTTAGATTCGTTAAAATACAGAGGCTCAAATGGTTTGACCACTTGGTAAAAATGAGCCAAACTACACCACTTGCAAGAGCGAACAACCTAAAAATGGAATCATCAAGAGGAATAGGAAGACCAAGAATAAGATGGATTTGTGGAGTCACAAACATTTTAAAAACATCAAGCAACCGAGCGTGACTATCTCGCGAATCTTAAGTAATAGATGTGTCTGTTTATTTTTATTTACTTGTTCAGAAGTTTACGATGTCTGCGGAACTCCATACATTGTAACCTCTTCCTGGCATTCATCTTCTCCAATTTGACATGGCTTGTCATACACAATACACTCAATCAAGTCTACACCGACGCTCCAGAGGTAATGTCGTTACATATCTACACAGAAACTAGATTTCGAAATATATTCGAATTTGGTAGCTAAGTCGACATTGTTTTATTAAAGGACGACCTATATCAGTTGCCAATATTGTTACACTATTATTAAATTAATATTAATGGAAATATATTAGCATTATAAAAAATGCAAATTGATGGTACTGAAAATAAAATAATGTAGAGCGATTGTTTATCCTATATATTTCACAATGCAGAGAGTAGATATGCTTGATTGTTAGTTTGAAATCATCTTTACAAACTGCTTTAAGCGAAGCACATCAATTACACGTACACAAATTGTAATCTCATGTATGACATACTTTCAAACTTGATTGATTGATTAGTTGATTGATTGATTGATAGAACTATCATCACTGCGCTTCGGTGAATAACCATGTGTGCCTAGTTCTCTTTTTTTTACGCAGGACGATTTCAGAGACAGTGCAAGAACTCAGTAGCACCGGCGAAGGCACCAGTGTAATAATTAAGGAAGTGAAAATATTTTTTAATGAATTTAATTTTAATAATGTTTTAATGATTTTTGAATTGCAGCGGTTTTATTCTTATCTTATTCTTATTGATTTTCAACTGCCAAAATTTGGTTACGTGTCCAACTTGAATATTATCGAAATATTAGGATAATGAAAAGAAACATTTATTAACTGATATATTGCTAATTTATTTAATTTGACAATATTATGTTGAAATGATAAACTAAAACAGACAATTAAAACAGACAATAAGTACCATATTGTAATAAATGTTGCAACAGTTTGATGCACAAAATAGAATGTTTAACAATAACTTCATAGTTGATACAGATTATATGAGACTAAAATAACTTTTTCAAAATGTATTTTCTTCCTCTTCTACGAACGCTCCATAACGACCACTTGTTAACCATTCTATGTGATTTGTATGTGACATGAGTCTTCTTCTTCTTCTGCGTTCTCACTATATTGGAATTTCAGATTCTCTAACAAAGGCAGCCGTCTGCCTCAGATCATCAGTCACGCCATACAGTACCTGAATCTAAGAGAAATTATACGTTGTGCCAGTTATGCGCCTACAAGTAGGCCAGAACATCTGATTTATGCGATACTTTTTATTTACTATGGTAGCTTCCCTAGGTCCTACATCAGTCACCTCTTACGAGATGCGTTGTAGGTCGCAGTGGTACTGTTCTTTGCTTTCCTTGCTGGCCTCGGCACCACAGGCACTTTCAGAATTTATAATTATATTCTTCTGTTTACAGACATACAAATATAGACAACTAAATGTGTTATTTCTTTTTTCATTCTTAATTTTAAGTTAGTCTGCAAGCTTTTGATGGCGGCAACAACATGTTTCCACACTGCTCCCTTCTACTGGATGTTTGTGGAAGGACTGTACCTCTTCACTATCGTTGTGTGGGCATTCTCAGCTCAGAGACTGCACTTGTGGTATTATCTCATAGTTGGTTGGGGTAAGTAAAATATGCTCTAGTATTATTCTTGGGAATTAAATATGTACTACTTCAGAAAGTGCAGCTATTACATATAGGATATTTGAATATTGTTTAGAAAGATTGCGTTAGTTTTGTAGTAACCACGCGTATCATTTAGCATTTTATTTTTACAGAAGAATGATGAGAATCCCATGGACTGCTAAATTGGCGAATATGGAAGTATTGAATGAAGTCAAGATAGGGTAATAACGTATTATCAATATAAGAAAGAGATAGTCATCATTTTTCGGGCATGTGATCAGAAGGGGAGATTTAGAACACATTGTGACAACCGATAAAGTCGAATGGAGACGAGACAGAGAAAGACAGAGAGAATTATTTTTAGACAGCCTGACTTCATGGCACGGAAGAGCACCAACATTTGATGATAACAAACACCAGGGACAGAGAGTTGTAGAGATCCATGGTCGCCTACGCCATCCGGTACGGCACTTGATGATGATGAAGATGATCTTGGTGTTGTAGTATTCATTTTGAGCAAGGTTAGGTAAATTTATTAGTAAGTAAACATGTATCATTTAGCAAGGTTAGGTAAATTTATTAGTAAGTAAACATGTGTATCATTTAGCAAGGTTACGTAAATTTATTAGTAAGTAAACATGTGTATCATTTAGCAAGGTTACGTAAATTTATTAGTAAGTAAACATGTGTATCATTTAGCAAGGTTACGTAAATTTATTAGTAAGTAAACATGTGTATCGTTTAGCAAGGTTAGGTAAATTTATTAGTAAGTAAACATGTGTATCATTTAGCAAGGTTACGTAAATTTATTAGTAAGTAAACATGTGTATCATTTAGCAAGGTTACGTAAATTTATTAGTAAGTAAACATGTGTATCGTTTAGCAAGGTTAGGTAAATTTATTAGTAAGTAAACATGTGTATCATTTAGCAAGGTTACGTAAATTTATTAGTATTAGAAATGTATCTTTAGTAGGTTACGTAAATTTATTAGAATATTAAACATGGTATCATTTAGCAAGGTTACGTAAATTTATTAGTAAGTAAACATGTGTATCATTTAGCAAGGTTACGTAAATTTATTAGTAAGTAAACATGTGTATCATTTAGCAAGGTTACCTTGGCGTCGTAGTATTCATTATTTAGAAAGATTACTTTAGTTGTGTAGTAAACGTGAATTTCATTTTAAAATGTTTCAATGATCATGGTATCCTTTCACTGCTGATAAAATCCTTTATTATAGAAATTCATTTCAACAAAACAGCAACAGATATTGTAGTTTCGAATTAATAGATAAATGATAAATTCACCAAAGATGATATTCTAGAAATGTCTTGGTTAATAATCATACTCTTATTTAATAATACACTTGTAGAGCAGGATAATAAATATCAACACTTGTAATAAATTCTTATCAAAACAAAAGAACTAAATATTACATTCAATTATTCTATTAAGGAGACCAAGCCATACGGGCAGCACATTTTGTAACCATCTTCTTCTTCGTTTGTTGTCACACTATTACAGGGTTGTTGTTGTCTTGCGCTGCTCTAGTGGCTTGAAGGGAAGGTTATGTTTGCTTTTTTGACAGATTTCTGATATGCAATCTATCCATCTTTTTCGTGGTCTTCCTCTTGCCTTCATTCCTGAGGATTTTCATGGTCTTTCCTTGTGTTCTATCTTTTGTCGTCACAAACGTTAGAAATTTTATCTTCCAGTTTCAGTTGCTTACGATAGTGACAAGTTTTACATAGTTTTTGTTTTTATGTAATTCTAGCATTTAACAGAATGCGAGTTATTCAGTGCTACATAGAACCAATACTGACATATGAATGCGAGTCATGGACAATGAACACACAGATCGAAAACAATCTGAGGGCCATAGAAATGTGGTTTTATAGAATGATGAGAATCCCATGGACTGCTAAAATGACTAATATTGAGGTGCTGAATGAGATCAAGACACAGAGAAAGCTTATCATCAATATAAGAAAGAGGCAGTCATCATTTTTCGGGCATGTGATGAGGAGGGAGGTTTATAACACATTGTGACAACCGGTAAAATCTAGGTTAGACGAGACAGGGAAAGACAGAGAGAGAAAATGTTGGATAGCTTGACTTCATTGCACGGTAGAGCGTCAACATCTGAGTTGATAGCAAACACCAACGACAGAGATTTGTGGAGATCCATGATCTCGCCAGCGCAGCACCTGATGATGATGATGAGCATTTAACAATTTTCTGCTTTGTTTCAACTCTGACATTCAAAAAAGTATTTTATTAATTTTTTTCCATTCTGGCATTCAACAAGTTAATGAAAGTATTTAATTATGTGTGACAACAGGCCAACTGTTATCATTAATCATTTTGAAACATGACAATTATTATGTCCTGTCATTTCTTGATTATAATTAATACCTATTATGTTCAGATCTATTTCTTTATTATAATTATCATATGTAGACTTTCTGATTATAATTAACCATTATGTTCAGATCACTTATTATAATTAATACCTATTATGTTCAGATCTATTTCTTTGTTATAATTAATACCTATTATGTTCAAAATCTGATTTCTTATTTAATTAATACCTATTATGTTCAGATCTATTTCATTTATTATAATTAATATTTGATTTCAGATCATTTCTTTGTATATTGACACCGTTTTTGATCATTTCTGATTATAATTAATACCCATATGTTCAGATCAATCTTTGTAAAATTAATCCCTATTATGTCCAGATCTATTTGATTATAATTAATACCTATATGTTCAGATCATTGATTATATTATCCTATTAGTTCGATTATTTCATATAATTAATACCTATTATGTTCAGATCTATTTCTTTGTTATAATTAATACCTATTATGTTCAGATCTATTTCTTTATTATAATTAATACCTATTATGTTCAGATCTATTTCTTTATTATAATTAATACCTATTATGTTCAGATCTATTTCTTTATTATAATTAATACCTATTATGTTCAGATCTATTTCTTTATTATAATTAATACCTATTATGTTCAGATCTATTTCTTTATTATAATTAATACCTATTATGTTCAGATCTATTTCTTTATTATAATTAATACCTATTATGTTCAGATCTATTTCTTTATTATAATTAATACCTATTATGTTCAGATCTATTTCTTTGTTATAATTAATACCTATTATGTTCAGATCTATTTCTTTGTTATAATTCTCATATTAAATCGTGTTTCTCCAGTTGCACCATTTGTTATGACAATTATATGGGCAGTAACCAAAGAAAGTTTGGAAAATGACATGTAAGTAACACTTTACTGACTCTTGAATTATTATATATAGTTTTGATATTGAAAGATTCACTTCTTGTATATGGACACCAGTTTTTGACATAATAAAGGAAAGGACAACCTCCAGTCCGCAGTCCCGATCCGGACATCAGCATATTTCTATCCGGCCCAATGAAGGAAATAGAAGTATCACCACAATTGGATCCAGCAGTTATTGTACCGTTACGTTTTGTATATTTCAAAAGAAAAGTAATGGGACCGCATCGACATCCAATTTATTTGAAACAAAAGAATCGGTAGACATTTATAAATTAAAACTAGCGACACTGCAAAATATTTTAAAACTTTTTTCAAGGCTAGCTAAATATATATACAAGAAACACTGTGTGCTCTATTATTTGTAATATTTGATGACAGCACAAATACACGTCAATTTTCAAATACACAATCAGTGGATATACAAAGTCATTCGAAACAAGGAGCGATTTTGGAAAAGTTAGCTGTAAGAGGGCAACAAGTATCATGTTAATTAATAGCAAGTCACAGCATTATACTGTATATTAATCAGAAGGCTGATAAATGATTTGAAAACTTAATTAGATGCAAGAAATTATATAGGTGCAACTCATTTGATGTTGAAGTGGACACACTTTCATTATCACTGCGAATGAAGCTTCTTGATTTACAAGAGAACACTGGCCTGAAAATAAAAGTCATGGACAATTTTAAGAGAGAATTTCATCAAATTATTTTTTCCTGCCGTAAAGTACACTTAACTTGTTCACTTGGCACGTAAAGAAAAAAATTTTCAAGTCGAAAAAATTAACAGCAATAACAAATAGTCATTTGTAGGACTCCGTTAGACTATCAATATTTCCTAATTGACACATTTTTGCAAAATATTTCATAGTTAATGAAGATTACGTTATATTATCAATTTCAAGGCATAAGTGTGACTTCTAATAGATAAAGAACACACGAGCAATGGCGGAATACGGGAGGGCCATTCAGAGTCAGAACTGTTTGATTCTGAACACTACTTTGCTAGCCATTTCCGACATGTTTGGTCGAGTATTTTCCGGTTTTGTTTGCCGAGCTACTGAGTTAGTGCTTGAGCAACGCTGTGAGCTATGATGTTACATGGAATGCTTTTGCTGTGTCAACCGTGCGTTTGTTGTGTGTATTCAGAAAATGGCGAACAGCGGTTATGACGAACAAACTCAATCTGCCGTATGCAGTTATATTGCGAGTGCAGAAAGCTGGATTTTGTCATGATTGATGTTCCTTCGACAAGAATTGCAATTCAAGTGATGAACAGTTTTGTGTTGCTACATTAGCGACGGCCATATGCATTTTATGCGGTGCATGTTGTTTTTTGTGGCGGTACGCGGCTGTTTCATTCTGGAATTAGTTCACACAGGAAACATTTCACAGTTGTTAGCATTTCGTGTGATCTTCATTGGTACAGGAACGGAGCAATTATGGGGTGACCCGTTGCAGTAAAGTTGGAACCGTACTTATGAACTATGAACTAAAGAACACACTTTTCCTACGTTGCACTGAAACTGCCCGCTTCACTTCTTAGAAGTTAAAATTACCTGGTGGTAGGGCTCTCAAAACAGAGTCGGTTCAGTTGTTTTATTTGTTTGAGGGATGAGTCGAGGTGCCGCCACTTTCTCCAGTAAAAATTCAAAAGGTGAGGTTAGGTGTAATAAAATTGTTACATCAGAAAACATGAGAAGGTCGCTTTTATGGGGGCGATACGAAAAAAGAACTGAACATACTAGTGTACGGCTATTCAGAAATACTTGTTTGTTTTGATATTATGATTAACCTTAACGCCGGTGGAGTAAAATAGGTTGACAGGAATACATAACACAGACGCCATGTTGAATAGCACTGAGCTAGAAGTATAGAGATATAATTTTCAGACACAAGAAACTTCTATAATATATTCTTCTGCAAGCAAATGTTATGTTATTATATTTCTTTGTAAAACTGATAGTTGTTGTTGTTAATGTGATTTTGATTATATCTATAGCGGTTTTTTTTGTAAATTTATATTTGTTGTTGAAGTATTTACAATATTTAAAATAGAACATGTAGAGTTTAGTATTGTGCACATACTCTGAGTTACATGTCCTTCAATCAATGAATCTTTCATTATTTTTACTACTATTTCAAACACTTCCTAATTTCATATCATGCTGGATTTATCTTTTTTCAGGTGCTGGCTACACACAGGTGCTCATGTGGATTACATTATCCATGCTCCAGTCTTGTTTCTATTGGCGGTTAGTATCTCTATCTCTCTCTCTCTCGCGATCACCGCCCAGACCGATGTACAGATCTCCCCATAAATTCTATTCATGTGGAAATCTGATTCATGCAGCCTTAGTATTGGTGTGTTTTACGTCACACCTTCAGCACCATTTGGAGCTCTGGTTTTTATCCTTCGGCGATGTGTCCGGTTTCAGCCAGCGTTTACTTGGTTCGATCTCCCTTCTGTGGCCATCTAGTGTTTTTACGGTGTGGGGTAGCTAGCCCCACTCCAACCTCCTTAGACGTCTCTTACGATATGCGTGGCAGGTAACATTGTTTCTATTCTGTAAACCCCAATTTGGACCAGGGTAACCACTTGGACGCGCGGTGAGTCTAATAATGTTTGTGTGTTTAACTATGGTTTTCATATTTTTTAGTAATCGCACACTTTGTGTAATTTAGTTATAATAATGTATCTAATATTATATCATATGCATTATGTTGACGTCTATTTTCACCATTTTTCAACATTACAACATTCTAGGAAATTTATAAAACTGACTGCTTCAAACTCAATCAATTATATGTTGTCTTCGCATCAAATTTTGGCGGTATTGGCTCTCAAACAATTACTGTCTCTCGCCTGGCGATACACTCTACCAAACTATTACCTGTCCACTTCCTGATGTTCCCCTCCCAATTGTGTCTATATATTCAATTTGCTCTCCTGTCTTCTACATTCCCTTTTGTAATGATTTTTAACATGGTGTCTTATTCCATCTACAGTTATGTACAGCAGCGTTATCTTGTTTTGTTTATTTCAATATTTGAAATTATTGTTTCTGTTCTCTGAATATTAATGTTCAGGCAATATATTTTACTTTATTTGCCTACTTGTTCTAATACTTCTTGAATATTTTGCTCATTGTCTACTGATACCTCCGTACTCTCCACATAGATTATGTTATGTATTATTTGTCTATTTATGTTGAAACTTGGTGTTCGTTCTGTTCTGTTTGTTTGAATATTTTTTCTGCATAGATGTTGAACATTAACATGGACGTAACATATATGTGACTCGCTCCTCTCTTTATCTCAATATGTGGAGAGTAGTTATTGTCTGGTGGGTCTGTGACTTAGGGATAGTGACTCGGTCTATTAACCCGACGTTCTGAGTTCGAATCACGCTGCGGACAATTTGGTTGCAAATTGTTTTGCGTGGATTTTTACAAAAGAACGATGGATTTTTACAAAAGGACCCGTTCAGAAAGCAATGGCAAATTACTGAACTTAATAATGCCTAGAAAAATAACAAACAGCGTTAAAAAAAACTGGGGTTGATTCGCAAAGTCCTGTGAAGGATATTCAATTAACTTTTTAGTTGTTATCTATTCTTATTGTTGTCTCTTGTTCCCGGTATAAGTTGCTGATAATTATCCATTTAAGTCTATCTCTTCGAGACACTGAATTAATTTATGATATGCAACTGTTTTTGTAAATCACTGTATTACAATATCCATTTATATGTTTTTCTAGGGTTTTTGTTTATCAGTATTCCCACTCCACGTTGAGGGTTTTTTTTCCTACAGAGTAAATAAATGTGTGTTCTTTTCTCATATTCCGAATCTGAGTATGTTCTGAATCATTCCTTCTCGTACGACATTATTTTTATATCTTTATCTTGTAGGATTAAGTTATCTAACTTCCGGACCTGGTTCAGTCCTTACATTTCATGTTCCAAATGTTAAATGTATCTTTCTAGTTTTCAGATAGATTTTCTATGAGTGTGGCCGTTTGATCGAATATAAGCCGTACTCGTTACAACTCTCCTCCTTACTCTCTTTTGAGAATTTTCTTCCATGTTAGCATTTATAGCATGATTTTCTCAAAGAGTCAAGTGTCACCGATATCACTGTTACTCTTTTCTTATGATGCCATTTCTGTCTGGGAAAATAATGTGGTGAGGTCCCATCTCTTCCATAGTGGCCAGTCGTATTATTTTTGATGTCTTACATGCTTACTATGTGTGCCACACATTTTACTGTTGCATTTCATGCGCTACTTGTGTGCCACACACTTTACTGTTGCATTTCATACGCTACTGTTCTATAGAACTCATTCGCCCATTCCACGTTAGTTTTTGTATACTAGAGGTGGACATTCCCTCCAAACCTACTGTACTCATGCAGCTTAGTCATCTATATAAAGAATAGGAAGAAGACAACAGAGAAAATTATGGATAGACAATGCACAAACCCCTCAGCTTTTGAACACTATATATGTAATACACAAGTACTTATACTGCACTAGACCTAAAGACAGAAACACAATTATCGTTCTATAGAATGAAATGATATAAAAAATCATATTCTTTTTTATTGATATAATTACTATTTGGTGTTTTATTTATAAAAATTCATTATTACGCAATAGTTGTGCCATATAAATAGAGATGTAAATATATTATGGTTGTGTCCCTACAGAGCAACGTTTTCTTCATGGTGACTATAATATGGGTACTAATTACAAAAATGAAAGCCTCCAATTCCCTGGAGAATGTACAGACTAGGTGAGTTCAGTATACATTTCTAATCATATCACTTCTATAGATAATGAATGTACTATTGTTGTACTTTATTTTGCAGACTATTTGTGTTACTATTGCACGACTCCCTGTTATTGTTTATTGTTTTATTTAACATTTCTATTAGTTGTATACATCATGGTAGTTAATGTACATCAACGTAATAAATGAACATCAACGTATCACATGAACATAAACGTATCACATGTACATCAACGTATTACATGAACATAAACGTGATCATCATGAACATCATAAGTATCACATGAACATCAACGTATCACATGTACATCAATGTATCACATGCAAAATCAACGAGTTCAGTGAAAATCAATGTACAAGGTGAACATCTACGTATTAAATGATCATCTTCTTCTTCGAACGCTCCATATCGACCACTTGTTAAACCACTCTTTGTGATCTGTATGTGATCTGAGCCTAAGAGCGATTTACGTTGTGCAAGTTATGCACCTAAAAGCACATCCGATTTCTGAGACACTTTTTATTTACTAGGGTCGCTTCCCTAGGCATCTACCATAGTCGACTCTTACAATATGCCTTGTATGTCGCAGTGTTACAGAGCAACGGCAATCCTGAAAGAACTAAATGTTAAAGAGAATTGGCAGATAAACAACATCATCATCATCATCATTAATCCTCTCCGCTCCTCGTGGAGCATAGGGCCTCAACAGTTGTTCGCCACTCTTCTCGGTCTCTGGCTGTTATTTTTATGGTCTCCCAGGTCAATTGAGCACTCTTCAGCTCCTCAGTAAGACCTCGTCTCCAAGTCTGCTTAGGGCGTCCTCTTTTTCGTTTTCCCTGCGGTTCCACTCGAGCACCTGTCTAGTGACACTCGACTGTGTCTTCCGCAAGGTATGGCCTATCCATCGCCATCTTCTCCTCTTGACCTGTGTCATCATAGGTTCCTGCCCTGTTCCTATCCACAGATCTGTGTTTGTAACTCTATCATACCATTTCAATCTGAGAATCCGCCGCAAACATCCGTTGACAAAGGTCTGGATCTTATTTGTATTTGCCCTACTGACTCGCCAAGTTTCCGAGCCATACAGCAACACCGACTTCACATTTGAGCTGAAAATCCTGAGCTTTGTTTTCGTGGAGATGGCAGCGGACTTCCACACCATGTGCAGGATCGCAAAGGCCTGTCGGGCCTTCCTAATCCTAGCCTTAATGTCCTCATCTGTACTTCCTGATCTGCTGATCTTACTTCCAAGGTAGACAAATTCATCCACATCTTCTATGTCCCTTCCCTCAATCAGTATTGGATCTTGCTGTACGTTGTTGCTACGCATTACTTTAGTCTTCTCTTGACTGATTTTAAGGCCGACTCGTTGTGCAGTTTGTGCCAGAGCATCCACTTTTTCCTGCATGTCTTGTAGTCTATGCGAAAGCAAGGCGAGATCGTCCGCAAAATCCAGGTCTTCTAGCTTTGACATAAGTGTCCACTGTATGCCTTTTCCAGACCTGGCGTAGGCTGTGCGTGTGACCCAATCAAGTAGCACCAAGAAGAGGAGGGGGACAGCAGGCATCCCTGTCTAACACCAGTAGTGACCTGGAACTCCTCTGACAGTCTTCCATCATGAATAACCTGGCAGGCAAACCCCTCATACAGCTGCCTGATGATGTCGACAGTCTTCTCCGGCACCCCATAGTTTCTTAGGATCCCCACATTGATTTCCTATCTATGCTGTCAAATGCCTTCTCAAAATCAACAAAGCACACGTAGAGCGGAGCCTGCCACTCCATTGTTTGTTCCACTATGATTCTTAAGGTGGCTATCTGGTCATTGCAAGATCTATCTTTCCGGAATCCCGCCTGTTCGTCCCTAAGCCTCTGGTCTATAGCGTCTTTCATCCTGTCCAGAATAACCTAGTGAGGACTTTGCTGGGAATGGAGAGCAGCATGATCCCTCTCCACTTGTCACAATTTGACAAATTGCCATTCTTTGGCAGTTTCACGAGGAAGCCTTTCTTCCAATCTGCTGGTATCTCCTCCCTGTCCCACACCAAGTTGAACAATATGTGGAGTTGGTTTACCATCTCTTCTCCTCCCTCCCTCAGAGCTTCCGCTGGGATATTATCAACTCCTGCCGCCTTGCCCTTTTCAAGTTTTTCAAGGCATTGCGGATTTCCTGTTTTGTGATCTCCCCTACGTTTATGTCCAGCGGGTCTCCTTGCCCTAAATCTAGTGGGTTTAGTGGGGAAGGTCTATTTAACACTTCCTGGAAATGCTCTCTCCAGCGCCCCAGTTGTTCATCAATTTTAGTCAAAAGTTTTCCAGTCTTATCTCTCACTGGCCTGCTCTGATTATTTTTCCTCCCACTCAACAATCTGGTTGTCTCATAGAGAGCCTTGAGGTCACCTTTGCTGGCTGCTGTCTCTGACTCTTCTGCTATCTCATTTATGAATGCTCTTTTGTCGTTTCTCAGCTGTCTTTTTACCTCTCTAGCCATCTCGTTATATCTAGTTGCTGCCGCCTGTTTTTGCTGTCTTGTTCGTGACTGGTTTACTTCTTGTTTCAGCTTCTTCCTCTCCTCCATCCTCTGCCATGTTTCGTCCGTGATCCAGGGTTTCCTGATTGATGATGATCTTCCCAGTATTTCTTCACAGGCTCCAACCGTCGCCTGCTTTAAGGTGTTCCACCTACTCTCCACTGTACCTTCCTTTTCTGTTGTCAGTAGCGCCTCGAAACGGTTCTTTAGAGCAATCTGGAAGACTTCCTTTGTGACCTGCGATTGGAGTTTCTTGACATCAAACTTGATTCGTGTACTTTGTTGTTTCTTCTTTGCCGATAGTTTCATTTTTAATTTTACAGTTACCAGATGGTGATCAGATCCTATGTCTGCTCCTCTCACTTACAACACAAACAACATACTATACAGAAAAATTACATACTTTGGTCACATCAATCGTCACGATGGCTTGGAAAGAACAATACTAGAGGGCAGAGTCCCAGGACGCAGAGGCAGACCAAGAAGAAGATGGCTACAAGATATTAAAGAAACCATGAACATGACCATCGACGAAGTGGGTGAACTGGAAAGAGACATAGTGAATTTCAGATGTGCTGCAAAGAGAGCAACGTCCTATAAAGGATACGCACCTTGATGATGATGATTAGTTGTGTTGTTCTTCCTATATCTTATCGTAACTATTTCTTCGTGTCAATGGTAACATGATTATCTAACGTATGTTGTAGAAGTCAACATGGACACTTCACATTCTAACACTAGTACCCTTCGAGTGTAGTAGGTGCAAACATAGAGAGGTATAAAGATCGTTAATAATCTTTCTCCACTTTTCCTGTAAAGAAAATAAACTGTCTTCATCTTTCATTTCTGTCATTATCATTATTTCAATCTCCAATCTGTCTGTTTAGATAACGAATCTAAAATGTGTTATACTAAAAGACAGAAAGATATCATTCTTGTAGGATTCACTTTTCTATGCTTACAGGAAAGCTGTCAAGGCTACAGTGGTTTTGGTTCCTCTGTTAGGACTGACATACATCATGTTCCTTAGGTCACCATTCGATGATCATGTGACCAACAGTGTGTTTCAGCATATCAACGCCGTGTTACAATCATCTCAGGTGAGTTTTCTCTCTCTCTATCTCTTCTGCTCTCCAACTTATTACTCTTACATTCTCACACTCTCCTCTTTCATTTTTGTGCGATATATCTCTTCTTTTTCTCATCTCCCTCTTACTCTTTCCCTTTCCTCCAGTCCAATCCTTTATTCTCGCTTCTCTTTTATTTTCTTTCCAAAACTTCTCTTTACCTCTCCTCATTCGTTCACTCTGTCAACTTCATTTATATCCATCTCTTACACTTCCCCCTCAACATATATCCAACTCCCTCTCTTGAACTGCCCTAATCTCTAATACCTTCCTCCTCAACATTTCACCATTTTCTCTTTCACCTTCCTCCAATTCTCTCTTCCCATCCCTCTTACATATACCGTCTCGTCCATCCTCTACCCCTCTCTCTCTTTTACTCTCTCCCCCTCTCTCTTTACCTCTCACTCTCTCCCTCAATAAGTTTATTAACATCAAATAACTTTCTTTAGCTGTGCCATACTTCTCATTAACTCCAACATTTGTATCTTCTCGTTTCCTACTATTTTGCTTGTCCCTGAAGTAAATGTTTGTATACATGCACAAATAATCTACCATATCACGACTTCCCTACACTATTTATTTTCCTAACTACATTTCAGGGTCTCTTTGTTGCTATATTCTACTGCTTTCTTAATGGAGAGGTAAGTAACAAATGTTCTTTAATATTCCATTTATTTATATATTGTTCTCTATTTATATAAACAAAAATAAGAGCATATTTTTTGTTCTTCAAATGTTCTTTGAAATGATCCGTAAACAGAAAAACACTAACAAAAACGATTATTATATACAGATAAAATTATGTTCGCTGAAACTAGAAGTCTTTCTTTATCTAATCTTGTTTACCTCTCAGCGTCGGGATAAGAATGGATTTCTAGGACGGGCTCCTGTGTATGATTCGTATATGGTATCTGTTAGTTCTTTGATCCACCTTTCGAGTCTGCGTTATATGCATCGTTAGATCTGAGACATCTGTTTTCTGAAGAACACTTTTGAAATCGTCTTAGACATCTTTCTATCCTAGACTGCAGTGGTGCAGCATGCTACCATGGTCACCACTTGAAAGTGTAGCACAGTATTAGTCAGCTCTTCTGTCATCCCATCAAGTGCCGCTTAGTTTATAAGTCTGTATAATAGAAGGTATGTTATTCTTTCTCTCATTGTTACTTGTGAATTATGTTATCCTTTCTCTCTTTGTTACTTATAAGTTGTGTTATTATTTCTGTCGTTACTTCTTCTTCTTTGTCGTCACACTGCTACCGGGTTGTTGCCCAGTGTCGTGGTTTTCTGTTTTTGTCTTGCGCTGTTCTGGTGCTTGTGTGATTGTTATCTTTGCTCTTTCACAGGATGCTGCCCCGCCATCTAACCATCTTTTCCGTGGTCTTCCTCTTGCCTTCTTTCCCGATGTTCTGTTGTAGAAGACTCTGTATACTGTGGAGTTTGGATGCATTCTTATTAAGTGGCCAAACCACTGCATTCTTTGTTTATCTATATAATTCAAGCACAGGTTTTGTGCCAACTTTCTTTCTTATGCTGATGTTGGTGATTCTGTCTTTTCTTGTGTTGTTGGTAACTTTTCTCAGGCAACGCATTTCACATGTAGTTATTTTTGTGACTGCGCTTTGCTCAATGTCCATGTTTGGCTCTGGTAACACAAAGTAGGTATAAAATGCTGTTGATCATTTGTTTCTTAGCTGCCTGTGAAATTTGTGGGTGCCTTAACAATGGGGCTAGCTGGTAGGTTACAGCATTTGCTTTTTGTACTCTAGCCTCTATCTCTCTATCTAGTTTTCCGTCTTCTGTGAATATGCTTCCTAAGTATTTGAATTCTTTCACTTGGTTTATTTTAGTGCCATTGACATGGATGTCTAGATTATTATGTTTTCTTCCCATATTCATTATTTCTGTTTTAGTGTTGTTGATTTTCATGTCATGTTTCACACAATTATTATTCAAAGTGTCAATATGATGTTGTAGATCTTGTTCATTTTGATGTATCAGGCACTGATCATCTGCAAAAACTACTTATGATATATGCTATTATTTTTGTCGATGCTATCTATGTTATATTTTGTCATTGCTCTCGTTAGTACCTAGTTGTGTTATGAGTTGTGTTATGAGTTCAGTTATGATTTCTCTTGTTGTTAAATATAATTTGTTTTTTTCGGGGATACTCGTTGGTGCTACAAAGTTCGTGCACTGCCGTTGAGATCTTCCTGCGTTTACTGATTGACTGAAGTACACTGATGATGGTCATATCATTCAATCAATCAATATCAGCTATATTGTAATGTATGTCCTTGCTTTATATGAACTTCCTTAAACACACTCTCTGCTCATGTGGTGCCGGGCCCTCAAGAGAAGCAAATAATAGTACCACTGCGATCTACAAGGCATCTCGTAAGAAGCGGCTGGTGTAGAACTTGGGAAGCTACCTAGTAAATAAAAAGCATCGCAGAAATCAGATGTGCTGGCTTACTTGTAGCGCATAACTGGCACAACGTACAATCGCTCTTAGGCTCAGATCACATACAAATCACACGAGTGGTTAAAAGTGATCTATATAGAGTGCACGAAGAAGAAGAAACACACTCTCTATCATAAGATCTCAACTGCCCTGTCAAAAGCACCATAATTTCATTGAACTGGTTTCATCCGTCAAAATAGTTATAAAAAATAAATTAACATCTTTTTTTTAATTCAAACATTATTTTCAGGTACGATCAGTTCTTCGTCAAAAGCTGCACTCCATTCATGACAGTCGTAGTTTCAGCCGGTACAGTAAAAGTACTTTGTACGGCAGTCCCCGTCGATCTAGCTGTTACACTACTTCTGGTAACGGTAAATATGGTAACTCACGAGGCAACACACAGTATAAGATATCACGTACTGTGGAGGCTGACACTGATGCTTCAGTGTTGATGATGGACAAGATTGGAACCAACACAAATGTGTCAATATGTGAATCTGCTTGAAGTCTTGATATCTGGATCAGCTTGAGTTATTTATTCTAAGTCCTAGTCTATACATGTATGACTGGTTACTGGTTGGAAGGTTGTGTATGACCATTATTTATTTAACTATCAATGTGTTTGCTTACTTATTAGTTATTGGTTACTGAGCCGACGTGATAGCCCTTTGGTCAGACCCAATGGTGATCAGTGTCCTACTACCCATGTCGAAAAGTATGCATAACGATGGTTCCTGAAGATCGCTGTTTTTTCTGTGTTTTTTTCCCGATCCAGAAGCAGTTGAGCTTTTCAGCTCTTCGGCTCGGTGCCACAAACACCGTAAATCTTGAGAACCTGTGGTTTTTCTGTCAGCCCGCGGAATTGAACCGCACTCACAGGGGACTTGTCAACAGTGGTCCAACTTCCTATGAACACGCCGGGCAGGCGGGCAAGGATCGATGTTTAAACACACTCCTCACTTGCCCGTCAGGCATCTAGTTCTAATTATACAACACGTAACTTCAAACTTCTTAAATCCCTGGATAGATTTAACATCACTGTTAAGTGTCATCTTCCAACAGACGGTCGCAAAGAGACCGAAGAATATCCCGCTTAGCCATCCTCAAGTCATTGGCAATCGGTGCAGTTGATTTTAAGACTGTCCGCTTTCTCATCATCACTCTCTCTCACTCTCTCTCGCTCTCTACCTCTCTTTCTGTCTGCTTACGTAACACTAATTATAACCCACTGTAATTATACAGCAACATCAGATAAGTTTAGATATGCATACATGGCACTTGAAGTGAAAGACACACACGTCATATTTCAACACATACAGATTCTAGTACAGTCAAAATTTTCAATTTTGTGTAAAACATCATCATACCTAGTATCTAAACGTTGCACTGAGTAATTGAACTTATCTTTATTTCTGTCACTATCCGATGGGAATATAACAAGAAGGGCTCTTTCCTGGAACCCACAGAGACAGCGAAAGAGGGGGATGCCTAGAAATACATGAAGAAGAGATTTGGTAGCAGAGATTAAAAATATACAGAAGAGCTAGAGAGAGCTACAGGCGATAACTAGAGACTTGGCATGAGTTGTTTTTGATGGCATATGTCCCAATTGGTGTTAAAAGGCATGAGAGAAAGAGATATTATCCATTTACAGTGTAACTACCAAATGCGTTAACCTGCGTCCGTTTGTCTGTTCTGTTTTGCCGTGTGCCGCTGAGTGCGCCCTGAGTTGTTTTATTGCAAATTAGCTCTAAATATTCTTTAATGCATTCTGATAATTACTGGTTCTTAGTTTATTATTTCACATTCTGTTAGCATATGATAACAGTTAATTAAAATTATCTACAAAATTACTTGTTATTCATCAAAATTCGTCATATTAAGAAAACAACAACTTAATTTGCATATACATACACGCTATGAACAGGTTATAACATTCTATTCTAACACAGGATGTTTTTCAATGCGGAAGTTAATGTGTTCAAGTTTGTTTCTCTGGTTTGACAGTCATGCATTCAGTAGTAGTCATGGTGCCCAATGTGACATGCAAGACTGATTTTGCGTGATGACTTCCTTTCCTTAACATCAATGCTCCTTGCCATTTAAGCGAAATTACTTCGACTTTAGAGGTACATATTGTCCAACCACATACCGTGTGTACCCCAACAATTTTGGCTTCAGTTGTTGTTTTTTGTTTTTTCGATCCAGAAGCACTTGAACTTTTCAGCTCTTCGGCTCGGTGCCATGGACATCGTAACCCTTCGGTTCGGTGCCACGAACACCGTAAATCTGGGAATCTGTGGCTTTTTCTGCCATACCGCGGAATTGAACCCGCACACACAGAGGATAGTCACCGTAGTCCAACGCGCTACGAACACGCTGGGCAGACGGGCATTTCAGTTGGCTTTAAACATCGGAATTTCCAGGACACGATGTCACTTACTTAGCATGTTATCGGCGATCCCATCATTTACTATAATAATAGGATCATTAGGAAGTCACTTTGTCAAGCTGTCAAAGTGTTGTTTTGTAAGTATAGTTTGACAGATTTTAACTGCTCATCAAAGTACATTTATGTGAAATACTTCATTAATTGAGAATACCTAACAGTACTGTTTCATTGTCTAGATGACATCGCTTGCCATCACATTTAGCATTATTGTTGTTACAATATTCATCATTATTATTATCAATATTTCAACTTTTGTATGACTTTTTTAATGTTGTATTATTACTGATTATAATGTTTCATTTTTCTTCTGAATATCATTATGTATCGGCTGACTAAGGCGATCATGAATCTCCACAAAATATGTCTTGAGTAATGACTATTAGTTTGGATGTTGACATCTGTCTTGTGCAATGATGTTGATTGTCTAGAATGTTCTATGTGTCGTCCTCCATTGATTGTACCGGTTGGAAACATGAGTTCTAATCTTTTTTTTTTCTTATGACATGTCGAATAATGATTATTATCTATTTCCAATATTGATGATCAACTTTTTATCTGTACTGATATCTTTCAGAATATAAACCTTAGTCCTTATTATTGTCAATATATAGAATTATTGACATTCTTCTTTGAAACCACATCTCTATGGCTTCCAGTGGTTCCGTTGTATGTTTACTGTTCATGACTTGCTTTTATACATGAGTACTTGCTCTATGTAGCAGTGAAAAACTCTGAATATACTACGCTTACATTTATGAAAAATCATGCACTGAGGACATCAGTTTTCATTCAAAATGTAGTATTTTACTGAGACATTAATCTATCACACTTGTTAAATATACTAAATCATTTATAACGTACACTAATTTATTTTTATGTGTTAATTATTTTTTTAATTGGACACTAACCCGGAAATGTCACTACGGGTGGACACAGTTGAGTTACGTTTGAAACGTGTAAATCTGAACGTTCTTATTCTTTTGAATGAGAGAGCTCGGAAATTGTATAAGTGGTTTTATTTTGATATTTGGCGTTTAAATGAAGGCTACCACCATTTGGCACCGATCAAGTGGGCACTGCATTTTGATCTTAGCCAAAAGCAGTGGCGGCTCGTGCTCATTTTTGTTTCTGGGGCCAGACAAAAATTTTCGGAAAAATCATTGTTTTCCGTTAGGTCATGTTTTAATTTATAAAGTAAAAAGTACAGATTACACTTTATTTTTCGTGCGGCCTGGCCCCAATGGCCCTAATGGCCCTTAATGACGAGCCGCCACTGGCCAAAAGGCTTTTATTCACTACCAAGTTTTACTATTTATTTATAAATCGCATTAACTGTGTACATAACTGACTCAACTTTACTGTACGGATCAGAATTTTAGAGAATGACTAAGCAAAACATGTCGAAACTCTGCATTTTTAAAAATACATTTTGTCGGACAAAGATCTTATGCGTGTTCTGGTCACGAATTATCTCTAACCAAGAATTGATTGCTCAAGAACTGATTACACAGTTTCAGTGAAAGAACACGAATAGGACCATCCAAAAGAGACGGAAGGGGTCGATCAGATGTTACGCGTGGAGGCTAACTATGTCGCGAAGACTCCACCGATATGGACACCGGAAGGAAAACGAAAACAAGGAAGACCACAACCAACTTTATAAGAACAGAAGTTAAAAGAAATGAACCAATACAGAGTACGGACAATAACATAGATGAATGATGTTCTTTTGTTGCTGTAAGAGTCAAGGTAGAGACACACAGAGAGAGAGAGAGAGAGAGAGAGAGAGAGAGAGACTGATTACATCAGTTAATACAAGCATTAATCAGTCCTTACATCTTCTCGTATGACCAGTCATACCTAACACAATTCTACAGTATAGTTTCAATAAATGTTGTACTATGAAGTAGTGTATTATGTTTGTAAATCTTATAACTAATCATCTGTATAAATTTGTGTTCTGTTGAATAATATTCAGTTAGTTTATCTAGGGTTAGACTTGTGCTAGAAACTAAAATCTGTAAAAATGACTTTGTTACAACAGCTGCAATGAATTACTAATATCGTTTTAGAAAAAAATCTCAACATTTTGTTTTCATTAGAAACACTGAACAAATAAAACTAATATGTATTGTTCATGTATACTAGTATATTATATTGTATTTATATTATAATATATAATTGTGAACGACCTGGAGGAGAACGATAGAGCAAGAACTGAAGGAAATGAATCATAGCTGGAACACAACACAGAGGAAGGCCATGAACAGGGAAGAATGGTGTACGTTTGTTGCTGCCCTAAACGCCAAGGGAGTAACAGGCTAAAGAGAGATATAATTGTGATATATTGCATTCCTATGTTCATATAAGGACCACAAAGAATAAAAGAGAAGAGAGACTAGTTGATGTTATTCTTGATTATCATTTTTGGAAGATTATTACGTTCACACTTAACATTTATTTTTTTATTTGTTAGTTATTGTTTGTTTTTTAAATACATTTTATTTCAACTTTTATATTAAGAATAAATGATACTGTTTCTGTATACGTATTCTGGCTTATATGCATTATCAAAGCAACATCACCGTTTAAAATCATCAATAAAATATGAAACTCCATTAAGTCCATAATGTGGGACAAACTGTGAAAGTGATGAAATCAGAGAAATGTCTGTTCAACCACTTGTATAGTCTGTCCATTAATTCGTGAGCACGTTTGAAATTGATTTTCTCGAAAACTACCTGTTGGATCTCAGTGATTTTTGCATGCAGCCTTAGAATATCCATGACGCTAAAATAAAGCTAACCAGTAGTCTATAGATGCTACGGATTTTGCACATCGGCGAATTCCTTTGATCTTTTATGACAATTGCAAATACTGGGGCTCAAATTTTAGATTTTACAGTATCCTAGAATTTGTCCATGTCAATTCTATTCATAGGTGTATCTCCATATTAACTTGATAGGTCAAGTAATTAAGTGTGTTGCCCTTTATGTGCAATCGTGAACTTGGATACAATATGCACAGTTAGTCCTCCTTCGGTCACCATTAGACCCCAGGGTGTCTTAACTTCACCACAAATTGTATGATGGTAGACGCATTTGGATATGGAAATGTATACGTTGCTATTTCTCAGTCTGTAATCAAAATATGATTTGTATCATCCCGAATCTGACGATTCCATGAGGTTGATAATTGTTACTGGCTGGACAAATTGTAATCCATCTCGGTGCCAGTACTCGTCTTCCTCTCGGAGCACATGTTCAACACACTTCTTCCAGAACTGCATGTCTATCATTGAGAAGAACTCACGTGTCAGAACTTCAACATCACACATTTTAAACGTCCTGTTCTGTTCGGCAACTTGCCCTTTTACTTTAGCCCAGACAAGCTCTATCGGATTGAGGTGAGCATGATATGGAGGTAGTCGCAAAGACGTGTGGCCGTATTCCCAATGATTTTGTCAATATGAAACACCTTTGTCTTATTTGTCATCCTCACCAGGTGCAACAACTCGGTTTCAAATATGTATCATCGAAGCTGACATTTTCCTTAGCAAGCCAAGTCCTAATTTGATCTTTTGTATTTGATGCAGTTGGTACTTTGTCTTCCGCTGATACTGCGTTGTGATAGGATGCATTATCCATTACTAAGCATCATGGTCTGTTTAGAATTGGAAGTAGATCTTTCTCCATCCAGTGCCTGAAAATATGTCCATTCATTTCTGTGTGGTAGTCCCTACCGTCGGTACTTTTGATTGGAAAATAAGTCCAGCGTCATGGACAAGACCTTCTTCACTACTTCCTGCATGTGTTAGTATAATACGCTGGCCTTTGCTGCTTGGTATTTTTCTTTTCTGTTCACCATCTACTGATTGCCATTCTTTAGCATTGGTGTGGTGAGCATTGACCAAGGATTCGTCCAAATATACAATATCATAGCCTTGCCTCCGCCGCTCACGGATCTGCTTCAGGTATTTACTTCGGGCAGCAATTAAATGTGACTTTTCACAAATAATATTCCTGCCGCCTATAGTTTTCTGAAGGTGAAATGGCGGCTCTTACAATTTTCCATAAAGTACTTTTAGAAATGTCTATGCTGCAATCTGATTGCAGTTTTAATTTCAGTTTCCTGAGAGTAACAAGTTGATTTGTCGCAAACATTTTCAAGAGCTCCGTCTTATGACATCTATGTCAAAGTCGTCAATTGTTATTTTCCTTCCTTGCTTGACATTAGTGCACTTTGTGTCCTGTTTAATCCATCGGAAAAGGATTCTCTATTCAGACCAAGCGCCAGTTGCGTTCGTTTCTCAGGGTTATGAATATCGCAATATAGATGACCTCTCTTAGATTTCCTACGGAAGTGTTGGTATAGTAAAACTGTAACCTTCTGCATTGTTATAAATGTGCACTTCAGTCTCATTATGAATGTGATATCAATGTCAGTTTTGATAAGCCAACAAATATGATACAATAGCTTCATACAAATAGCGAGATACGCCTATAACTATAAAACGGTATCCCAATTATAACGTCATATGCTTTCCGCTTTCAAAGTCGACTGGGTTAGGTGCACGGGAATTCGTGAAACTCACGATATTTCAATGTTACCATAATGTATTTTTAGAACAACGCGTCTGTGTACCGTAAATCTGTTACTAGTGTGTACAATCCGGTGAGGTTGATTTTAATATAACCTGAAGAAGAAATATTTCAAACTACATCAAATTTTCTTGGAAAAAATATTTCTCTAGCGTCATGGATATTCTAAGGCTGCTTGCAAAAAAACACTGAGATCCAACAGGTAGTTTTCGAGAAAATCAATTTCAAACGTGCTCACGAATTAATGGACAGACTATAACAACTAGTGTAAGAAAGAGAAAATGGAGATATGTTGAACATACTTCGAAAAAAAATGAATCAGAAAACAGCCACTGAAGGGGGAGGCAAACGGTTGAAGAATAAAAAGGATACCATAGGCAAACTGAAACAAATGTTACTTAGAGAGGCGAGAAAAAATAGACTCGATTGCATGAAAAAAAAATTTAACGAGTTGCCCAGATAGAGCCGTATCGAGAAATAGCTTGCAGACTTTATGTAACGCATAACTGTATGAGAAAAATAAAATCACATAATATTGCAAGTAGAAATAATGTACATTAGACATTTGAAAGAATTATGTTCGCACATCTGACAGATTTGTCTTGCTGCAGAAGTGAAAACATGTTTCAAAGATTCGAATTATGTCAGTGCAACTATCGACTTTGTCTTACAGTAAGAGAAAAAAACGTTTTTGCACGGTCCCCAAGATAGAACTATTGCAAAAACATTACCCCACTCTGCTTAACGATAATGTGTTGTTCATTTAATCGGGTATCACACCATTGCCCCACTCTGCTTAACGAAAATGTGTTGTTCATTTAATCGGGTATCACACCATTACCCACTCTGCTTAACGAAAATGTTTGTTCATTTAATCGGGTATCACACCATTACCATTGTAACGAAAATGTGTTGTTCATTTAATCGGGTATCAACCATTACCCATCTGTTAACGAAAATGTGTTGTTCATTTAATCTGGTATCACACCATACTTCTGCTTGCAACGAAAATGTTTGTTCATTTAATCGTACACACACTTACCTCATGTAACGAAAATGTTTGTTCATTAATAGGTATCACACCATTACCCCACTCTGCTTAACGAAAATGTGTTGTTCATTTAATCGGGTATCACACCATTACCCCACTCTGCTTAACGAAAATGTGTTGTTCATTTAATCGGGTATCACACCATTACCCCACTCTGCTTAACGAAAATGTGTTGTTCATTTAATCGGGTATCACACCATTACCCCACTCTGCTTAACGAAAATGTGTTGTTCATTTAATCGGGTATCACACCATTACCCCACTCTGCTTAACGAAAATGTGTTGTTCATTTAATCGGGTATCACACCATTACCCCACTCTGCTTAACGAAAATGTGTTGTTCATTTAATCGGGTATCACACCATTACCCCACTCTGCTTAACGAAAATGTGTTGTTCATTTAATAGGGTATCACACCATTACCCCACTCTGCTTAACGAAAATGTGTTGTTCATTTAATCGGGTATCACACCATTACCCCACTCTGCTTAACGAAAATGTGTTGTTCATTTAATCGGGTATCACAACATTACCCCACTCTGCTTAACGAAAATGTGTTGTTCATTTAATCGGGTATCACACCATTACCCCACTCTGCTTAACGAAAATGTGTTGTTCATTTAATCGGGTATCACACATTACCCCACTCTGCTTAACGAAAATGTGTGTTCATTTAATAGGGTATCACACCATTACCCTACTCTGCTTAACGAAAATTGTTGTTCATTTATCGGGTATCACAACATTACCCCACTCTGCTTAACGAAAATGTGTTGTTCATTTAATCGGGTATCCCACTTTGACAATGTGCATAGACTTATAGTCACAGCAGAAATGTTTATACAAACTATACGTTCTTTACTTTATAGTATAGGCTTCTCGGGGAGGAGGGTGCACTTGTGAATAGATTGGCGAGCTCAGGATTTGAGCCCACGACCATTGCCTTGCGTTCGAAAGGTCGTGAGTTCGAATACAGACCGCCCCATTCTGTTCACAAGTGCATTTTTTTCCAGAGATACATAGGATTATTGCCGGAGCTGTGTAGTTCGTGCTTTGTGCAGTACTCCTGCAGGTGACGTGCAACTTGTGTGGAGCGGGACCGAGTTATATGGGATAAAACCCGGGGCAATGAAATCAGTCGTTTAGACCCATTAGATTATCAACATATATTATTCTGGCTCATACTGATCCTGTTAGCATTAGATTATCAACATATATTATTCTGGCTCATACTGATCCTGTTAGCATTAGATTATCAACATATATTATTCTGGCTCATACTGATCCATTAGCTTAGATTTACATATATTATTCTGTCACTGATCCTTAGCATTAGTTATCAACATATATTATTCTGGCTCATACTGATCCATTAGCATTAGATTATCATATCTGGCCATACTGATCTATCATTGATTCAACATATCTGGCTCATACTGATCCTATTAGCATTAGATTATCAACATATCTGGCTCATACTGATCCTATTAGCATTAGATTATCAACATATCTGGCTCATACTGATCCTATTAGCATTAAACAACATCTCCAAACACACGTCGTTTGTATCCCAAACATATCGTTGAATCAAATCGACAAACAATTTTATAAGGAGCTGAACAAGAGGTGACTCCATGATAGAGTAGGTAAGAACATATATGAACATAGGAAGCACTTGGTTCTAACAACATTCCAGTGGCTAGTGATATCTGAACGTTGAAATGCAGAGGAAATAATACTTGTTATCACATAGACTATATTTTTGTATTGGAAACCGATTAGAGTTTGTTTTTAATCTGTTGCAACAAGACAATAAACAGACTGCAACAGCAGCAGCGTATCAGTACATTTGAAAACTGCATAATAAGATTAAAGATATTAAATCAAGCGTGCATAATGTAAAACTTCACAAGATCCAGAAGGGCTGGTTTCGGTATGAGTGGATGTCTTCTATAGAAGTGTCTAACCTCCAGAGGCTTACGTGGATATAACTGGCCTGGGCATGCGGGTGTTTACGGTAATAAGAGAGCGGACAGGCTTGCATCAACAACATCGATTGTTGGGGAGTTGAAGATGGATAAAGGGGATGTTCTTTAGTCTCTTCGCGACTGTCTGTTGGATGAGGACACTAAGATAGATGTTGCATCGATCAAGCGATTTAGGCAGTTTGGAGTTACCCCTTGTGCAAGTAGAACTAGAAGCCTGAGGGGCAGGATGAGAGGTGTGTTTAATCAGCGAACTACGGAAATCGCCAGTATGCATACTCTTCGATATCTGTTGGGGGAGAATGAGCACCTATGGCTCTGCCCAAAGTGTAATGACGTCAGTTTAGTAACCAATAACCAATAGCCAATAATATAAAAGTAGATTAAAGCACAATTTAGATCAGACAATGAGATAAGTTAAGAAATTGTATCGTAGTGTGGAATAAATAGAAACAACAGCTAAATAACAAAGAAAACAACGTCCCCGTCAGCAATAAATTGTAAAATAATCAATATAGCAAAAATGATGTAAGATCATTCCAGAAATAGTGCTCAATGAAAGGAAAAAAATTGGTGACATTCAATTTTGCAGTTGATTGATGCTAAAAGAATAAAGAAGAAAGAGGTGGAAGAATATGACAGACGAAGTAAGAAAATAAAAGAGAAGTGCAGGAAAACGAATGAAAATTGGCTTAGTCTAAGATATCGTGCGCTCTATTAATAGCTTTAAAATGTCGCATTATCTTTGCACAAACAAAACAAAATGACATTACAGAGAAAAGATCACAATGACATGGATGGGCATATAATCAAAAGACAGATAGCATAATAAAAATATGTAAGGAGTAATATATATATTTATGTTTTATAATGATGAAAGATTAGAAGAAAATACACAAGAAAATTTAGAGGGAACCACCAACAATTGCAGCTGAGGTTGATAAAGCTAGCAAGCATATTAAGAGAGAACATCCCACAGGAACAGAAAAAATAACGGTAAAAAAACATTCAAGTTCTGTGAAATTTTAGATTAGAAGAGATAATAAAACATGTACGTGATATCACAACACCAGATTATCGTAAGGTCTACAAGCGTCTATGTTCACTGATATCCAAACAAAACAGGTCTTGTTGAATTTAAAGAACACTTCACAATTAGCCTTATGGGCCACATGACAAAAATACTAAGCACTGACGAGAAGAGTGAGAAGAAAAATAAGACTAACAATTGATGATGAACATTGTGTAGGTGTGTTGTAAGCTGTGTATGCTGCATTTTTTTTTCCGATCCGGAAGCACTTGAGCTTTCAGCTTTTCGGCTCGGTGCCATGGACATCGTAACCCTTAGGTTCGGTGCCAAGAACACCGTAAATCTCGAGAACCTGTAGCTTTACTGCCAGTCCGCGAAATTGAACCCGCACTCACGGAGGACTTGTCAACCGTCGTCCAGCGCGCTTCGAACACGTTGAGCAGGCGGGCATCAATGCTGTATACATATATATAACACTAATATAAAGATATCTGACAGTAAAAACAGATTTACAGTTGCGTTTTATATATTACACCAAAGTGTTCAACAAAGTGAATCATTAGGATCATTCTAAAATGTTAGTTAAAATACTAACAGCAATGACCTAACAAATCATTAAGAACATATAACGGCATGAAATAGCAGACAAACAGTTTAAAACTTTTTAGCAGATCAAGTTAGGCAAAAATGTAGTATCTCCAGATTTGTTTTCTGTGTACAGATAAAATATTTTTGCTCAATAAACGAGATTTCTGGAATAGTACATTTGCTAACATACCATACGCAACTTGAGATATACAGATGAGACTGTCTTGTTAGCGATAAATCAAACAGATCTCCAGAATCTGGTGGCGACAACTATTAAAATAAAGGGCTACGTCTGACTGACTAGCAAGAAGACGAAAGAACTGAGTATCTTGAGAATATTCCTTCAAAATGTAGTACCAATGTCAATAGGAAGTTGCAAACACAAGACTACAACTTTAAATACATTTGAAACTCTGATAACACCAAATAATAGATGTAGATAATAAGTACAGAATAGGTGAGACACAAATTGAATTCCAGAAATTGAAGAAAATTCAAAGATTGAAGAAATTGAAGACCACTTTATACAATCTGTTTCCTTTTTGCTTAGAAAATAAATTGTCCTTGACGTCCAACTGAAATATGAAAAACAGATTGGAATCAATGTCTTTGCACTAAGGTTGTCCACATAAGTGTTTAGTTCCTCTTATGCTGAAGTTCTTCAACTAAACTCAACGACGATTCCAAATTGTCTGGAACTTGGAAAGTCTGTTCCTATTTTCAACTGAATATATTAGAGAACCAGGAAAAATAAGGCACTCACAAGAAACACCAAGACACACGTATATGGGGTCTACGTTCTCTGCCCTCTGTTGTATGGTAGAGAAACGTGGACCACATACACCAGACAAGAATATCGCTTTAACATCTTCCACATGCGCTATCTCAGGCAAAAATACAACATCTGATGTCAAGACAATAACATAATTCTCAGGCAAAGTTCGGTAAAGCGTGTATATATATATATATATATATATATATATATATATATATATATATATATATATATATATATATATAGCCAGAAGTATAAACAATAACTGATAAAAAAAGTAACATGGAATCTTAATCATTAGTGTGTACCGGCTCCACAACGAAGATTGGCTGCAATAGATCTCCAGGAAATTATATTTGTTTCCATGATGATACACTCTGGTAGGTCGTTATTCCTAATCTCTTTTTTAACTTCCATTTCACTTTTTCCATCTCCCGCTACTACATTTCCAATATTTACAAAACTTGATACGTGCAATATGTTTGTGTTCAGTGATTCAGTTTCGCTTAATTTGTTTTGTAAACTTGTTTTTGTTCTCACGATATTGATGTCCAGTCCATATAATTTAATTCGTTATTTACGTTCTTTATTAATTCTTACAAGTCTGGTTCGTTTTCAGCTGAAGCCCTGTGATGTCATCTGCATATTAAGCACTGTGGTGTGTCATCTGCATATGAACACTGTGTGTCTCTGCATTATCACTGGTTTATCTGTATATGAATCACTGTGGTGTCATCTGCATATCTTAGGTTATTTATTACTCTCTCACTGATGTTAAGTCCTGGTATAACAAAAAGAATGAATATAGAATACAAATACAGCTTACATTCCATCGAGAAATATATGAAAATCAAAAGAACTCAAGTCTAATATAAAACAAGCATATTTTAATTCAAATATCAAGTCATTGATTATGTATAACACTATATGTATAATGTATATTGCGTACAGCAGACATGATATTTGCTGCTCGCCAACTACAGGAGAAATGCCAAGAGCAGCACCGTAACCTCTATATGGTCTTTGTCGATCTGACAAAGGCTTTCGACACGGTTAACAGGGAGGGTCTATGGAAGATCATGGAAAAATTTGGATGCCCAAGGAAATTCATCAAGATCGTCCAACAGTTTCACGAGGGCATGATGGCACGTGTACTTGACGAGGGGAGCTGTCGGAAGCATTCCATGTCACCAACGGCGTCAAACAGGGCTGTGTACTGGCCCCAACACTCTTCAGCATGATGTTTGCTGCCATGCTCACGGATGTCTTTTGGGAAGGCGACGAACATGGGGTAAAGATTAGATACAGGACAGACGGTAACCTATTCAATCTTCGGAGGTTAAAATCCTCCACCAAGGTAAAAGAATCAACTATCTCCAACCTGTTGTTTGCTGATGAATGTGCCCTCGCTACCAACTCTGAGGAAGAAATGCAGACTTACATGGACAAGTTCTCAATGGCCTGTGATAGGTTTGGCCTCACCATTAACACCAAAAACAGAGGTCATGTTCCAGCCCGCCCCTAGAGAACAGTATTACGATCCAGTCATCAACATTAAACACCAGCGTCTCCAGTCAACGGACAACTTTGCTTATCTTGGCAGCCTCCTATCCAGATCGGCAAACATAGATTCTGAGGTCCACAATAGGATATCCAAAGCCAGTGCTGCGTTCGGAAGGTTACGTGTCACTGTGTGGGAACGGAAGGGATAAGCATAGTCACAAAGCTGAAAGTTTACCAGGCCATAGTGCTAACAACGCTGCTGTACGCAAGCGAGACATGGACAGTGTATAGCAGACACGCAAGAAAATTAAACCATTTCCACACAAGCTGTCTACGCAGAATACTAAAAATAAACTGGCAGGACAAAATTCCAGACAGCGAAGTCCTCACAAGAGCAAAGATCCCAAGCGTCAACACCCTGTTGCAGAAGGCCCAACTGAGATGGGTCGGTCACGTTGCTCGAATGCCTGATAAACGCATCCCAAAACAGTTGATGTATGGCGAGCTTGAAGGGGCAGACGTTTAGCAGGTGGACAGAAAAAACGCTTTAAAGACACTCTTAAAGTGTCTCTGAAATGCTTCGATATAGACAATACGTGCTGGGAATCCTTGCGCAAGATCGCCAAATGTGGCGCTGTAACAACAAAGAGGAACCCGAATAGCTGAGAATCATCGTATTGTTGAGTCACAGAGAAAACGAGCAGCGCGAAAAGACAGAGCACACAACACGCACATGTCTAACCTTGATCATGTATGCCCCACCTGTGGTCGGGGATTCTGTTCTAGGATTGGACTCTACAGTCACCTCCGCACACACCAGAGAGGTGCAACAGTACACGTCTGAGATTGTTGTCATCATCGCTTGCGATGGACGGCTATTATATGTATAACACTGAGACATGAAGAATGACAGATTTTTATAAATTGGTTCTTGCCTAAAACGTACGGTTCGAAATAGTACGGCAATGTAACGATTTAAAAACATAGAAAGAACAAATCAAACACAAATAGAGAAACAAAGTTTCAAAACGGCAATGATGTTGAATAGAACATGAGTTAAGAAGATCATCTAATATTAAAGCAACTAGCGTGCTATTTTGGAATTCACTGAAGAAATCAAATATACAAAGATCAATTAACGTACGGTGATACGATCTGGAAATTTGCACCAAAGCGACTAAAGAATACACGGAAATACCAGAATAACAGAAATTATGACAGAATGGATTATGTCAGACTGTGCGCTTCAGTGTATTTGTTAGTTTGTTGTTGCTGTGGTAACGATGCTTATCATTTATTATTATAAAGAGAAAATAGATGACTTAACAATAGAGAGTGAGTGAAATAGATGATTTTAACGATTAATATTTAGGTTGGTCAATAAAAAAAAATCAATAAAGAAAATAATGAATGAACTCTACAACAAAATTCACAAAACATAAAAAGAACAAGCTACTCAAGATATGAGTTGGAATGAAACCATATTACAGAAAAATCTCAAATATGAATAACTAAGAGTGAAGTCCTAAGTCCGAACTTAGACCACTAGCTGGCTCAATGGTTAGAAAGACGGATCACAAAAGAGCGTTGTGTTGACCGCATAGCGTACGTAGAAAGCCCTGGTCATCTACTGTATTTGCTACTATCTCCAGTCGTCTCGACTTGTCTTGCCCCTGGATACAGATAGTCCCGGACGAGAGAGTGAGGTTGATGAATAGCGCAACTTTTCCTTCCTTGAAGCCAAATACAGCGCAAGCTACAGTTTCAGACAACTACACAGTTAATACGAATAATAATAATTATGATTATTATTAAGTCCGAACATAACACAAATGAATCCATTTGTTTCTTAATGTACTCCAATTGCGTTCTGGTGGGCAATGCACACATTTTTCAGCATACGGTCCGACTGTATAGTAGTTTAAAGGGCATTGATCACAGATTCTTCGTATGGGTTCATATACGTTACTTACAGGACATCCTCTACAAGATGCAATGTCATGAATAGCAAGATTTGTTCCAGCTGTGTGAGTATTCTCCTCGCACAATGCTGTCCATGCACCTACGTGGGCTTTAATAAGTGTAGTATTACTAACAAGCCACAGAACAGATGTGCCTTTCAGTCCGCGGTCTGTAGCAAAATTTTGCTTTCGTATGCTCCACATAATGTCCAGGTAATCTTTTATAGTCAGACTACGGTCATATAATGCAAATATTTTGAAGGTGGCGTCAAGTTGTTTTCTGCTTTGGTTTTTACCAGAAATTATATAATTCGAACAGCGGACATCAAGGTTGGATAATGTGCAGTTCAACTCATTACCACATGTAGCATTCAAAGACTTAAAGTTATTGATCATGAGATATTTTAAAGCACGTACGAATCGATCCATGCTTTTCAAATCACACAAATCCATTGTGTATGTGAGGCGGGTCAACATAAAAACAAAGTCTGGAGGCATATACGTCAAACATTGTGGAGCTTCAACATTGGGTAAAGTACTGTGTTCCTGTTTAGTCGGATCACAAGTTAGAATTCCACCTTCTCCGGGAGCATTCCATGGCAGATCTGTGTTAGAGTTCTCGCATGTTATTCTAAGAAAGAATTTGCCAATAATTGTTAGACGACCATGCATTGGACGTTTGGGTAGATTTATACAAGAGTTTAACAAAACTAATATGAACTGTAACTCGAACAGCAGACAAAGTATTAAACGTGTGCTCCCAAAGGGAATATATGAAGACATACTAAAGTACTTCTTGCAAGATTGAATCTGTACTATTTAGACATAACCCGTTGACAAGTATGCAAGTTGTTATAATTCCTCTTGTTTGAGTTGTAATTGGAATATAGCCTTCAAATGTTGCACAATCTTATATAGCGTTCTATGTTGGTGCTGTTTGTGCGTACAATACAGCAACTCAAAGAAAGTTTGATCATGCTTTGCACAGCGACGTTTTTACGTTCTGAATTGGTTATTGGTTATTGGTTACTAAACTGACGTCATTGCACTCCAGGCAGACACGTAGGTGATCAGTTCCCCCAACAGATATCGAAGAGTATGCATACTGATGGTTCCTGTGGCTCGCTGATTAAACACACTTCTGACTCTGCCCCTCATGCATCCAGTTCTACATATATAATGGGTAACTCCAAATTGCTTAAATCGCTGGATGAATTCAACATCGATTTTAGTGTCCTCATCCAACAGACAGTTGCGAAGAGATCGAAGAACATCCCCTTATCCATTTTCAACTCCCCAACAATCGATGCTGTTGATGCACGCCTGTCCGCTCTTTCATTACCGTAAACACCCGCATGCCAAGGACAAAATATACACGTAAGCCTCTAGAGGTTAGAAACTTCTATAGACGACATCCACTCATACCGAAACCAGCCCTTCTGGATCTTGTGTAGCATCGACTGAGAGTCAGATACAACAACAGCCCAAGTAAATGAAGTCTCAGAGAGCCAACGGAGGGCAGCAGTAACGGCCTCAACCTCCATCCTCATACTAGAAGTAGTTCTGTACGTTCCACTTCGCTGTGGAAACTCCAGCCTAACTTCTCACCACGATGAACCTACCCATCGGTACATACAACATCATCCTCATCCCTTGCATTATCTTCTTCCAGCTGCTTTACTGCGAGATCAGCCTTCACGTTGCCCCAATCTCTACATTCTCTTCCAAGAGTAATGATAACGTTGAGATAGTTGGACATGCTACCAACTGTTGGGATACGTTCTAATTAGGAATGGCAAAAGAATTGTCCGTATTTCATGAGCAGATAAGAATTCTAGACACAAATAAATTTAAAAATCTTGGAATTAGTAGTGTGAAAAAAAAAGAAGAAGAAAACTTTTTTTTCGGACAATTTTCGACAAACAACTAATTCAAAAGATTCTAACGCGTTATTTAAACAGTATCTGTAGTATCGAGTTGGTTTTTTTTCTGGTTGCTTATTGTTGATTTTGTAACCAATGTTAAAGTACTCAGTGGAGAACCATAGATGCTTGGTCTCGTCCAGCAGATGTCTAAGCTATGTATTCTGATGATTCACAAGTCTGGTTTACTAAATTGACTCAGGTGCTTTTTTCTACAATAGTACAGTGTTTGATTCTAAATTGCTTCAAATGCTATATATATTCGTTATCAACTGTTGTGACCAAGAATGTTTACAATCTCACTAGCCCAGAACAGTAGATCCACGTAAACCCTTGGAGGTTTGAAGCTTCGATAGACGCAATCTATTCTTTGAGCATCCTACTGTCTTGGACCATCTGAAGCATTACACAATACTTGTCATAGTAAATGGAGTCGCAAAGAGATGTTTCAAAGTGTGTAATTTGTCGCTCTTAACAAACAAAACCAAACAAATAAACAATGAAAAACTCCAATGTGTAGAGTGCTACGAATACCTGGACTCTTCTTCTTCTTCTTTTCGATCGTTTTTTTTCGTCCATTTTGATCATTCTTATTGTTATATATGAAAAGCCTTTGCCAAGAACGGTTAGAATGTTGCGCCCCCGTTAAGCCCCTACTAGTGTAGGACAAGCGCACCCGTCGCGTTTCCAATTTTCGGCCTTTGGAAATGTTCGAGTATGCAATGCCGGCTGTCAAACACTTTCCGTACATCTGGAGTAAATTCTTTAATGATCCGTTTAACGTCGTATATTTTTCGGCTTTTATCTACGCCAAAGAGCCTTTTGTACTTTGCAACCTTTATAGACTAAGCGTGGCGTTCGTTTTTGCATATACGATGAGCACTCTTTAATGATCCTTTTACGCCGTATATTTTGACTTTGGTCTACGCCAAAGAGCATTTACTACTTTGCAAATGTTTCTAACTGTGTGTGATTGTTCCGGTTTGGGAACATTAACAACGCAAGAATGCCCTGGTATCGCCTATCACAGAGAGCCACACAGAAAAAGTATAATGAGCACAAAGCAAGAGGAAGTCCACGCAAAAGATGGATCGACGGCATCAAGAACAGCCTTACGAACATGAATATCAGCTTACAATGTGCCTTAAAACAAGCACACACAAGATCACTACGTTTCACCCCCAACACTTCTATAAAGAAGTAAATAGTGGAAGAGAAGAAGAACATGCACACACAAGATCACTACGTTTCACCCCCAACGCTTCTATAAAGAAGTAAATAGTGGAAGAGAAGAAGAAGAACAACAACCCCTCTTGGACTAGCCAGTGGGACGGTTCCTTTTCGGCTGACTCGTGTGTTCATTGCTCTTTAACGATCATTTTTTGCTGTATATTTGGCTTTTATGATCTTCGCCTAAGAGTATGTTCAACACTATGCGCCCTTCTGACTATATGAGGTCGCTCCGGATTAGGAACAAGCTCAGCCATTAGGGACGCATACACTTGTCTTGCATCACGGAATCCTACCCGTATATGTCACCATGAAAAGTGTCGGCCTTCGTCAATGTTTGGATCTGGACGACCTGTTAAACCATTGCACTGTCGGCCTTATTTTTCGGCCATTATGAGTTTATTCAGGAGTAGGAACATTCTCAGCCTTTTCGAGACGCGTATCGACACTTGGCAATTTACAGTTTGCACTCTGCATTTTGCCTGATCCCAGGAAACACTGGACTGGGTCTGCACACAGATAATCCAGAGGGTCCTTTCAAACGGCGCTGTCAACGCAACTGTAAATTTTGCGCTCGTCACTATCACCCGCTCCATTTCTTCTGGGGATGTTAGTTGTTATTGCAACCGTACCTTGCCCGATTGTCCCAGAGGAGTGGGGACGGAGGTCAGTTTCTTAGGCCCTAAAACGCTACTTTAAGATTTGCGCGCGACCAACCCTACCCAATAGATAGATCCACTCTTGGCCTCCGATACGGAGTTTACTGCCTTACTTTCCTTGTGTCGCCACGATACGTTAAAGCGTTCTCAGACACTTGCCCAGAGCTGTCAATTATGGTGCGGCTGTTGACTCGTTACACATCGTTCTCATGTATTTTTGTCCCACATCTGGCAATTTTAGTGCGGCCATTGGCTATGAGGGGAATCGTTCTCAGACCTCGTACGCTGCTATTTCTTGCGTTTGCCGTGCATTTGAGCAGCTTTCCGTCGAACTTCGACCAGGAGATACGTGCATTCACCTGTGTTACGATTCTGTGCTTGCACTACTATCAATACCTTTAGCTCTCCTTCGATTTATACCCACTTCACTAGACAGGATCCTCTGTCTGTATCCAGAATCCCCAGGATCCTCTGTCGATTTCCAGAATCCCCACGTCGAGGTGGGGTAGGATCTTGATTAGTGCCAGCTCACTCATCCTGGCGCGACGTTGTCCCTATAACTGAGCCTTTGACCCCAATACCTGGACTCAATAGTCAACAATAACGGCGACTGCTCCATAGAGATCTCAAGAAGATTTGCAATAGCAATCAGGAAGTTAAACACTATGAAGAACATGTGGCAAAGCACTAGCAAAATATTAAAATTTAAGCATACTGATGACATGCATTTTTCCAGTGGCTACTTATGGTTGTGAATTATGGACCATTACACAAACATCAACATCATCATTATCAGGTGTCGTCTCCGCCTTGAAGGTTGGCTGCAATGAATCTATAGCATCCTCTGTCTTTCGTTTTGTGTTACACTCTGCCAGACTATATCCTGTCGATTTCTTTAAATTCCCCTCCCCACTTATCTCTTGACCTTCCTCTTGTTCTTCGCCCTTCAACTTCCCCTCTAGTAAAGATTTTATCAAGGTGTCATGCCTTTTTATGTGCCCAAAATAGTTTACTTGTCTGAATTGTATTTCTCTTAATAGTTTATTACAAGAACAAGTGGACCAATTAGACAAAACTAGTAAGGAATATGGATTAGACATTAACATACAGAAAACAAATACTATGGTAATCAACAAGGAAATGGAGAAACCTAAAATGAATATAAAAATACGTGGAGAATTACTACATCAAGTAAAAAGTTTCTTATATCTCGGTCAGATGATAACAGATGATGGCAGATGTATAACAGAAATTAAAAAGAGAATAGGAATGGCCAAGAGTACTTTCAATAGTATGAGAAAGTTACTGACATCCAAACAAATTACAAACAGTTTAAAATTGAGAATTATCAAATGCTATATATACCCTATATTAATGTATGGCTCGGAAACATGGACAATGAGCAATCAGTTAGAAGACAGAATTGATGCATTTGAGATGTGGATATATCGAAGAATAGGCAGGGTTTCATGGACAGAAAAACAGACAAATAAATAAGTTTTAGGAAAACAAGGCATGAAGAAACAATTATTACACAAACAACAAGAACGAAAATCCAGTCCTTCGAAACGAAATGCTACAGAAAGATCTTACAAATATCATGGACAGAAAAAATAAAGAACACTGATGTCCTGAAAGAACTGAATGTTAAAGACAATTGGCTGATAAACAATATACTATACAGAAAAATTAGATACTTTGGTTACATCAAGCGTCACGATGGCCTGGAGAGAACAATATTAGAGGACACAGAGGCAGACCAAGAAGAGGATAGCTACAAGATATTAAAGAAGCTATAGATATAACCATCGGCGAAGTGAGTGAACTAGCTAGAGACAGAGTGAATTTCAGATACGCTGCAAAGAGGACAACGTCCTATAAAGGACATGTATCTTGATGATGAACCAAAAGCCTACAATTAGCCACTTAGAAACAGAAACAACGTTATTAAAGTACATCGACTGGTTTGAAAAGCAACACAGATCCTACTTCTGCGTAAGATACGGAACATTGTCGCGCAGAAAGCTCGAGCTTCAAAGACATAGAAGGAGGTGACATATTATTTTTAAGTAA
This sequence comes from Arion vulgaris, assembly GCA_020796225.1. Classification (NCBI taxonomy): domain Eukaryota; kingdom Metazoa; phylum Mollusca; class Gastropoda; order Stylommatophora; family Arionidae; genus Arion; species Arion vulgaris. Next base: position 87,462,966 of record CM036753.1, on the reverse strand, counting down.
CATTGGTTTATAGTATTGCAATACATTTCTGTACATTGAAATGAAATGAAAATCTTGGCATATCTTTACAGGACGTAGCCATCAACCATAGTAAACGAGTCGCTGATTTTCTAGGCACCACTTATACGTTCAGTAGTTTGTCATTGCTTTCTAAACAGTGAGGTCTATTTTACCTTGCCCGCTGTGGAATTTTAACCAGATACGTTTGGATTGTGATCGAGCTCACTATCGCTTCAGCTACAGACGCTCACTTTTTGTACATTACTAATCTTATATTGAAGTTTCGCCCGTGTGTTGCTGGGACCTGCAAGGGAAGTAAAGATTAGCAACACTGCCAACTACAAGGCATGTCGTAAAAGGGAACTGAGGTAGGAGCCTAGAGAAGCTACCCTAGTAAATAAAAAGCGCCGAAGAAATTGGATGTGCTACAATCACTCTTACGCTCAGATCACACAAAAATCACAAAGTGTGTTTTAACAAGTGGTCGAATTGGAGCGTTTGAAGAAGAATATTGACGTTTATATTGATCGTTTTGTAAAATTAAATACAATATTTATGTACTACTCACTTTTAAAGGATTTTATTTTTGTCTTAAGTCCGCAGTGAAACACGTTACTGTACATTTGTATTAAGAGATTTCTGTTCTCCGTCTATTCAGTTATCAGTCATAACGCTAGTCCGGACGCTGACGGTTTTAATAGAGATTCTGTTGTACTTTTATTTATGGCCTAATTTATGGCTTCACAAGATCCAGAAGGGCAGGTTTCGGTATGAGTGGATGTCGTCTATAGAAGTTTCTAACCTCCAGCGGCTTACGTGGATATACTGTTCTGGGCATGCGGGTGTTTACGGTAATGAGAGAGCGGGCAGGCTTGCATCAACAGCACCGATTGTTGGGAGTTGAAGATGGATAAGGGGGATATTCTTCGGTCTCTTCGCGTCTCTCTGTTGAATGAGGACACTAAAATCGATGTTGAATCGATCAAGCGATTTAAGCAGCTTGAAGTTACCCGTTGTTCAAGTCGAACTGGATGCCTAAGAGGCAGAGTGAGAGTTGTGTTTAATCAGCGAGCCACAGGAACCATCAGTATGCATACTCTTCGATATCTGTTGGGGAGACTGAGCACCTATGGGTCTGCCCGGAGTGCAATGACGTCAGTTTAGTAACCAATAACCAGTAAGCCTAATTTGTACGATGTGCAGTGATAGTGATCTAAAGTAAACTATTTTAGGTTAGTAAAAGCTCATTTATATAGAGAGAATGGGATCACACAATACGATGATCAAACAATCAATCAAGTGCCATGCCTGCCGGCGTAGGCGATCATGTCTCTCCACAACTCTCTTTGCTTTGTGCATATAATCAGTTCTGACGTCGATGTTTTGTAGAACCATTATTTCAGGTCATCCAACATCTTCTCCCTCTGTCTTCCACGATCTCTACTTCCCTGAATTTTACCTGTAGTCATCAAATGTTCTAAACCTTCTCTTCGCATTATATGCCCGAAGAACCTTGATTGTCTGATTATTAGTCTTTTGATAAGATTTCTTTGTGTGCATGCCTGATTAAAAACCTCCTCATTTGTTTTCTTCACTGTCCGTGGAATTTTCAACTTTATTCTGTAAAACCATATATATATATGGCTTCCACTGATCTTATTGATTGTTTGTTCATTGTCCATGATTCGCTGCCATACATAAGTATTGGTTCAGTATAGCACTGGAGTACTCGTTTTCGCACTGTCATTGGTAATGAGTTCAAGCCTAGTGTGTTCTTCATTTTCTTAAAAGCTGCTTTCGAGTGAGCAATTCTACTCTAATCTCTGTTGTACATCTTCCATCTGATGTTAGGAATGTTCCCAGATACTTGAATCGATGGACTTGTTTCAGTGTTGTGTTATTTATTTTGATATTACATTTTGGTGTTTCCTGATTCTAGGAGACAACCATAACCTCTGCTTTAAATGCATGCTTAATCCTTTCTTTTCGATTTCTGTCACTAATATGTCTATCAAGTCTTGCAGATCGTGTTCACTTGTAGCCATGAGAATTGTCATCATCGTATCTTAGAGCGTTCATAGTTTGTCCGCCGACTGTTATTCCTGCCTTTTCTTCTATATGTCGCATGATGTTTTCACTGTATATGTTGAACGCCCGCCAGCCCACCGTGTTCGCAGCGCGTTGTACGACGGGCGAGAAGCCCCCTGTGAATGCGGTTCAATTCCGCGGGGTGGCAGAAAAGTCACAGGTTCTCCAGATTTACGGTGTTCGTGGCACCTTAGGTTATGCCGTGGGTTACGATGTCCATGGCACCGAGCCGAAGAGCTGAAAGCACAAGTGCTTCTGGATCGAAAAAAATAGATTGACAGGTCTGGTGAGAGTACGCATCCTTGTCTTACCCCTAATTGTATCTCCTGATAGATTCCACTAAGATTCTCTAGTCTTATGGCTGCGCTTTGTTGCCAATACATATTCTTGATCAGTCTAAGATCTTCGCCATCAATGTTTATACTTTCTAACATTGGAATTAATTCTAAAATGTTTTACTGCGCTGATACCTTGCCAATAACTGTCAAATAGTCCCACTATTTCAAAATTCATTTTTTAAAAAGCATTACGATAATTGACCGGCGATTTTAAATGTGAACGCTTATTAACTTTTCTTCATTTCTACTTACAGATGCAATATTTGTCATATTTATTTTTGCACTTGCAATCTTTGACCAAATGGTATTTCAAGTTCACTATATATTCATTGCTACAGTATAACTGTTTTTATATCTTTAAATTGTATTTTAAAAGCTTGTGTAAAATAATGATTACCCCCAAGCGGAAGTAACACGTAGACTGCTGAGTGCTGACTGATACGAATCTGATACCGGTTTCAATCAAGAGCTTTCCGAAAAAACAAAACGAAATGGGTAAAGATCTAGCCAAAATATGATTAGTTGCAGTTTGCAATTATACTTATCGGGGGCTTTTTGCAAAATACTTTAACAGAATCACCTAATATGTTAATCCTATTAATCACTACGTCACTCAACTGAAAGCGAACGGAACGACTAATTTCTAAAGTCTACTCTACTACTACTAGTACTACTACAGACTACTTATTAAGTTTGATTGAATAGTTACTTACTTACTAATTGAATAGTTTGATTTTGATTAATAACTAATTTATTAAAGTTTAAACTAATCATTATCATACTTCAAGCTAAGTTAGTAAGTGGGCCTATATATTATATTAAATACTATTTACTTTACACTATATAGTAATTATAGTAGTATTTCTGTTCTTAATTTTAGAGACTTGAATGAGAATGTTTTATTTATGCCTATAATAATAATTATATATATCTTCAACACTATTGCACTAAAAGTATTATATATTAATTAAACTATTCAGAAATAAATTTAGAATACATGTGAATGTAGGGCCTGTAGTCAGTATTATTATATATAGACTATATTGTCAATATTATATAGTATACATATATCATACAAAGTATATGACTCAAATGACTACAATGAAGTTATGATGATACTAGTATACTATTTTCTAAAACATTATTTTATATATATTATATATATATATATATTTGTCTAAGAACATGCATTAAAATATATGATCAATACCATTTACTGAAGGGAATGTTCTCAAATAGAATAATCCTGCCATGTTGAATATATGATATGTACTTTACTCATTTTTTTTTTTTTTGCATCACAGCTCTCCCAACAGCACCATCTGCTGCAGTATCTTTTCTCTTGAGCATCACTATTTTTGCACTGATGCAGATCTTCAAATCAGATATTGCATCCAGAGAGCATTTCACAGTGGCAGGTGGATTTATGGGCTCAATTTTATTTATTACTCTGATAACAGTATCCTTTTGTGAGCATTGAATGACAGTATTGACAGAACAACAATAGTGACATCTTGTAGCAAGGGATTGCAGCGGCTTGAGATAGAAAACAAACCCTGTTTTCCTTATAGGGAATATGTTTGTTGTTGTTGGTTAGTGTTCACTTTAGAATACTTGTTAGCACTCCTTGTGATTTAAGAAAAAGAGCATACTTGTGTTGTGCCATGGCTTACAGTGGTCAATGTGCAATATTTTTTTGCATTTAGGTCCAGTAAACCCTATTTCAATGCGCTTTTTGTTTAGTTATGCCTTCTAGCCGCCTATGACAATCTTCACACTTACTGCAATATGCCACCTTTAGTTTTCTTGGTAAATGGGGACTGTAGTCATCTATCTGAGAAGAATACTAAAGATGTTACAAGCGCGGGAATCAAGCGTGGCATGTTGTCAATGGCCCAAGCTGAGAGAATAATTAGCAAACTAGCCAGGCAACCATAATTGCGACCCTACCAAAAGGGGAGAATGTATCCCAATAAATGGTAGCATGACCAACTGTCACAATGTTATCATGACTTGCAAGAAAATGTAAGATAAAGACTGAGCTCGAAATTAAGCAGAGGATAGAAGATAATGCAACTGATGATGATGTTGTCTATACCGATGGGTCTGTGCATCATGGTGAGAAGTCAGGCTGGAGTTTCCTTGCTAGCACACATGGTAGGGTAATTTCAGAGCAAAATGGAGCATATAAGACTACTACATCCAGTATAAGATTGGAGGTTGAGGCCATAACTGCTGTCTTCCAGGGGCTCTCTGGGACTCCGCTTACTGGGGCCGTTGTTGTATCTGACTCTCGGTCAATTCATCAGAAGATCCAGAATGACAGGTTGCGAAATGAGTGGATGTCATTTACAGAGGCTTCCAACCTCTAGAAACTTGCATGGACCTACTGTCCTGAACATGGGGTTGTTCATGGCAAAGAGAGAGTTAGACAGGCCTGAAATTGATTGTCGGGAAGTTTAGGATTAAAAGGGTTTAAAAGCCGAAGGATTGACTTCATTGCACCGGGTTTTATACGGCTTGGTTCCACTCCGCAGAAATGGCACGCCACCTGCCGAGAGTATTGCTTGAATTCCGTAGCTCCAGCAACAATCCTAGGGTCTCTGGATAAAACTGCACTCGTGAACAGAATGGCGCTGTCCGGACTCGAACCTACAACCTTCGACTCACAAGGCAAAGGCTTAACCACTTAGCCACAAAGACCCCCAAGTTTAGGATTGAAAAGGGGATGTTATTAGGTCTCTCTGCGACCTCCTGTTGGATGAGGACAATAAAATTGATGTTGGAACTATCCAGTGATTTATTGAATTTGAAATGACAAGTTGTACAAGTAGACTGGATGTCTGAAGGGCAAAGAGATGGGTGTTTTTAACCAGCTAGCCACAGGAACGATCAGTATGCAGACCCTTTGACATATGTTGGGGAAGACTGAGCACCTATGGGTCTGCTTGAAGTGCTATGACTTCAGTTGAGTAATCAGTATTCAATAACCTTGGCCTGTTATGTGCCAGTGCATCCAATTTCTGCCAGCTTTTTTTCATGTATGCGTTCCTTATCCTTTGGTTGTCCCCAACTCTTCTGCAAAACAGCAAGTTTTATTTTCTGTTGGGGATACTGCACTTAGATGAATACCCTTCCAGGTTTACCAGTTTCATCTTCCTGGGTTTTGTATAAAGTTTTCTCACTCCTAGGTGGTCTGCTTTTCTGGATGCTTTAACACCAGCTACTCAGGTTTTAAGCCTGGAGATAGCCCGCCTGCCCAGCGTGTTCGTAGCGCGTTGGACTATGGGTGACTAGCCCTCTGTGAGTGCGGGCTCAATCCCGCAGGCTGGCAGAAAAGCCACAGATTCCCCAGATTTACAGTGTTCGTGTCACCGAACCGAAGGGTTGCGATGTCCATGGCACCAAGCCGAAGAGCTGAAAGCTCAAGTTCTTCTGGATCGTGAAAAAAAAACAACCTGGAGATGAGCACTATATTGTAAGCATCTTCAAATGCCAAAGCGCTGCTAGTTACTAATTTTCACTTTTTAAGAAAACTGAAACAATTTTACTCTGGCAAGCAAAGACATACTGTTTTCTGTTCGACCCAGATATGATTAGAAGTGATTAAGATCAGAAATGATTAAGAATATCTGAGAGACATCCTTTATACTTCGAAGAATGACACTGGAGCACATTTTGGAGATGTATTTCTTATTTGTTTTATAATAACCTTAACAGCTATTAAGTTTACCAATAACATTGAGGTCTTGGCATTTGGGAAAGGATTTCAGACAAGACTATTCCCAGAAGGTCAGTATTTTGCTAAACATGTACATACATTGTACTAAATGTGCTCTCTTGTTGATAATCCATGCAGTTAATAGCTCAGTATTTTTAAAACTTAAAATCAGTGATAAAGGATCTAAATCTGATATTTACACAAATATATAACTCAATCAAAAACAGCAATTGCTCACCTAAAACGTATATAGAAAAGCAAAACAAAACGTCTACAAAAATGAAATTCAGACTAATGAGATCATGAACACCATCTCTCTTTTTTTATGTCTATGAGATTTGAAATGTGAGGGTTTACATCAAGAAAAACAATCTTGACAATGGAAAATTATTTCTGTTAAATGCTTGGTTTTTCAGAAGCCAAGCTACAAACCAAATATATCTGTCAACTCATTGAGAAATCTAGATTATTTGAGATACTACTTCTTCTTTCTTTTTTTTTTCTCAAATCCAGTTTTGTCTCACAGTGGCAGGAAAGGAAGAGATTTATAGAACCCGCTTTTGTGTGCGTTTCATAAAATAGTGCTTTTCACCACCTCTGTTATTTCTGAGATCCACCTTTTGTGTGGACAGCCTTTTGCTTCTGGTACTACTGTCAATCTTGAAAAATACAGCTTTACAGTGACATGGATAAGCGACAATATCTTGATGCTTTTGTCATTCCTTTACTTGTTTTTGCGAAATATAACCCATAACAAAATGAAATAATTTACAGCGATCTTCTCTTTAACACACTGCAAAGTCAATCCTTTGAATGATGAATTGTATCTCTATTTCTCTGATTTAGAGGATGGTGCACTATGCTTAGAAATATGTCAATAAATAATATGGTTAAGAAATGTATGAAACTTTACATGCCATCTTGTGTTGGTGTATGGAGTCCAGCTCACAAGACAATCCGGGAAAAATATGCAAGTTATGTTACGCTTTAGACAGTTCCTTGGTGAATGCTGATATCTTTTGCATTCCCTTTGATGAACAGGATGTCAGTTGATATGAAAGGTTGTGATAACTTGAAATAACCATTGATCACAGTATATTTTACAAAAACACAGTGAACAGACAATACAGTGATTCGAGTCAGATCTTATAGCACTTAGAACTCTGAAAGTCACACACTTCTAGCAATAACTGCTTTATCCTTCTGTTTTATCAATTAGTTTTATCAATAGTTTTTTTTATAGACTGGGCATCCTCACGATTGTAATGTAACCATCTTGAACATATCTGCAATGAAGGCAGGCATAGAGTCCTCTGCTACACTAGAGATACCCGAATTGTGAAGATAATAAGATACATGTTTACATTTCTATTCATATGTTCCCATTTCTGTATGCTACAGCAGACCTGAGGGATCCACCACTACACACAACACTACTGATGTAAAGTGCAAAACTGCAATGAAGGCATGCATAGAGTCCTCTGCTACACTAGAGATACCCAAATTGTGAAGATAATAAGATACATGTTTATATTTCTATTCATATGTTCCCATTATGTATGCTACTGCAGACCTGAGAGATCCACCACTACACACAACACTACTGATGTAAAGTGCAAAATTTTGTGAATGAAATAACCTAAAAGATGACCAACAAAAGTGTCACAATAAAAGATGTAGTAGGTGACTACAGTTTGAAAACCTACCAAATGGGTAAAGGTGAATAGTAATTGATGGTAACGTGACAGACCTCCACAACATTATCATTACTCTTGGAGGGAAATGTAAAGATTATAAGAATTGGAAAACACCAAGTATGGTGGTGTTGTATATACCTATGGGTCTGTTCAGCATAATAAGAAGTTGTTCAGCATAATGAGAAGTTGTTCAGCATAATGAGAAGTCTGACTGGGATTTCTGGCTAGTACACACAGTAGAAACACTGCCTAGCAAAATCGAGCATACTCAACAACTACTTCCAGTACAAGGATTTAAATTATTTTCTGTTGATCAACGAGAGCCATAATAGCTTAACGGCTAGTGCTCTTACTTCTTAGGCGCATGATCAGGGGCTCATTTCCAAATTAGGAGGAAAATTTTGTTCCACCTTAGCAACTCTCAGCTTTACCCTCTCTCAGTTTGGCTCCAGCGAAACACTGGGGAGTAAATGATATAACTAACAAATATTATTCTATCTTCATAATTTGGATTCATTCATGATCTATTTAATTGTACCATACAATTGTTGAATATGATGTTACTTTATGTTGTGTTTACTCATGTTTTAGAAATAAATCAAATATCTTGTTTTTACAGTCATTTTCTGCTTGTTTACTGCAATGTTTGCCTCTGCACTAGTTCACAGAGTGTGTGTCACTACATGGTAAGTCCTGAGTAATCTGTCCATCTCTCTTTCTCTTCAGAACTCACTAAACTCATCTTTTCAGTTTGTTGTAATATCACCACAATTCTTACTTTTGGTTTCTTAAATTTAATAAAACTGTAGCATTGTAGTGTAACAGTTTTGGTATGTGATTTTACTATATATTATATTCATAAAGTTTGGTGAAACAGGCAGGAATTTTCTTGTACTAGGGGCCTATTAATCCTATGTCAAGTAAAGAACCAGTTATCATACCATGTGGTGTTTGAGACATAATTTAGTATGACCATTGACAAACGATGGGAGATATAGTCAACATCATGCATCATCTTTACTTACCAGTATTTCTCTGGTACCCAAAAGGGTCTGAGTTGACCTGAGAGTCATTGCGGTTTTAAAAAAATCCAATATAACTAGAAAGTTTTTGGAACCTTGGACTACACATCTACAAAGCAAATGCAGTAGCCACTGTACTATCATGTTCTCAATAGACCTGTTATAAAAACATAAAAGAGGAAAGAACATGACAATATTTCTATTTATTCCTTGGTTTTTTGTTTTTCCCGATCCAGAGGCACTTGAGCTTTCGGCTCGGTGCCATGGATATCATAACCCTTTGGTTCAGTGCCACGAACACCGTAAATCTGGAGAACCTGTGACTTTTCTGCCAGCCCGTGGAATTGAACCGCACTCACAGGGGACTTCTCACCCATAGTCTAGCGCGCTACAAATGCGCTGTGCAGGCGGGCTTATTACCTGGTTAAGCTTCCCATATTTATAAGCTTTGAATTAGTTATAATTTTATTGTTTTTGTAACACTGCTTTGCATTGGATTTTAAGTAGAGACAAATATATATTTTTTTAACCATAATAAAATCCAAATTAACATCTTTACAAAGTTGTGACATACATTCTCTTTTATAAAATAGTTCATTTATAAATTACTTTTGTTAGATTTTAATTACAAGACTGTTTTTAACCTGAACATTTTGTTTATTATCTATATATGCAGATTTTAACAAATCATGTTTACTGACAGTATTAGCTCAGTATTTTTGAGGTTAACAATGTTTTTTTTCATTTCAGTTTAATATTTTCTCTGGTGGCTCTGTTCTACATCAACAGAATTTCCCAAGTAATCTATGCACCACCAGTGACAACAGCAGCTACAACTGCTTCCAAAAAGAAGAAGTAGCAATATTACTTATATTTTATTCTCTTTAATAATACCCCCAGCTATAATTTATTAGATATTTCTCTAAAACTGTTAGTCATAACTTTTCTCATCTCTTATCAGTTTAGAAGTAAAGTTTGTAGAAAGATTTGTGCAATCTTTGTTCCATTGAAGTTCATTGGAGAACAACTATGTTGATTATTATCTAAACCTTATCTTTGGAATGTACGACTAGATCTCTGATTCTCATTTCTACCTTAGGTTGTCTTTTTGAGCTTAACACATGCTATTCTGACCTGCTATACTTTTTTTTTAATAGTTTACTTTGGTCTATCTCTGTGATGAGAACACCAATGTTAATAAAGATTTTGTATTTCTCTGTTCAGTGCACACTAAGAAATATGCATTATTATCACAGTCACAAGTTTAACCTTATATTTTACTGTGAAACTAACTGCTCAGAATATTCAGCTCAAATGTGAAATCTGTCTTATTGTATGGCTCAAAAATGTGGCAAGTTACCAAGTTAAATACAAATAAAATTCAGACATTTATCAACAAATGCCTTTGGCTTATTCTAAGACTGAGATGATATGACAGAGACAAACACAGACCTGTGGATAAGAACAGGGCATGAACTCAGGATGATCCAGGTCAGGAGGAGAAAATGTTGGGGAGTCTGAAATACCCTGTATCCTGTGAAAGACACAGTCGAGATTCACTAAACAAGCACTTGAATGAAACCCACAAGAGAAACTGAAAAAGAGGACATCCTAAACAGACTTGATGATAGAGTCTTTGAGCGGAACTGAAAATGTTGGACTATCTTGGGAAACCATGTAGAAAACGGCCAGAGACTGAGAAAAGTGGTGAATTATTGAAGCCCTATGCCCCACAAGAAGTGAAGAGAAATAAGTAAGTAAAACTAACTACAGTTGTATCATTTTAAATACATATTGCATTAGATATCTTTAAAATCTACAAATAAATGTGCATTAATTCTGTAATGTTATCAAGACATTTATATTGTGCATAGAGTAACCACTGAGGTCACAAAGTATTTGTATGGTGACTTTACGTAACAACTTCATTAGCTTTGCAATTGTCATGTTATGATTTTTCATTTTAAAGTAGGTGCTTGTATGCTTTAGAGATGAATTTGTTTTTAAATTGTTATTTAATCTCCAAGTTTGATGCATATTTTCAGTGTAAACTTTCTGTAGTTTGTCTGGTATGTGCCCGTATCTTTGACAGGATGTCACTGAAATTGTATCACTGTTTAGTTGACAATAAATCATACAACTATTATTATGTAGTTTGTTTTAATCATTTTCTTAATGACCAATTGCTGGAAAATGACGTTTCTAGGAGACAAGAGACAGTGGTCAATCTAAAGTCAGATTTAGTTGATGAATTATTGCATGCTAAGATTCAACTATCTTTTTACTAACAATATATTTGTGAGCAACTGTGAATCATATAAGCCACACTATAGTTTGTATTTATTGTACATTTTGTTGCAATGTCGTTTATAGATGTTGCTGGGCAGCCTTGCAGAAATTATGTCATAAAATATGTACTTTCATTAACTCTTTCCACATGCAGTTATTTCCTCAGTTTTTTTCCCCCACAGTTAATTCAAGGGAGGTAAATAACAATTTTTTTTTAAAAATCATAACTACTCAGCAATAAATAAACATATATATATAATTATATACTAATTTTAACAAAACTGGACAACATATTAGAGTAACAAGGTTAAACAGTAGTAGAATCAAAATAGTGGAAGTAAAACTAGAAAGACTTCTTATAAGGGAAACAACACGAATGGCGCAGTGTACAGCGAATGCCGTTGAAGAGAATACGCTGTGCGCAGAGATTGCGTGGAAAGAGTTAGTCACTGATCAAATAACATTCAGAATTATTATTGAGTAATGAAATTATAAACATCTGAACTTTATGGACTATGATGAAAATGTATTTGAGAGAATACGCTTGATGATATGTGCTTGCAAGTTGTAGATGCTAACAGCATATATTTTGTCAACTGCTAAAAGAAATTTCAAGTGTAGATCTACATGAAGAGCAAGTACATAGATTATATTATTTAACTACATAGACAAACTACAGATAGCAGTTTTAGGTAGATTTTCTCTGTCTTGTCTGGCAGTATCACACAAAACAGAAGTGATATTGATAAAGAAAGTGAACAAATCACAAGCAGAAATCTAGAGGTAACCTGATACTCCATCAAGCATCTATACATATCCTATTTGTGTTTCCTTTGATACAGAAGACTTTTACATGAGCTTGCCATTCTACCGCCTTTATACTTACTGTTTCCAATGTCAGGGCCACAGTTCTTCTACACTTTTCCTTTTGGTCCAGACCTTTTCCCATCAACTGTCCATCGAAGAGCTGTCCTAGACAATATCTTTACTGGCATACAACATACATGCCCTATCCGCCATTCAGCTCCTTTTAATCATGGTCTCTAATGATGCATCATTTTAAAAGCACTTCATGTATCTTTGCTATCGTATTTGGTCAGAAAGTTTGCATGTTCTTCTTAACAATTTATTTTGGAATGTCTGCAACTTGTGTATAATGTTGTGGGTCTTTTTTCAGCACCCCTACTGTATAATAACACTCTCAGGACACTGTTTCTATATATCTTAAGTTTTGTTTTAAGATTTAATCCTTTGACTTTCCAGATTTTGTTAAACCTGGCGAAAGTTTGACTTGCTTTTTTCTATTTTCCGAATAATTACCTTTTCTGAACCACAGTTCTGTGATACTGTACTTCTTAGGTATACAAAATTCTGATCTTCCTCTAACATTTCATTTTGTAACAGAATTGAGTTTTCTAATTTCTCGCTATCAAACACACTGCATATAATCTTGAAGGACAGAGATAATATTATGTTGGCGTTTGTTAGTGCTTGCTTTCAGCAAGAGAGAAAAAAGATTTTGAATATTTCGAAGCCTGATTATGAAGGTGTTGCTGTGCTTTGCTTACATGGTTCCAGTAAGCTTTGAGCAAAAATGTCCCAATTTGGAGATCCATCTTTATTGAAAATGGCAACATGCTGGCTGAGAGTCTAGGCTATACCAACTTGAACATGAGTGTCAGCTGTCTGAGAGTCTAGGCTATACCAACTTGAACATGAGTATCAGCTGGCTGAGAGTCTAGGCTATACCAACTTGAACATGAGTATCAGCTGTCTGAGAGTCTAGGCTATACCAACTTGAACATGAGTATCAGCTGTCTGAGAGTCTAGGCTGTACCTACTTGAACATGAGTATCAGCTGGCTGAGAGTCTAGGCTATACCAACTTGAACATGAGTATCAGCTGTCTGAGAGTCTAGGCTATACCAACTTGAACATGAGTATCAACTGGCTGAGAGTCTAAGCTACACCAACTTGAACATGAGTGTCAGCTGTCTGAAGCTTTTCAAAGTGATAATGAAGTTTACAAAAAAACAACTGATGATGCAAAAAGTGAACTAAACTAAATTTTGAAGCAATTTGTGCCAAAGGATATATATACAACTCGGGCAAGACGATATAAGTGTCCGAAACCGTATATTCGCTGAGAAGAGAGAAGCATGCAGTTGCAACATGACTCTGAAAGACAGAATTTACCTTTTTATCACTGTCAGCATAGATAGAAGTGACAGGCTGCATTTGCTTGCAATAATCAAATTGTATAAACCACATTGTTGTAAGCACATGAGAACACTACCTCATTCAGAAAAGTTCAGAAGCAAATTGGGAGAAAAGAACAACATACCAAATATGCAAAGAGATTCATTAATCAACATCGAAGTGGCGTGTTGGGCCGCTGGACGCTGTTGGATTTGTTGAGGCAGAGAACGGAGCACCTATGGACGTGTTCGGAGTGCTATGATGATAGTCCTCATATAACTGATAACACTACCTGTAGAGTACAACAGGATATCATGAATGACTGTCAATATTTGAATAATGTTTGTGCAAGCTCATTAGAAAAATCTTGCAGCAGAAAAGAAGTATTGCACTATTGTGAACAAATGTTTGGGTCATCTACATCTCATACATCTCACAGATTTGAGAGAAATGGGTTTTTTTCTGTTTCCGGCACACATGTGTATTGTGACTAGGACATAATTCAACCTTTTAAAATACTTTCCAGGAAGTGAGTTTGAATAGAAAAAAATTCATTTCTGTATCAAGATAGAAAGTAACTCTGTCATCTAATTCATATAAATCTGCTTGGTGTGTCATGATTTAAACAGCCAACTTCATCTTTTGTCGTTACACTGCTACCAGGTTGTTGCCCAGTGTCATGGTTTTCTGTTTTTGTCTTGCGCAGTTCTGGTGGCGTGGGTGATTGTTATTTTTGCTCATTGACAGGATTCTGCTATACCATCTTTTTCGTGGTCTTCCTATCGCCTTCTTTCCTTATGTTCTGTTTTAGAAGACTTTGTCTACTGTGGAGTTTGGATGCATTCTTATTAAGTGGCCAAACCACTTCATTCTTTGTTTATCTATGTAATTCAAGCAAGGTTCTGTGCCAGCTTTCTTTTTTATGTTGATTTTGGTGACTCTGTCTTTTCTGGTGTTGCTGGTAAGTTTTCGTAGGCAGCGCATTTCAGATGAAGTTATTTTTTATGACTGTGCTTTGCTCATTGTCCATGTTTGGCTCTGGAAACACAAAGTAGGTATTGTCATTAGCCGGCCGCAAAAAGACCTGAACAACGAGTTCCGGGAAAACCCCCGGTATCCCGTAGGCGTGTCGGGGATTGTCCAGTGATTTCCAAAGGTCGAACAGTCTGCGCGGTTTATTCCATTTGCGTTTTTGGGGTTTCATGTTGAAAAACCTTTCGTTTTCGGCTTATAAAAAAAAATTAAGTAGTAACAAACAATCGCAAGATTTTATATTTTGTGGCAGGGTTAGGGTTAGGCAATTTCTGTGTTTTTTTCCTATAATATAATTGTTCCTCCTTTCCTCGCTGTATTTGTGTTGTTATCACTGTATATGTATCCACATACTAATGCTTGACCTACCTGGGTCCCAAAGTGGACTGTCCACGACTATTTACAACATATCTAAAAATAGATGACACTTTCCGACAATTTCTAAAAATAGGTCTTCCTGTCAGTTGTGGCCGGCTAATGACAAAGTACCGCAGTCTTCTTTCCACTTCTAGTTGTTACAACACTTCCTTATTCATTTTTCTTCCAAGGTATAAGCTTGACATAACTAGGCCTATATCCACATTTCCAACGTCTACTGTTTTCCGGCTTTTTTATTCATTGTTCCGGTCTCATACAACAATGACTATTGTATATAACACTCCGTGGCCCCCCGACAACATATGTTATCTGATGCCACGTAACACACACACACACACGTTGCCGAATAGTCATGAATCCGATCCGCCATGTCGTCCTAGGAAAGTAAATATACTTTGTACCTGGCTGCATATTTGATTACACAAGAATGCATCATGGCGGCACAGAATATGAACACCGAAATAGCTTAAGAACGATAGGAAGAAGTAAACATTATAGAAGACAGCGAGGACTACCAAGGTGATGTAGTGCAGGATATGAACTCATATTGAGTATAATAAGAAAGTCTGTATATAATTTTGTAATAATATAGGCCATAATATAGTTCTCTACTTTTACAGAACAAGTCGTGAGATAACTGAGTGTAACAGGAGACTACTGAGAAGATTGGACAATGTTACCATCTGTCATACTAATAACCAATTGTGTCCACAATAGGTTGTTTTGTGGGGAGGATTCATTAACTGATATGTCCATCTCCCTGTGTTACCACACATTGTAGTTCGCAGTGTTTTCCTCGAGTCCATGCGTAGGCAATATTTTTATGCCAACGGCCAGACTTGAAATAATTGAGGATGAATATTGCAGAATATTCTCATATGTTGAAAATCTTCTATAAATTATTTGTGTAAGCTAATATAAAGTTGAAATCATATAATGTTGGAAAGTACAGAACGGAACAAAGAGAGACAGACAGAAATAGAGTGAACGATGGAGACAGAAGAAAGAAAGAGAAATGGATATTAAATTGTAAATTGAGTAGCGTACAAATTATGTTATAGTTCGTTCCAAAATTTGTGATCACACTAAGGTGTGATTTGTACGAAATCTATCTGATGGATACAAGTAATTTTTTACATGCAGTCTTATACACCTCACGACGTTTCGAATCCATGTTTAACTAATTGGTAGGTAGCTTAGTTGATGAAAAAAACGTTTTTGTTATATAATTTTGCATAAGCACAACAAAATGATAATCAAAGCTTAAAATTTACAGTAATACACAAAATGGTGGCGAATGATTGCAAAGGCGTATCCCTATTACATATTATAAAAAGAAAGGTGACATTGTGAACAAATGATACCTTCCACTTCTATAAATGAAAGTAAATGTTGCGTACATACGCCAATGACAGTCGGTAGGAAACATTGTGAAGTGATTAATTCACGGATTCCGATTTTGACTCACACTGAATTGCATGTTGCACACGAAAATGCGTAGTTATAGACAAAACTTGACAATCGTACTGTAAATTTCGACAAGTATACCAGATCAACATCTTGGTAATTATAGTAATAATATATAATAACAATCTTACAGAACTAAAGGTTTGGGTGGGCTAAAAATACTTTTGGAACGTCGTCACTGTTACCTATATAAAAATGTAAAATCAAGAATTTCTGTCAAGGGGATGATTTTATATCGGTTGGTAAAGATGATCACGAATTTTGGAACGAACCATAGAAGATTGTGCGTGAACAAAGCTGTTCATATTTGGTGGAGTTTGCCTAACTGTAATGTGTTTACCAAGTTTAAGAAGTTCGTCAGTTAATCGACTTCTTGCTTTCAATTTAGCCACACTTCATTTGGGGGAAAAAAAAAGTTCCCAGACAAAAGTATTACCAAATAGTGAGGTCACTTTTTTTTTTTATTTAATGTGATTCTTGGATACTTTTCATGGGGAAAATCAGTTTTATAGTAGTATAGTAACTTAGAGAGTCCAACCACTTTCATTTCAGCATGGCATTCTCTAAAAATTACATAAGCTCTGTTTGCTTGTCAACCGAATTAGCATTATGGTCGACATTCAACTGTGAAACACCTTAAAATTACTTTTTTTTGTATTGCGAAATCTTTGAAACCTTCCATTAATTGGCTCTGAACTGTCTTAACAGAGTCAACATAGATGGTAAAATTAACAACTGTCTTCTGCTCTCCAAGCTTTACAAAGAAAATAGTATTTCATTCACGCAGGTTACGCGCACACAGTCTCAGTTTATTCTGAAACGCATTTATGTGCCTGTAAAGTTCGTGTACCAGCTTTATTTGTGTATGTAGTTGAAGATTATGCGAACTGAAATGCTGAGTCATATCAGGAAGAAAAAGCAAATTGGCAGATCCACAGTGAGTTTGATAATTATTTGGCTTGGCTACCCGTCATGTTCACGAACAGCTCAATAGTCACTCCACAAAGCGTGTCCGAATTCTAAATCTTTAAAAGTGATCTCTATCGCTTTGAAAATGTCCTCGCTCGTAACGATGCCATTAAGTGGTTGTAGCGCTAACATGACCTCGTGATGTTGAAGAATCAGTCTATACCACAACTAAAGACGAATAACTGCGCAGTGTCTATCGTATCTGTTGACGCTTCTATGGATACAGAAATATTGCTTTGTGCAATATTCTCGGCGGGTAATGTGCCATTTCTTTGGAGAGGGACCGAGCCTTATTGGAGTAAAATCATGTGCAATCAAATCCATCCATCGGCTTTAGACCTTGAGAAAAAAATACTAATCCGCAGCTCATTTTTCCTGAAAAGTACAACATTATTTGCTCACTTTTCATTATTTGTTTGAGATTGCCATTGTGTAACTTGTTATAAATTATTACCAATTTTCAACGCCCTCCTTATGCGTATATCTTCCACATTAAATACAACAATTCCTTACCATTTACCTATTGCACAGACAAAGCAACATCACTTTTCTGATCTCCGAGATTTGCTGATGGTAAAAAATACCGCTCCAAACACTGCCTTCGTGACCGATCAGTATCGATCTTTCTGAGCATAATCATTGAGAAAGTATCATCATCATCAAGGTGCGTATCCTTATAGGACGTTGCTCTATTTGCAGCAAATCTGAAATTCACTCTGTCTCTTGCCAGTTCACCCACTTCGTCGATGGTCATGTTCATGGTTTCTTTAATATATTGTAGCCATCTTCTTCTTGGTCTGCCTTTGCCTCTGCGTCCTGGGACCCTGCCCTCTAGTATTGTTCTTTCCAGGCCATCGTGACGCTTGATATGACCAAAGTATGTCATTTTTCTGTATAGTATGTTGTTTATCCACCAATTCTCTTTAACATTTAGTTCTTTCAGAACATGTGTGTTCTTTCTTTTTCTGTCCATGGTATTCGTAGGATCTTTCTGTAGCATTTAGTTTCGAAGGACTGGATTTTCGTTCTTAATTTTTGTGTAATAGTCCATGATTCGCAACCATAAGTAGCCACTGGCAAAATGCATGCTCTCAATATTTTTTATTTTAGTATTATGCTGGTGCTTTGCCACATGTTCTTCATTGTGTTTAACTTCTTGATTGCTATTGCCAATCTTCTTGAGATCTCTTTGGAGCAGTGAGAAAGTATACATTCGTAAAATATGTGACACCAACCAGACTGTTTCGTTAATTACCGCCATATTCTCCATAGTCATACTACATGTAGTCACGGCAAAATGTCTTCCAATGCTATCTTCCTACACAATACTCCCTCTGACATGAGCAGTGAAAGCCAATGAGTTCCGCATATGTTGAACAACAAACCCATCGGTGTAAATGACCACATCGTCATCAGGTGAGTTCTCATAAATTAGCACATGAACTGCCTCTACGACCACCAGTTTTTCTTCTTTACATTCTCTATCGAGTCTATTGCGTATTAAGTCGGTGTTGCTTTAAGTCGGCATGTGTACCTATCTTCATAGGACTGAATATCCTAAGTTGAACACACACATTGAATAATGTCCTCAGCCTTACACGTCCATTGTTTTCCTCTTGTTAGCCTGCTGTCATGTTCTCTCTTGATGTACGTGTGTGATAGATGTTGTGTATCGACGACAATGACTCGATGGTAGACCTTTGCACGACACATCATCCTTTTTTCTCTCTTCAATGGTTGTAAAGTCAAGAAGGTAACACATCGTCCTATACACTATACTTTATAATGTATACTATAACAGTGGAACTAACACGTCCTTCACTATACTTTATAATGGATACTATTACAGTGGAACTAACACGTCCTTCACTATACTTTATAATGTATACTATTAATAGCCGTCCATCGCAAGCGATGATGACAACAATCTCAGACGTGTACTGTTGCACCTCTCTGGTGTGTGCGGAGGTGACTGTAGAGTCCAATCCTAGAACAGAATCCCCGACCACAGGTGGGGCATACATGATCAAGGTTAGACATGTGCGTGTTGTGTGCTCTGTCTTTTCGCGCTGCTCGTTTTCTCTGTGACTCAACAATACGATGATTCTCAGCTATTCGGGTTCCTCTTTTGTTGTTACAGCGCCACATTTGGCGATCTTGCGCAAGGATTCCCAGCACGTATTGTCTATATCGAAGCATTTCAGAGACACTTTAAGAGTGTCTATAAAGCGTTTTTTCTGTCCACCAACTAAACGTCTGCCCCCTTCAAGCTCGCCATACATCAACTGTTTTGGGATGCGTTTATCAGGCATTCGAGCAACGTGACCGACCCATCTCAGTTGGGCCTTCTGCAACAGGGGGTTGACGCTTGGGATCTTTGCTCTTGTGAGGACTTCGCTGTCTGGAATTTTGTCCTGCCAGTTTATTTTTAGTATTCTGCGTAGACAGCTTGTGTGGAAATGGTTTAATTTTCTTGCGTGTCTGCTATACACTGTCCATGTCTCGCTTGCGTACAGCAGCGTTGTTAGCACTATGGCCTGGTAAACTTTCAGCTTTGTGACTATGCTTATGCCCTTCCGTTCCCACACAGTGACACGTAACCTTCCGAACGCAGCACTGGCTTTGGATATCCTATTGTGGACCTCAGAATCTATGTTTGCCGATCTGGATAGGAGGCTGCCAAGATAAGCAAAGTTGTCCGTTGACTGGAGACGCTGGTGTTTAATGTTGATGACTGGATCGTAATACTGTTCTCTAGGGGTGGGCTGGAACATGACCTCTGTTTTTGGTGTTAATGGTGAGGCCAAACCTATCACAGGCCATTGAGAACTTGTCCATGTAAGTCTGCATTTCTTCCTCAGAGTTGGTAGCGAGGGCACAGTCATCAGCAAACAACAGGTTTGAGATAGTTGATTCTTTTACCTTGGTGGAGGATTTTAACCGAAGATTGAATAGGTTACCGTCTGTCCTGTATCTAATCTTTACCCCATGTTCGTCGCCTTCCCAAAAGACATCCGTGAGCATGGCAGCAAACATCATGCTGAAGAGTGTTGGGGCCAGTACACAGCCCTGTTTGACGCCGTTGGTGACATGGAAGGCTTCCGACAGCTCCCTTCGTCAAGTACACGTGCCATCATGCCCTCGTGAAACTGTTGGACGATCTTGATGAATTTCCTTGGGCAACCAAATTTTTCCATGATCTTCCATAGACCCTCCCTGTTAACCGTGTCGAAAGCCTTTGTCAGATCGACAAAGACCATATAGAGGTTACTCATGGAACAGCAGACGTGATATTTGCTGCTCTTGGCATTTCTCCTGTAGTTGGCGAGCAGCAAATATCACGTCTGCTGTTCCACGACCTGCTCTGAAGCCACATTGGGTCTCAGGAGTAAGTCCTGTTCCAGGTGATCGATTAATCGATTGAGGAGGACTCTGGCCAGTATTTTGCCAGCGATTGACAGGAGGGAGATCCCCTGTGGTTATCGCAGGCCTGGCGGTTTCCTTTCCGCTTGTACAGGTGGACAATAGTGGCATCCTTTAATTCCTGTGGCACACGTTCGTTGCACCAAATGGATGTAAATAACTCTGTCAATTTTAGCATCAACGTGGGCCCTCCTTCTTGTAGACTTCGGTTGGTATTGAGTCCGCACCCGGTGCCTTCCCGCTGGACATCTGGCTTGTTGCCTTCTTGACCTCTGCTAAGGTAGGTGGAATATCAAGCTTGGCATTGATTGGGACCTGGGGCATGCGCTCTATGGCTTCATAACATATAGTGGATGGATGGTTGAGGACAGAACGGAAGTGTTCTGCCCAGCGATTTAGTATCTGAGGCTTGTCAATTAGTAGCCTTGCTCCATCTGCATCGAGTATGGGAGTGGGTGAGATTGTTGAGGTCCGTAAACAGTTTTTAGGGCATCGTAGAAGCGTTTGAAATCATGTCTGTCTGCATATATCTGGATTTCATCAGATTTTTGCTTAGCCATGCGTCTTGTAATTTCCTGATTCTCTCTTGAGCCCTTCTACGAGCATCTAGGAAAGCTGTTTTTTTGGATGATGATGATGGGTCATTTTGATAGGCTCTGTATGTCTCATGTTTCGTGAGAAGGATAGACTTGATTTCTTCGTCATTTTCGTCAAACCAGTCGTGGCTCTTGCGTACAGAGTGTCCTATGAGCTCAGAGGTAGATAGGTACACGGTGTCTCTGAGGGCAGTCCAGTCATCGTCCACGCTGGTTTTGCCAAATTGGAGGTCCTTCAATTTGTCGTCCAGGTCTCTTATTAAACTTTCGGTGACAGCGGAGCTTTTCAATTGTATACTATTACAGTGGAACTAACACGTCCTTCACTATACTTTATAATGTATACTATTACAGTGGAACTAACACGTCCTTCACTATACTTTATCATGTATACTATTACAGTGGAACTAACACGTCCTTCACTATACTTTATCATGTATACTATTACAGTGGAACTAACACGTCCTTCACTATACTTTATCATGTATACTATTACAGTGGAGCTAGTCGTCATCTACAAATTTCATATGAAGACCTGGATAACACGAGGACGGTTCTAGTCATTAATTGCAGCTCGTTTTTTGTGACAGACCTGTCATCGAGTAGCTGAATGTATGATTGTCATAAAGTTTACTACACGCTTATTAACAGACCACCTTTTCATTCTGTGCAACCTGTATTTAATTATGTAACCATACGGTTGACAACACAAAACGATGTGTTGAAATGTGCTGAGATTTCCTTTGTTGCAACTCTCTTCTGTTAAGGATGCCTAAAGTACATCGGTTACCTGTGCAGAATGAAGGATGACTAGATACCTAAACATATTTTATACAGAAAACTGATAACAGGTGTATCAGGAGGGAGTAGCATGAGTAGCATAATGTAAGTTACATTTCAGCACAAAGCCATGTTACACTTCAGCACAAAGTCATGTTACACTTCAGCACAAAGGCATGTTACACTTCAGCACAAAGTCATGTTACACTTTAGCACAAAGTCATGTTACACTTCAGCACAAAGTCATGTTACACTTCAGCACAAAGTCATGTTACACTTCAGCACAAAGTCATGTTACACTTCAGCACAAAGTCATGTTACACTTCAGCACAAAGGCATGTTACATTTCAGCACAAAGCCATGTTACACTTCAGCACAAAGTCATGTTACACTTCAGCACAAAGGCATGTTACACTTCAGCACAAAGGCATGTTACACTTCAGCGCAAAGTCATGTTACATTTCAGCACAAAGGCATGTTACACTTCAGCACAGTCATGTTACATTTCAGCACAAAGGCATGTTACATTTCAGCACCAAGGCATGTTACATTTCAGCACAAAGGCATGTTACACTTCAGCACAAAGTCATGTTACATTTCAATACAAAGGCATGTTACACTTCAGCACAAAGTCATGTTACACTTTAGCACAAAGTCATGTTACATTTCAGTACAAAGGCATGTTATACTTCAGCACAAAGTCATGTTACATTTCAGTACACAATCATGTTACATTTCAGCACAAAGACTCACCGTTATTTGCCTGAAGCCAGTTCCTCGTATAAAATATTCTTGTAGATCGGGCCGCCATCTATCCAGGTCAGGTGACCCCGGCGATAGAATTAATTATATGAGATACATAAGTCAGATTAATTAACACACACACGCACATATACATATATAATTTGTGAATTTAAATAGGGAGTAAATAGAAATAGAAATAGGAACTAATCAGATACCAGTGTGAAAATAGCTACAGAACAGGAGCCGGTGATGGATGGGCACACATTGAGGTCCGACCAGAAGCATTTCAAAACAGGCATTGTCTTAGAACCCACCGGGAGAGAGGAGTAAGGGGTGTCCCAGAAATACTCGGAGAAGAGAGCTGGAGACTGTTATTAAACGGATAGGGTAGACGTGGAAAGAATTGAAAGAGGTGGCAAGAGAGAGAGGAAGGGCTGGAAGAAGTTTGTTGAAGACCTATGCTCCGTTGGGAGTTGAAAGGTGAAGAAAAAGACATAGGAATTTATATATTTTCGAGCAAGGTAAAACAATTTGAATACTTACGTGTCTCTATGTTACGACAGTTCAAGATATTCAGCTTAAATGTGAAATCTGTGTTGCTGTATGGCTCAGAAACGTGGCGAGCCGCAAAGTTAAATACAAATAAGATTCAGACCTTTGTCAACGGATGTCTTCAACGGATTCTCAGACCGAGATGGTATGATAGAGTTGCAAACACAGACTTGTGGATAAGAACCGGACAGGAGCCAATGATGACACGGGACAAGAGGAGAAAATGGCGATGGGTCGGGCATACCCTACGGAAAATACAGTTGAGTGTCACTAGACAATCACTTGAGTGGAACCCGCAGGGAAAACGAAAAAGAGGATGCCCTAAACAGACCTGGAGACGAAGTCTTCTTGAGGAACTGAAGAGTACTCGACTATCCAGGGAGACCATAAAAAGAACAGCCAGAGACTGAGCAGAGTGGCGAACAATTGTTGAGGTCCTATGCCCCACGAGGAGCGGAAAGGAATAAGTTATGTTACGACCTTATGAAAACAGACATATTAACATATGGACTTATGAAGCTGATTGGCTTAACGAGATCTATAATCTAAACCAGAGCCGTGCCGTGCTATGATACAGAGAGGCGGTCGCATCAGAGTCAAGAAAACAGATTTAAGGGGAGGTATTTCGAAGACTTGCATCATACTGAGAAAATGATTCTGATCTAAACAAAAAATGGTCACGAACATTACTCTAACAGAATTTCATCAAATATATTCTCCAGTCGAAAAGTATCCTAAACATTTACTTTGTAACGGAACCGCATGTAAATGTCTAAAAACACGTGCACGTATATCGACCGTTATTCTATCTTTCGAAACACGATATTTGTGAAATCGAAACCTACAACATAGAAAACAAACTACGAATATGTCACATAACACGTGATATCTAATCGTATTCAAACAGTAAATGCACAATCATCGATTTTTGATGACCTGCTCTATTAATAGCAGCCATATAAATTCAGCCCACTGTGGCGTACCAGGAAATGAGAGAGCAGACAGGATGGCTAAGGAGGGAACAAAACTTACACAACACAAACACCCAGTGTCACTACCAGAAATCAAGACACATATCAAAAGAAAGTACAAAGGTATGGAGGCAACAAACCAACAGCAAACACCCACAAGATCCCATCAGCAGACTAAACAGAAAACAGCACACAACAATATTTCGCCTAAGAACAGGTCACTGCAGGCTCAACCACCACATGCACAGAATAAAGCCTGCTAAGACTGCACAGTGTGCATGCCAGACAGAAACACAGACTCCAGAGCACATCCTGCAGTCATGTCCATCATACATACACCAACGAAATGAAACGTGGCCTCATGAAGGAAGCTTACAGAGCAAGCTATGGGGAACTCTCGAAGAACTCCAACTGACATACAGCTTTATAGAGGCAACCCATTTCATGGTTTAGACGAGCATACGAAACCGAACGCAAAGAAGAAGAAGAAGAAAATATACATATAATATATGGCTGGAAAACTAATTGAATGGGCTATCAAGATATGTGGTTTTAATATCATTGTGATGTTATATGTAAAATCTGTGGCCTAAATTTGGTGATGCTAAAAATATATTTTTCTACAAAGGGCAAATAATTATGGTCACAAAGAAGGGAAGGGGGAGTATGAAATATATCATAAAAACTATTAATACAATCTCTTAGTGCCTTCATATTTACACAACATATCCAAAAATGAAGTGTAAAATATAATTACCAAATTTTCCTTAGCCAAACGTTAGAGATATCATCTCTACCTGTGAGACCTACTAGCTTAACATTAAAAGTGCATGGTCGTTTCAAATGATGTGTTGTGTTTATACATAATTAATCTTGACGAGTTCTCTTAAAATACTTCATGTTTAACGGATTTACTGTCGTGGTATTTTACTGCCGGCTTGTTCCGCCCAAAGCAAGTCGCTTGATTTGACATTAAAACATTGAACAGAAGAAAGGTAGCGCAGATCTCGCGTACGTTTATTTTGAATGACTGACACTCAACCTAGGACGTCACTTCCTGCCGCTGCCGCATGGCTGGCTTCCCCAATTATGTCAGTGAAACATTTCAAGGATATTGTTCGTTGCCGGTTCCCGTTAGTGGTGAGATTTTATAACGTGTTATATTATTTACACTACATTGCATTGTATTCTCTCTTCTTGAGTGTTTACTAAGATCTATACTGACCTGTGTCTTACTTGTTTCGCTTTGTATCTATATATTGCATTGTATTCTCTCTTCTATAGTGTTTACTAAGATCTTTACATACCTGTGTCTTACTTGTTTCGCTTTATATATATTGCATTGTATTCTCTCTTCTTGAGTGTTTACTAAGATCATACCTGTGTCTTACTTGTTTCACTTTGTATATATATTGCAATCACTTGTACAATTCAGTTCTTAAATCAAATACGTTTTTTATTATGTACTTTAGTATGTATATTTACTATGTATATTCCTTCTTTTACAACGTCAATGTTGTACCGACTGTCCCCAACAATCATGTCAATGAAACAGACGTTTATCAATTATTTTGCTAACATTACACTTTTTCTCTCTTCAATTTAGTAACCCAGTATCCTTTTATTATATAAAACAGTGATAGTTATTATCGCATCGTTATTTTAATCTTTCTGTTCACATCATATGCCATAAAATACACTATTTTATGTTTGTAGATATTGTTTATAGTTTAGTGAGTATTGACACTACGCAGACATCTTTATTATATATTTGTCTATAGGATCAGTTAAAGAACCATATTTTTTATCGCCAGTTGACTTTGTAAGCCACTGCCTTGTGTTTCGAATATCGTGGGTTCGAATCCAGACCTCGTCGTTCTGTTCACGAGGCATTTTTCCAGATACTCTTATGATTGTTGCAAAAGCTACGGAGTTCGTGCTTTGTCCAATACTCTGGACAGGTTGCATGTAAGATATGCGGAAAGTTGTCGAGTAATATGGGGTAAAACCCAGTGCAATGACGTCAATCCTTTGGCTTTAGAATGTAAGAAGTGATCTAATAATGATGATCCAATGTAATGACGTCAAACCTTCCGCTTTAGACTGTAAGATATGATCTAATAATGATGATCCATTTTTGTTGTCTCCATTGACAAAATGTTTATTTTTCAGGTTACTTAATTAACTCTTGTTTCGTGTTGTTGATTCTGTTATTCGCTACCAACCATCATCTTTATTTTATGTATGTTGTATATTTAGGTCATTCATTTTAAACGTAGCTCTATCTGTTTGGTTTGTATTTCTACATGCGTTATACCAGAACTTGGCTCTGTCACGTTTGACAAAATTTGTACTCTAATTAACGTCAATGGTGTCATTAAAAATTTCTTTAGCAAATAGTTACGTTGTTTATATTATGTTTACACGTAACATATATAGTCCTTGCATATTAGCAGATATCAAACGGTTTAAATTGTACAACAGATAAGAGTTAACTTCTCCTTCCACTTCTGATACTATCACCTTTTATATATAGTATATATTACAATTTTCTTCATCTGTTTCCTGTTCTTCATATCATTATCTTTATTCCTCTCCGCTTCTCGTGTAGCATAGTGTCTCAACAATTGTTCGCAACTTTTCCCGATCTCTGTCTGTTTTCTTTATGGCTTACCAGGATAGTCCAGCCTCTTTCACTTCTTCAAGAAGACTCCGTCTCCAGGTCTGTTTAGAACTTTCTGTTTTCCTTGTGAGCTCTATTCTTATACTAGTAAAGATGGCGCTTGTCTGCTGACTGTGCCTTCCGCAGGGTATGTCCGACACATTTTCGTTATCACATCTTAATTTGGTTCATCGTGGGTTTCTGTCCTGTTCTTATCCACGGGTCTGTGTCTGCAAATCTGTCTCAAACATCTCAGCTTGAGAATATGCCCGAAGACATCTGTTGACTTCTTCATACAGTATTCCCTATACCTCAAACATCTCAGCTTGAGAATATGCCCGAAGACATCTGTTGACTTCTTCATACAGTATTCCCTATACCTCAAACATCTCAGCTTGAGAATACGCCCGAAGACATCTGTTGACTTCTTCATACAGTATTCCCTATACCTCAAACATCTCAGCTTGAGAATATGCCCGAAGACATCTGTTGACTTCTTCATACAGTATTCCCTATACCTCAAACATCTCAGCTTGAGAATATGCCCGAAGACATCTGTTGACTTCTTCATACAGTATTCCCTATACCTCAAACATCTCAGCTTGAGAATATGCCCGAAGACATCTGTTGACTTCTTCATACAGTATTCCCTATACCTCAAACATCTCAGCTTGAGAATATGCCCGAAGACATCTGTTGACTTCTTCATACAGTATTCCCTATACCTCAAACATCTCAGCTTGAGAATATGCCCGAAGACATCTGTTGACTTCTTCATACAGTAGTCCCTATACCTCAAACATCTCAGCTTGAGAATATGCCCGAAGACATCTGTTGACTTCTTCATACAGTATTCCCTATACCTCAAACATCTCAGCTTGAGAATATGCCCGAAGACATCTGTTGACTTCTTCATACAGTATTCCCTATACCTCAAACATCTCAGCTTGAGAATACGCCCGAAGACATCTGTTGACTTCTTCATACAGTATTCCCTATACCTCAAACATCTCAGCTTGAGAATATGCCCGAAGACATCTGTTGACTTCTTCATACAGTATTCCCTATACCTCAAACATCTCAGCCTGAGAATATGCCCGAAGACATCTGTTGACTTCTTCATACAGTATTCCCTATACCTCAAACATCTCAGCTTGAGAATATGCCCGAAGACATCTGTTGACTTCTTCATACAGTATTCCCTATACCTCAAACATCTCAGCTTGAGAATATGCCCGAAGACATCTGTTGACTTCTTCATACAGTATTCCCTATACCTCAAACATCTCAGCTTGAGAATATGCCCGAAGACATCTGTTGACTTCTTCATACAGTAGTCCCTATACCTCAAACATCTCAGCTTGAGAATATGCCCGAAGACATCTGTTGACTTCTTCATACAGTATTCCCTATACCTCAAACATCTCAGCTTGAGAATATGCCCGAAGACATCTGTTGACTTCTTCATATAGTAGTCCTTATACCTCTTCTTAACTTCACAACTCTCGTTTTCAAGCCCGGATGATAAAGGAGGAGGGCGTTTGAGGGAAACCAGCTATCTCACTACAAGTAATTTTTATAGCTACTGAACCTTACAAGAAGGTAAGCAGATCAGCAATGTGGTGTACGGGCACTGACAGTTGCTGGGGAAAGTTGTTTTGCGAAAATCAACAACCCAATGCGTACATTACTTGGCTTAAAATGATAGACTGAAAATTTGAATTCTGGAATGTCAGAACAATGACATCTAAAAAAATCAGTACATTTTGCTGAGAAAACGAAGCAATACAGACTGGATATATTTGGTTAAGCGAGGTTAGAGGCTGAACAGATAAAGCATTACAAGAAATGATCAAGAATCACAAGGCAGTCATTGAAATAGGAGATATCGGGCACCAGACAGAAAGAACTCACATAATAAACCCTAAAACGAACTTTGTTGAGAGATTCGAGAAATATCGGACTCAATTCTATAGAAGAAATTGAACAAGTTACCTAAGATAGAGTGATATGAAGAAATTGCTTGCAGTCCCTTGTATGGGGTTTTTAAACCGACAGTTTCTTGTTAACATATCACAGTAGGAGAGGAATGTAATAATAACATCCCTTCTTAATATATTTTTGGCCATCCACTTCTCTTGTAGATTTCATAACATTGAATATTGGTAGTGACCTTTGTAGCACAGTCAACACTAATAGTTGGCACTGTTTGTAGTAACCCATCCATCATAATCTGCGTCTTGTAATTTCCTGTTTACATGTCCTTGTTCCTGCAATCTCCCAAAAGTACATGACAAAGTTGTTAACATCAGCTTATAAAAAATCGTTTCGCTGAAGTAATTAGTTCAAGAAAACAAATCGTTAAACAAACAATAAGATGTTATTTTAAAGTGCAACGCTTAGTTGTGGACGGTGTATTTAATTCAGGGACAGTTTTTTTTTTATTTTAAAGAATTAATGTGAGAACAATTGTTGTTTGGAAAACAAAAACGAATTGAAGAAGTTTTACATAATTCCAGCTACAAACATGTCCACGTTTCAACAAATAAGCCTTGATCTAACACCAGGACTAAGCACACATACACCCAATCATCATGATTAATTACGTGTCATTTCGCATCGGAGGTCAACTGCAGTGAATCTCCAATCCTTCCTATTTCTTACCAGGGTTATGCATTCTGTTGCACTGTTCTTCGTTTATTTATTTATTTCTCCTCTCAATTATATCGCTGTCTATCTTGTGCTCATTTGTTCACAACTTTTTGCTTCAGTATGCCCTTCAACAGTGTCATATTTATGTGTCTAATGTACTTATCGTCTCTGTTTAATCACTTTCAATAATCCACTCCGACCGCCGCGTAGATAGAAACAAGTTATGGAAAATATTGCCAATCTATAGAGTTAATGATAATCTAATTAATCTATGCAAGTCTCTTCCGTGGGATTTTTACAAAAGGTTAAAATAGACCTCAGAAAGCAGTGGCAAACTACTGAACGTATAAGTGGCGCCTAGACTCGTTTACTGTGGTTGATGGCTACGTTCTTTAGGATATGCCACGATTTTCATTTTTTTCTCTATATGAACATCCAGTGCACGTTTAGAACAAACACAGGGCTATCAGAAAAGTTCTAAGCTGGGTCAGGGGTAAGACAAAGATGTGTACTATCACAGCTGATACTCATCACACTTATCGATTAAATCTGCAAAATAGCTAGAACTAGGGAAGGGAACAACCTTTGGGAACTCTTAAACGAATTTCGTTTTGCTGACGATCAAGCAATTATATCAACAACAGAGAAACAGCTACAACAACACGTTAACAGACTCAAGTTAACATACAATGAAAAACAATATGAGAATAAACATCGACAAAACCGAAGTAATGACATTCGCCAGACAAGAAAACGCTACCAATATCTACATCGACAAACGTCCATTAAAATCAGTCAAAGACTTTACGTACCTTGGGAGCATTATTTAAGCAAACTGAAGAATAATTAACGTAATCCAACATAGATGCAACAAAGCAAATCAAATAAAAGGACAAATGGCGCCAATTTTGAAATGCAAACATGGTCACCATGAACACAAAAAAGGGCATTGTTCAACACACTATTTCTCTCCCTATATTATGCTATCAGGACCAAACCTGGACGCTGACATCAAACGATAGAAGAAAACTAGTCACGACAGAGATGAAGTGGCTATGCAGAATGCTGGGAGTAACAAGAAGAGGCCAGTTTAAAAATGAAGACATCAGGGGAAAATTTGATACATCAGTACCGAACTTCATCAAGAAACAACAAGTAAAATGGTTCGGCCTCATAAGCAGATTACCAACAGACAGTGCGATGTTAGAGCAATGTTGCTTCAATACAGTGGTTACAAAACAAAATACCATCCACGCGAAATGTGGATCTCAGAGATAACAGAGGCGACGAAAAACACTGTTTATGAAGAGCACACAAAAGCCCGTTCTAGAAATCTCTTCTTATCCTTGACGCTGTGAGGCAAAACATGATTAGAGAAAAGAAAGGACACTCTTCATTGCTATCTTTTCTAGTACATATTTATTTGTTTATAACTGTCTCTCCGAAATACGTTTAATTATTCCATTAATAATTCTACATTTCAAAGCTGCAGTTTTCTGTTAGATTATATTCATCGGTATCTTCATATCTTTCCCTAACCCTTTGTTGCCTTACAGTGTCAGGATAAGAAGAGATTTCTAGACCGGGCGATTGTCTACAATCTCTTCATTGGTGGACAGCCACATATTGTTGCTAGTAATATTCTATCAAATGTGACTGAAATACATGTATACTTAAGCAAACTCACTAGCCTAATGAAACAACACTAGAAAGAAAACTGCATACACCTCTGTGTGACTTACAAAAGACAGTGTAGTTTATACAAGAGACAACATTTCATATACAAACAATATTTCATATACAAGAGACAACATTTCATATACAAGAGACAACATTTCATATACAAGAGACAACATTTCATATACAAGAGACAATATTTCATATACAAGAGACAATATTTCATATACAAGAGACAATATTTCATATACAAGAGACAATATTTCATATACAAGAGACAATATTTCATATACAAGAGACAATATTTCATATACAAACAATATTTCATATACAAGAGACAACATTTCATATACAAACAATATTTCATATACAAGAGACAACATTTCGTATACAAGAGACAATATTTCATATACAAGAGACAATATTTCATATACAAGAGACAATATTTCATATACAAACAATATTTCATATACAAACAATATTTCATATACAAGAGACAACATTTCATATACAAACAATATTTCATATACAAACAATATTTCGAGCGGAATGAAGGTAAGAGGATTTTTAAAGCACAAAGTTTCACAAAAGTACACAAACAAGATCAAAACAACTCACCGGCCTTCAAGAACTAGCCCGTTAAATAAGCCGCGGAAATGGAACGTGACATAAACAGCAAAACTAAACGTTAGTTAGGCTTGTTGATAACGATATGGGGTTACTAAAATTCATGAGAGAAATACTAGGAATAGCAGATACGGGAAGAAAAGGCTATAACATTAAAGAGCCCTACGAAAAATATGTGCTATTATTGAGCGGAGTAAATGAAACAGAAAGGGTCAGACAAGTTGGCTGCATTTTTTTCATTTCCGATCCAGAAGCACTTGAACTTTTCAGCTCTTCGGCTCGGTGCCATGGACATCGTAACCCTTCGGTTCGGTGCCACGAACACCGTAAATCTGGGAATCTGTGGCTTTTTGTGCCATCCCGCGGAATTGAACCCGCACACACAGAGGGATAGTCACCCGTAGTCCAACGTGCTACGAACACGCTGGGCAGACGGGCAGTTGGCTTCATTATACACCCACAGAAAGCGAAACACATAAACGAAGTAGAGTATATATCAGAGAGAATGGTACTTGTACAAATCATAGAACAAGATAAAACAATATTATACATATGTATGCCCCATGCAATGGTAATTAAAGTGAACAGCAAAGATAATAATTCTTTGAGCAGCTGACCGATACACGAATGAGCTTATCCTGAGAGATGATTTCAACGGTATAGAAGGAAGGAAAAGGACAAGAAACGTGCCTTGGTAATGTCAGCGACAATAGGGCAGAACGTAATAGTAACAGAGAAGAGCTTATCAACTTATGTTTTGAACACGACTTGGTCATAACCAACGCACTTTTCCAGCATAATAAAAGCAACATTCAAACTTGGTACAGATGGAACAACATGCAACTGTCATCACATATTGACTACATACTTACTAGACAACGAAAAAGGACAAACGTAATAGATTCATGAGGAATTCTCAACATCGACGTAGATACTGACAACCGATCTGTCGTATTAACCCAATTATGTACAAAAAGGAACACACAGAATAATAAAAAAAGCAAATAGTTGTCACTAATATGAAAAAAAAAACTTGAAGAGGAAACCACCAAAAACGATATCCACAACACGCTGAAAGGTAGGCCTATATTCACAATGCTACTAGCAAGTACAAACAATGTACACCAAGCAGGGGCGGCTCGTCATTAAGGGGTAGTAGGGACCGGCCCCACAAATAATCGATAGGGGGAATAACTTCCCGGAATAGTGAATGCTAAAAAATCATGATTTTTCCGAAAATTGGTGTCTGGCCCCACCAAGAAAAATGACCACGAGCCGTCACTGA
Source organism: Arion vulgaris (assembly GCA_020796225.1). NCBI lineage: Eukaryota > Metazoa > Mollusca > Gastropoda > Stylommatophora > Arionidae > Arion > Arion vulgaris. Next base: position 87,429,798 of record CM036753.1, on the reverse strand, counting down.
CATTAAGAATGGGAAGTATTTAAGGGGTTATACTACTGACGGTTGGGTCATTATATGTTAAATATATCGATTTTTCAAATTCATCATATTATGTTAGTATTGCATCTCTACAATCAAATTACGTAAAGAGTTTTTATTTATGATCCCGAATCAAAATTATTTTTGAACAGCCCTACCCTCTAAAAATTCGTTATAGAAAATGTCTACAATTGTCTTTCTTTGTCCCTAGATACAGTGTATGGCATTCAATTAACCTAATCGAGTCATGTATCATTGTAAAGCTTGATCTGAGTACTAACAGGTATATTAGATTTAATTAGGCTAGACAATGACTGTATGCTCCAACAGACGATTTCCCTGACAATTTAAACTAAATTCACATTACATTTTTAAAACGCAGTTTTCTCCCATTTGTAAATTTCGTTAACGTGGGTAATGTACGTTTTCCACAGTGAAAGAAATCTTCAAGATATCAATATGAGATTAGGCGCAGACATGTATCTATTAATATGGAAGGGACTAGACAACAGAAAATGCACCTTTCTCAATCTAATAAATATATATGAATTTTTTAATTAACCAATGGGTGCTATGTTTGACTGTGAATTGGGTAGGTCTTATTCGTTTCACCCCCAAAGATCAGTTACATGTTACACAACAATTTAAAGTTGTCAGGTACCCAGAATATTGGTATATTTAGGCTGTGCAATCAGAAAAAATTGCAATTGTTATTTATTTTACTCTGTTTGGAGACCGTACGACGTTGTTTACGATCCAACATGGCTGCCGTTTCCATGGCAACCCGATAATTTATTAATGCGAAAGATATAAATTTTTATTTTAGACCACTCTAGTAGTAACTGCTATGTATCACATAATTTTATTGAGAGATAAGAAAGTTGAGAAATCCTGTAGCATAACCCCTTAATACAGCAATGTTCAAAACGTTGAATACATTATGTGGGAAGTAACAATTAATGTGAGGATGTAAGAAAGCAACAGCATGTGTTGCAGTGAGGTTATTTATACCAGGAGATAATAAGTAAAGATATATTTCTAGTAAAATGCAAGCAAGGAAGGAATGACCAGGCTATATAATAAAATCTTAGCAAGTCTAGGAGAAAGAAAAAAAGTGTACCTAAGAAAATTGGACGCAATTTGGAAATGTATTGTCTAGTAAACATCACGTGATATCCGGGGTATTTTTGAACAATGTACTGCTTGAAGGTTTGGTAACAACGCATTTTTGGAAATGACGATGCATTAAAGACAGATAGGAAAATTCCATGTTTACTAGAACCATGTTCGAGAACAGATTGACGTACTGTGCAGTTTATAGTAAACAAGCGGAGAAAATTATTGGTAGGTTGAAATAAAACAGACCAATGAAATGGTTAAAGTTTTAATGTGCTTAGTATTTTTGAAATCAACAACTCCTAACTAGATCTTTCGGGGGGAATATAGATTGCGTAATACCAGCCTGGTATAAATACTCGGGGATGGAATTCGGACAGCAGAGAGACAGAGACAGTAGAGACTATAGAGATATTGAACAAGCACAACGGACAAGAGTTGTTGTGCAGGGGGCTCGAGCAGAGGGACACTGCGATTATAGAGATCCAGTGGTCATGGAAGATTTGATGGACCAGTAGGGATTTTGGCTCTGGTAAGCCTACGTAGATATTTTAGACAGTGTACATTTTTCGGTCGAGCCTTGGGATCTCTAGAGATATGTTGATTTGGTGGAATTGTTGTTTTAATTTCATGTAAAAATAGAGTGATGAAGTTCTCAGCAAGGTTTGCAGTGAGTAATTAATTTCATCTGAGATGTTGGCATTTGTGAATTTATTTCTGGTGAGAGTGATTTTCTAGATCTTACAGCAGCAGAAAGATAACTTTTCAAGAAAACTGCAATCATCTTTAGTCAGGTGTAAATACCGGTGGTGCCGTGGCCAAACAAACAGATTGAGAGAAAGAAGGAGTGTTCATCATCACGTTCACTGATACACCTCAGCTTTTATGGTTGCCGTGCCCAGGATATTCTTCCAGGACATTTCAAATCCACTGCTACACATGGTGGAACAATGAATATAAGGAATCAATAAAAGTTAAGAAGAAACTATTTAAGACATGGATAACATGTACAACCCAAGAAGAATATGAACCATACACAAATGCAAAAAGACACACAGAACATAAAATCAAACTAGCAAAGACAGACTCGTGGCAATTTTACGGTGAACAACTAACAACTGTTTGCAAAGAACGACCAAGAGACATTTTAAATAGAGTGAAATCCATGAGAATAAGAGATGAAAACTTCAATCTCACAGAACTTATCAACGACAAGAACGAAACACCTAGCTATATTCAATATAATAGTAAAGTGAAAAATATGGAAAGAATACTTCCAAAAACTGCTTAATCCATTATTAACACAAAAAAAGATATGTTACAAATCACCACAGATATTAACCAAATATACTAATCTATGAGATTGAGGCAGTTACAACGAGAAATCCACGACACAATGCAGCGGGCATAGACGGTATTACAAATGAAGCAATCCAAGTATGCGGAGAAACAAGAATCAAATAGTTGCACAGAATATTCATTGCAGCATGAACACAAAGAGAAGACTCCGAAGACTGGTAAAAAGCCATTTATAACTCCGATTTGAAAAAAAAGTCAATAAAAGAGAATGTAATACATACAGGGGTATATCACTAGTAAGTCAATGTGAAAACGGTGGCATATCCTTTACAGGACGTAGTCACCAACAACAGTAAACGAATGATCGATGTTCTAGGCACCACTTATGTGGTCAGTAGTATGCCTTTGCTTTCTGAACGGTGAGGTCTACTTTTAACGTTTGTAAAATCCAAGGAACTAATTTGCTTCTAAATGTGCCCGCCGTGGAGTTTGAACCGGGTACGCTTGGGTTGTTATCGAGCTCAGTACCGCTTGAGCTACAGACGTTCACGTCATGTAGGAAAATTATACATCAAAGTTCTAGAGACAAGAATAAAACCAACTGTAGGATCACAACTGAGTAAAGTTCAATTTGACTTAGAAAGGGAAAGTGCTGTACGGACTCCCTGTTTATGTTAAGGCAACCAAGCGAAACCACTATCGAATATGACAAACTCAACATAGCATTTATAGACCAAGAAAATGCTTTTAAAATAGTGGACAGAAATAAACTGTGGACCATACTAAACGAATACGGAATTCAAGGACAACTTCTAGATAATGCTAGATCACTGTGCTAAAATTGACCAAGCTTAGTAAGAACAAATGACGGTTTGATAGACGAATTTTAACTAACATCTGGTGTGAGGTTTTCCCCTTTGCTCTTCAATATATATCAGGGGCGGCTCGTCATTAAGGGTCAGTGGGGCCCGGCCCTACCAAAAATATTGAGTAACATGTACTTATTATTTTAGACAAAGAATTCCCGCTCTAGGGGGCCAATAATTTTTTTTTATGTTCTGTATGCACTCATGTTGCTTTATGTGTCCGAAATATTTAATTGTCCTTGATTTTATGTTCTTTAATAGCCAACTCTCGTTAATATCAAGCTGTTGCAGAACAGATAGTAATTGTAAAAACTCAAAAAACCATGATGTTTCCGATATTGTTCTCTGGCCCCACCAAGAAAAATGACTCGACCGCCACTGATATATATATATACCGACAAAATAACTACGAGCCGCCACTGATATATATATATACCGACAAAATGACTACGAGCCGCCACTGATATATATATATACCGACAAAATAACTACGAGCCGCCACTGATATATATATATACCGACAAAATAACTACGAGCCGCCACGATATATATATATATACCGACAAAATAACGACGACCCGCCACTGATATATATACCGACAAAATAACTACGAGCCGCCACTGATATATATATATACCGACAAAATAACGTACGAAGCAAATCAAGAAAACAACACACACAACGAAGTTAACTCAATCAACGAACTCCTTTTGTTCCGACGTCCAGTGTCTAATTAATATACGAGAGGGAACATAAACTCCCAACAACACACGTCTGCATTACAATCTGTTTGTGAAAAAGACAACATGAGAAGTAACACCACCAAAACAGAAGCCACGACAATAAGTAGATCAACTAACCAAATCAACACACATGTGAACAATGCAAACATCACACCGGTCACACAATTCAGATATATGGGAAGTATTTTTACAGATGATGGTAAAATAAACTGAAAAATCGAGACTAGATGCCAAAAGGTCGATGCAGTAACATACCAACTGTCCCCAATGCCCGAACATAGACGTTGCGGCCAAGCGACAACTGATAAATTGCTTATTTATACCAAGTCTGTTATCAATGTCAAACATGGTATTTAACTAAATCCAAAGAAAGAAAGATTGCAACTTGTGAAATGAACTGTTTAAGAAATTTTCCACATCTGTGTCATTGATGATGTCATTCAAGAGGGCCTCTACCTCCACGTTAATCAGTGATAGATTATTTTGTTCGCAATTTTTCTTAATAGATGTAATAATTGTGACTTCCCATAATAGCAGTCTTTATCAACCATGATTGAGTAAATATTTGACTACAGATCACCAAAGAGTATAATTAGTCATAATTGACTTAGCAGTTTCCTGTGAGTATTATTGTGCTGTAATGAGTGCTGAAAAATGACCCTCAACATCATACACAAGTTGGAAGGCATTCCAAAATAAATGTTTAAGAACAATCATGCAGATTATCTGGCCAAATATGATAGCTACTTACGAGCTCTTGACACGAACAAACTGCATTATTGGAGACCATCATTAACTACGAAGATGGTATGGGTAAGTATGTCGTTTATCAATAGGGGCGTTGGCGAGAACAGTTCTCCGATCGACAGCAGATCTTAATAAAAGGATTGGTAGTCCAAAAGAAACACGGGGAAGTACTGTGGAAAGAGAGTTGTGACAGGTTTTACTTGACATGGAAACACTTAGTAGAAATGTAGCAGAACGGCAATTATGGAAATCTCTCGTAGAAGCCATATGTGTCAAACGGACACGAAGAGATATATATATATATATATATATATATATATATATATATATATATATATATATAAAAGAGAGAGAGAGAGAGAGAGAGAGATGATTGACTATAATAATGACTGTGGACGTTGTCATAATAGCAGGTTCGTATTTACAATATATATATATATATTAGTGTTGTATATTCAACTTTGAAAGCTAATAAGTATCAAGTTAAAAGTAATAATTATGAATAAATAATTTCTCAAATAATAAGTACACGTTACTCATTATTTTTTATAGGTCCTGGCCCCACTGGCCCTCAAGGACCAGTCGCCCCTGAATAGTAGTATCCTTCTTCAGCCATGACTATAATTACGACTGTAGACTTTCCCATAGTAGTATCCTTTATCGTTCATGATTGATTATAATGACAGTGTGCTTTCCCTTAATTGTATCCTTCATCAGCCATGATTCTACATGATTAACTGCAGGATTTCCCATATTCTATTGTTTAACTATCATTTCAGTTTTCGCGAGCGCTTAAGGCAGCAACAATGGCTAGCTTCCCATGCGTCCACCACATTGAAGTTGGTGCTATTGATGGTCCAGAGACTGTGAACTTATTAACATCAAAGTTCGCGTTCAAAGTGACAGCATTACGACAAACAGAGGTAGCTAATCAATGGCTGGTAGTCAAAAACAAGATCAGATTTCTCGTCACAAGTTTAAAGACACCGGATGTTGCAGCAATTAGGGTAAGATCAAGATTTGAAAGATTTTTGTACAGACACGGTTTCTTATTGATAATTTTACGAATTGCAAAACGAGTTATGTTGTTTTTTTTGGTCGATCCAGAAGCAGTTGAGCTTTCAGCTCTTCGGCTCGGTGCCATGGACATCCTTACCCTTCGGTTCGGTGTCACGAACACCGTAAATCTCAAGAACCTGTGGCTTTTCTATCAGCCCGCGGAATTGAACCCACACTCACAGGGAGCTTGTCGTCCAACGCACTACGAACACGCTGTGTAAAGATACCTTCTGTGTTAGCATTTCGTGTGATTTTTGTTGGCACAGGAACGTAGCAATTATGGGGTGACCCGTTGCAGTGAAGTTGAAACCGTACATATGAACTACGAACCTTATGTGTTACTTTGGTTATTAAGAATGTCTTTACTTTTATTTAGTCACTTTTTTATAGCTATGAGTTATTAGAAGAATGTATGTACATATTTTCAAATGATATCCTTAGATTTGCTACTTTCAGCTTGTTATTTATTATATTCTACCTCTTCTTCACTATGTCTAGTTACACTTTCCTACTGCTATGTCCTTACTGGAAGCTTTATATTGTTGCATCTTGTTTTGTGATTTCTTCTTAATATTTTATTTTGATGATATTTTCACATTGTTATGTCATATATGGAAATATCTTCATCACGTTACCTTATGTCTAGTTACACCTTCATATTGTTATGTCATGTATGGTGATGTCTTCATCACGTTACCTTACATCTAGTTACACCTTCATATTGTTATGTCATGTATGGAAATATCTTCATCACGTTACCTTATGTCTAGTTACACCTTCATATTGTTATGTCATGTATGGGAATATCTTCATCACGTTACCTTATGTCTAGTTACACCTTCATATTGTTATGTCATGTATAGGAATATCTTCATCACGTTACCTTATGTCTAGTTACACCTTCATATTGTTATGTCATGTATAGGAATATCTTCATCACGTTACCTTACATCTAGTTACACCTTCATATTGTTATGTCATGTATGGGGATATCTTCATCACGTTACCTTACATCTAGTTACACCTTCATATTGTTATGTCATGTATAGGAATATCTTCATCACGTTACCTTACATCTAGTTACACCTTCATATTGTTATGTCATGTATGGTGATATCTTCATCACGTTACCTTACATCTAGTTACACCTTCATATTGTTATGTCATGTATGGGGATATCTTCATAAACTGATCCCATGTTTAGTCAAATATGTAATAACTTATTCTGCTAATAAGTAAATATTCAGTTATATATTTCCATAGTCTTAGATAAACCAAAATATATTTTTTAAATGCATTTAGCCAAGCTATTGTTACTGGACTCAAAGTTAGAGATCGTATTAATATGTTCTGTCCAATGATTGCTATAATTACTCTATTATCTAGTAGTTTCTACTGGCAGATTAATGCGTTGTCACTGGTCACTTGACATCCCAGACAAGATTGACATTTCTGATAACCGAAAATAGCTCTAACCGTAAAAAAAGGAAATCTAGAACTTTCCTATAAGTAGTTGCAGTACCGATCCTAGTTCATATCTGTATTGTATGAAACATATAACTGAAGGAACTTCTTATTCTTGTCTTAATCCTGGGGTTGCCTCGCAGCATCAGCATAAGAAACTATTTTTAGAACGGGCTCTTGTATACACTTCGTACATTGTGTCTCTCACTGCCTGTTATTTTATCACGTTCGTCCGCAATGAATTCAAGCATAGTCATAGCACCTCTGACTGATTTTTGCAAGAAAGTTTGCCTTTTTTTTATCATCAATGTCTCTCGCCAATTAGGCAAACCTTACTCCAACTTCATAAGTACATGTAATTTAGATCCAACAGTAAAAAACAAGGGTTTCTTATAGCTCAACCGAGTTTAATGCGCACACCGTGAATTTTTGGCCAAACTGGCCTCAAACCAGGAAATTTCAACGGTACGCGGTCACTAGCATAGAGTGTTATAAACTTCAGTTATCAGAAACAGAAGTTATCGGCGGACGCCCCCCCAACCCCCGCACAAATCCCTTTCTGCATACGTTATTTCTGTGGTTCCATCTATTACGTGGTAAATATTTTGCCTTGTATCCAAAGGATGAAGTATGTGAATATACATATATGTATTGTGTCCACCATAGGAGGAAGTAAGCTCTTGAATGTAATTATATAAGTGTCTGAGCTTTATCTTTGTTGAAAATCTAGGGTAGACTGTAACTGTTAAAAAATGAGATAAATTTTATTTTAGCTGATATACATTAAATTGAGGACGAATTTTTTAGTTCTACTATTGATCATTTTTATTTAAGAAAGTCATAGCCTCAGATCTGCATACTTACACTGAGAATGTTTCAAATCTCTTCTCTTTTCGACTATGCTCTAAGCTTGAAGTGATGTTAAGATTTGTCTTTTTTGTTATTACCAAAAATAGAGAGAAACAAAGAATATGATCTGAGATTTCTTATTTTGTAAAACAAACAATAATAATTAGCAACATGAATAAACATATTCACTGTAATTGTATGTAGTGTAAGTAAACACATGTTTGGTAAGAAACAACAAAACTAGATAAAACCATACCTGAAGTTATGGAGACACTAATCACATTGACAGAACGGGAGCAGGAAATATTTATATAATAAATAGGAAGTCGTCAAGGACTCGACTGGGTATCAAATGAAATAATTAAGCGCTTGGGAACTTCAACAAAAACAAAGCGTCTGCAGATTTATAAAATGTTGGATCTCGGATAAAGTTCCAGAGAGCCTGAGAGAAGCAATCATGACACCGATTTTTAAAAAACACGGAAAAGATAGTTCCGTTGCTTCCGGCTACAGATCCGATCAAGCTTATGAGTTGTCTGCAAAACAATGGAACGTATTATCAATCTACTGCTACAGTGGTATCTTAAAAGTGAAAACCATCTTGTGTCATAGCAGGCAGCAAACTACCAAAATGTGAGCACATTAGAACAAGTTATCATTCTGCTACTCAGAACAGACACATATTACATGTATACAAAATTCATTATTGGCAGTTCAGTCATGTGTACATCTGGGAAAACACACCAGGCTGCAGAGCACATACTTCAAGACCAACCTGAATTTGATATAATGAGGACAACTGATGACCTAGTGAAACAATATTGGGGCGAGAAACTGCACGGACCTCTGTGTGAGCTACAAAAGACAGTGCAGTCTATATAAGAGACAACATTGAATATATAGTCAATATTTCAAACGAACAGAAGAAAGTACGGACCTGCGTGAAACTAATATGACAGGATGTGTACAATCCAACCAGCTATTACCATTGAATGTTACTCTGAATAACAGACACAGTTTTTAATTCAGTCTTTTTGATCTTTTATGGCAGTTGCATGTGGTTAGAAATGTAGAGAGAGAGTTAGATTTGTTTTGTATTGCATGATTGGTATTGATTGTATATGTTTATGCTACTTGAATTCCATGATTCCAAGTCATTTTACTCATTGTGCTAGAGTAAAACGTTCTGCGTCTCCCCCACAAAAAAAACTCACTCCTACACAATGAAAGCAGCTCACTTGCTTCTGTATGGTCTTATACATTATATTTGAATATCTGAAAGGCTTTAGTTGAAAACAGAACAATCTTATTCTTCTTTTCCAACGCTCCATATCGGCCACTTGTTAGACCACTCTTTGTGATTTGTATGTGATCTAAGCCTAAGAGCGATTGCACGTTATGCCAGTTATGCGCCTACAAGTAGGCCAGCACATCCGATTTCTGCGACGCTTTTTATTTACTAGGGTAACGTCCCTAAGCCTCTACTTCAGTTGCCCCTTACGATATGCCTTGTATTCCACAGTGTTACTATTCTTTGTTCCTCTTGAGAGTCCCGACAACACACATGGGGGGAAAAAAATGCAATAAATATGAGACAAACTAAGTGACCCGAAATGCAGTATTTTTTACACAGCAGACAAATACACAGAGATCATAACGATAATGACATGTTTATTCCAATGTAAATCAACAAACGGCTTTCAATAAACAAACTAACGTTTCAAATACAATTATTTCTGACAATGCAACCAGAAATAAATATTTAAACAAAGAGAAAATGATATGAAAATCAACAGAGTTATCAACTAACTACATAATTGGGTGACTGAAAGGGTGCTAGAGCATAATAGGAGCAGCGAGAAATGGGTGGGAGTCAATTATAACTAATAAGGCACTAAGCAGACGGCTCAAAGTCTAGTTTCATACTAATAATCTATCTGTTTTAGCAGTAGCAAATTGTATCGTCAGCACCTACATATAAAGGCTCTTAGTGGACCAGGACAAAAACCGCGTTTTTACGTTTACAAGCCACCTTTTTAATCATACATATTAAAAAAGTTCATGAATAGTTTTAGGAATAAATACATAGTTTTAAACAGTATTTATGTCAGAAGATGTAGCCATTTTTTCAAGTTGAGATTGTGTGTTTAAAAATCAGTTTTTTAATTGTTTTTGGTTTTTTGCCAGATTGTATCTCAATTTACTAAACCAAAATCGAAAACAGATATGTCTACATGTGAAGACGGAAGTGATGAATCTTCTTCTTCTTCTTTTGTCGTCACACTGCTACCGGGTAGTTGCCCAGTGTCGTGGTTTTCTGTATTTGTCTTGCGCTGTTCTGGTGGCTTGTGTGATTGTTATCTTTCTCTTTCACAGGATTCTGCTACGCCATCTAACCATCTTTTCCGTGGTCTTCCTCTTGCCTTCTTTCCCGATGTTCTGTTGTAGAAGACTCTGTATACTGTGGAGTTTGGATGCATTCTTATTAAGTGGCCAAACCACTTCATTCTTTGTTTATCTATGTAATTCAAGCACGGTTTTGTGCCAACTTTCTTTTTTTATGCTGATGTTGGTGATTCTGTCTTTTCTTGTGTTGTTGGTAACTTTTCTCAGGCAACGCATTTCACATGTAGTTATTTTTGTGACTGCGCTTTGCTCAATGACATTAAATTAATAAAGGTGGACTGGAATATAAATTTACTACAACTGTTTTACTTTTAAATAAAAACGCCTTTTAGTGTGGCTCCTTGTAAAAGTGCTCAACCCAAAGCCACGTAGTGTGGCGTATAGTCCACAATGAGTTAGAAAGGATATTTCTAAGATACACATAACGTGTTCCATTTATTATTATTTTTGTTACACCTATTTCCCATCGTTCAATGCGCAGTATTACATAAAACTAATGTGACGCGTATCAATGCATGTCTTTTTTTGGGTTAGTCCAGTCACAGATCGAGACATTTTCTCACGATGCGTATATAGTGTCAGCCTTAATGTTTTTAGTAATAAATACAAATGTGAAATCTCAATAGAAGTTATTTTAGGAGATGCGCATGGCAGACTTTGCAATGACAGCTTTGTGATGTCATATATGCTTGTGCCATATAAAGCATTACAATTCAGCACTAAAAAGAAATCTGTAAAATTACTGTGATAACACGAGTACACATTAGAATGAAATCCAGATCAAGATTTGTCATTATGCATACATGGTTTAGGTTAGATTATGTCTCTTCACTGCAGATGTCTGTAATGTATCTCTAACAATGTACACCTTGTATTGCATTTACTTTCTGACCGACTGTTGTCTATCTATATCTGGATAGTATCCTCCTATTTGCAGATGTCTTCCACTTGCCTGTCTATTCTGTGTCCAATCGTTTCATCTAGTATGGTAGGGTTTTTTGTTTATATTTTCCAAAAAGTGGATGCCACTTCATTTTAAAGTTCACCTTACATTCTCAATCCTTTCAGTAGTGCCTACCTCTCTGTATATTTTTGTTGTGACCGCGAAATGCAGAACTTCCATCTGTATACAGACATCTTCACGACCTAGCTTAAATCTTTCAACAATCCAAATGTTTGTTCTTTTCTCATGTTTTCACACCATTTTGTTGGTCATTCCATTTTTCAGACTACTGTTTCACATTTACCTATTGTCTATTCCCAAGTGGAAGATGTAGTTGGCTGTCCCCTCTTGCAGTTAAGCGTAGGGATGGGAGCTTTAATTTGCGTTCTAGGGCTAGATGAGTCGCCCTTGTTGTGTTGTATCCGTGTTTGTGTAGTGTGGTCTTGATATTGTCTATCCATCGTTTTCTTGGTCTTCCCTTAGCTCTAGTACCCGATCTCTTTTTTTTGTATGCTGTTATTGGTGGTTGGTTGTATTTCATTCTCATTAAATGTCCAAACCACTGCATTTGTTGTCTTTCGATGTATTCGGTGGATGAAGTTATGCCCACTCTGCTTCTGATGTCCTCATTTCGTAGTCTGTCTTTCCTGGTGCTCCCACTGCCTTCCTCAAGCATTTCATTTCACACGTGGTGAGCTTTCTGTGATGTGTTCCTGTAAGAGACCAAGTTTGACACTGGTAACAAAGTGTTGGTAGGAAATTACTTTTTATCATCTGTCTTTTTACTTCCATCTTGATCTTTGGGTGTTGTAGTAATAGTGCCAGCTGGTAGGTCACTGCATTTGTTTTTTGACACCTTGTATCCATTTCTCTATCGAGTTTTCCGTCCTCTGTGAAAACGCTTCAGAAACTTGCTTTACCCTGGTGTTATCTATTTGTTTGTTTGCTTGGCTTGGTGTTCTGCTGATTTTCATGGTCTCGGTCTTTTGTTTGTTGATTTTCATGTTGTACTTTCTACATGCTATTATCAATGAATTCATGTGATGTTGTAGCTGATCTTCATAGATTAAACTTTGGTCGTCCGCAAAAGCAATTCGTTGATTTGGTTGTTTAATTGGTCGTCGTGATCATTGTCTATGTCAATAAGGTCTTTTTCGCATTGTGACTCTTTCACTATTCTGTCTATATAATATGTTGAAGAGAAGAGGTGAGAACACACAACCATTTACCATTCACATTTACCATCATCTGTTAATACATATTCATGGTGAGAAACCCTTAATTCTATTCAATATCCTGCCATTGATTCCTAAGTTTAATGTGGAATTTTCCTTTGATAAGTTCGTTATTATATTACTGTCTTCTATATATCAATGTTTAATACTTCTATTTTCCCCCGAGATCTTTAATTAAATTTTCCTTGTTCTTTTTTTCTGCCACCAGCACTATGTCATGATATTTATTTGTCTTTCATTTATGTTTATTTTTGATATTGTTTTATCTGTTTGATACTTTTCTAAACGTTTTAAATGTTGATCATGAATAACTTAACATGATAAAGAAATATTAAATTAACAAACTACCAGCAAATTATTTTTGAGTTACATTTTCACAATTTAGTTATGTTTATATAATATACAACCTTATTATAATTATCAACAGGATGACAGCTATGTTATAAACTGGACTTCATATCTACAGTCCAATACTGAATCTCCAATACTTCCCATTAAGGACTCAGTATTTAATGTGGCATTTCAAGTAAAGAACATAGACTCATGTGTACAACGCCTGCGCAATCATGGCGTCTCATTCATAAAGGATCTTCATACAGTTCATGACAATGAAGGCTTCATTAGGACGTGCGTGATCAAGAGCTATGTGGGCGATGTTCATCACACACTTATTGAAAATAAAAGTTACTCAGGTGTCTTCCTTCCTGGATTTACACCTGTGCGCGATGATATTGAAACATGTGTTGATGTTCACAGTGAAACAATGCTAGATTGTATTGACCATGTTGCTTTGGCTGTGGAAACGAACACCACCATGTCTATTATTGACTGGTACGAGAAATGTTTAGGCATGAAACGGTTTTTGATAAACAGGTACAGATCTTTGTGATATTGTTTTGTTTCTTTTCTGTTATTGTTTTGTATTAAAATTTAGTTTCGTTTTATCAATTATTATTGAGTTTCAGTTTGACATATTTTTATTACGCTCCGAACATGTTCATATGTGCTCCATCTTCTCCGCAATCTCTCCAACAGTGTCCAATGACTAACTGTACCAGTTTGATACTGATTGATGAACCTATTCATACACCTGTTGTGCTGCTCTTTTATATCACATCCAATCATCAATCCAAGCTTTGCAATCTAGCTGTTGATGTTTACTGGTGTAGCTGAAAAACCTCTTTGAGGTCACACTCTATGATGACGTTCAGAATCGAATGTCAGCAGGCATGGCTTTAAATACCAAATGTTCCTGATAATGACAGGATATGCTCTGCGCTCTGGTCGATGTTAGTTGACAACTGACAGTAATGTTAAGCAAATAAATTTTGATTGATAAACCGGGCGCTCAGTGGGGAACATTGCTTTGCTTTTAATGATTTTTCAAACAATTTTTCGGAAGGAACTAAGCTGTGACTGATTATCATGAATGTATAAATGTTAGTTTTAGCGACTTTACAGTTTTTTCTTAAACAGTTCTTATGCTTAATGAATTCTTCTTCAGCTCCTATCGCCTTTTAACCACTAGATTTGTATTATCCTGTGAAGCGATTGTACGTTGTCGTTATTATGCCACAAGTGGTCCATGATTTCTTCGATGCTTTATTTACTAGTAGCTTTCCCAGGCCACTGCCTCAATCCATCTTACGACATGCCTAGTAGGTGCAGTGTTACTATTCTTTGCTCCCTTGAAAGCCAATCAACACACAGGCATTCTTAATGAATTGTGTTTAATAATCATCTTCACTTATGTTTTGTTGATAACGAAAGTTAACTATCATGTGCCTTGGAAATGTCATAAAGAAGGTTGACTTGAAATAAACATCAATTAACATCTTTTGTTATTTCATTTCAGGGAGGAAGATGAAGATAATGGACTCGTATTAGCAACTAATGATGTAGGACTTCGATTGAGAGCAATGGAATATTGGAAATGTTCTGAAGTAAATCTGATTGCACCTGAAGATGAGAATATTGAAAGTCGGCTGTCTATGGTCATTGCAGAAGGTTTACCTCCAGTTCCTGGATCATCAGGTTAGTATTGCTTTACTTTACTTTACTCCAATCCTGTTTTGCCTCACAGTGTCGGGATAAGAAGAGATTTCTAGAGCCAGCCCTTATTTCCGCTTCATAAATAGTGTCTTTCGTTGTCTCTGAAGTCCACCTTTTGCGTGTCCGGCCTGTTGCTTTGTATCCGTTGTATTGGAGACACATTGCTCTTTGAGGTGAGCTGTCTGTTGGTAATCTGCTTATGTGGCACAACCATTTAATTTGTTGTTTCTTGAAGTTCAGTACTGATGCTGTACCCAGGTTAGTATTGCATGAAAGTTATTATGCTTAGCAGATTTTATTTCTAACTGGCATTTGTTATGACAGACTCAGTCACTTGTTCCACTAGCTATGAACTTTCTTTTTTGTTGGTGACTCACACTGTTTATGATTGACTCAGGTATCTTTATTGGTGACTCACAAAGTCTATGATTGACTGAGGTAGTTGTATTGGTGACTCACACAGTCTATGATTGACTGAGGTAGTTGTATTGGTGACTCACAAAGTCTATGATTGATGAGGTAGTTGTATTGATGACTCACAAAGTCTATGATTGACTGAGGTAGTTTATTGGTTATAACTCGCATAGTTTATGACTTGACTGAGGTAGTTTTCAATGAGGACTCCACAGTCTATGATTGAATGAGGTAGTTTTATTGGTGACTCACACAGTCTATGATTGACTGAGCTAGTTTTGTTGGTTATAACTCGCATTGTTCATGACTGCATTAAAAACAGATGTAATGTGAATCTCCAAAATGAGAACACCTTATTCAATTTATCTCACACTTAGCAGCAGCCATGTATATATGTATATATTTTTTACTATCATACAGATACATTTCATTATACTATAACAGTGATCTAACAATATATATAAATATATATATATATATATTATATGCTTTCAATTTTTCTGTCTTGTAATTAGAATTTCTTTCAGCTCCTCAACATTTTGTGACATTTAAAAAAATCTTTGCTATTGTTAAAAGAAAAGAATGAGTTGGAAACATGTGCATAACAGTTTTGTGAAATAATTCCATCAAATACTTGCACATACTGTTATTACTATGATCAAATAAAAATGGGAATTGCTACATTTATTAAATATATTACACTTCAAAGTTAAGTAACATTCGTTTCTGTTTGCTTTTCATCGTGTCTTATGTCAGAGAAGAACCAGATTGAATCTTGGATTAGTCAGCATGGAGGTCCAGGTATCCAGCATGTAGCATTAGTAAGCAGCAACATCAAGGTTGCAATAAAGAATCTCAGACAACTAGGGACACCTTTTGCTAATGCACCTCCAGCAACATATTATTCAAAAGTAAGTTTGTTTTACATGTTTTGTCAAAGACTGTGTTACCAGAGCCAAACATGGACAATGAGCAAAGAGTAGTTGCAACAAATAACTAAACTACATGGGAAATATGGTGCTTGTGAAAAGTTACCAACAACACCAGAAAAGATAGTCACCAACATCAGCAAAAGAATGAAAGTTGGCACAGAATCTTGCTTGAATTACATTGAGAAACAAAGAATGAAGTGTTTGGCAACTTAACAAGAATGCATCCAAACTCCACAGTATGCAGAGTTTTCTACAAAAGAACATCATGAAAGAAGGCAAGAGGAAGACCACGAAAACGATGTTTAGATGGCATTGCAGAATTTTGTACAAGAATGAGCAAAAATAACAATCACCCAAGCCACCAGAGCAGCACAAGATAAAAACAGAAAACCACAACACTGGGCAATAACATGGTAGCAGTGTGATAACAAAAGAAGAAGTCAAAGATATTATTCAGTTTCAACTGGTTAAATGTGCGATTTGTAACCAAACAAAGGGGAAGACACAGTTTAGTCCAGAGATTGAAACCATTAGTTCATTCATTAGTTGTTTGTGTATGTCCTTTCTTTTACTGATATTGAAATGGAAAACGTAATTTATAAACGTATAACTTGACTTCGGGTAGCGGGGTAGAGGTAAACTCTATCAAAGGAGATGTAAGGCGCCTCCTTCCTCCCGCTAGTCTACGGGACACCCTTAGGCAAGGTGGAGTACCGCTTAACATCCCCCTCCCGGGCAGGGTCATGTGGAAGCCATGGGAGCAGGTGATGGATGAGTGAGGGAGCAGTCAACAGAGTGTCAATGGTTATGGTCTCAAAACTCACGACAGGTAGGACAGAGGATCTCTGTAATAGAGACAATGGTTACGGTCATGCACCAGTATGGTCACTGCCAGGAAGGTAGGCAGAGGATCTCTGTAATAGAGACAATGGTTAGCAGGTCAGTGTGCTCCAGTATGGTCACTGCCAGGAAGGAAAGCAATGGCAGACTACCTTCCAAAACAATGCCTAGAAAACCCCAACAATGGGTGGCAAAGTTCTGCTCAGGACAAGCTATTTGATGATGATAACTTGACTAGCAAGATTATTAACATATCTCAATACTACTGCATGTTTCAGATGGGAAGACTTGATGACATTATATTAGCTGGTGAAGATGTAGATGCTCTCAGAGACAATGGAATCCTCATTGACACTGAGAGTGATGGTATTCATTATTCCAACAAGTACATTGAGGATTTTTCTAACAGGCAGAGGTAAATAAGTGTGTATAGTAAATTAAATAAATATCCCTCCTAATACATTTCATTTAATATATACCATCTAATATGTTTAAAAAAAAAAAATTGTGTCACTAGTTTCACTTGTAGTCCTCTTCTAATTTCTTCATTTCTAATGTTATCTCTCATTGTTACTCCTGCAGCTCTTCTAAGAGATCTCATCTCTGTTGTTATAGTTCATAAGTACGGTTCCAACTTCACTGCAACGGGTCACCCCATAATTGCTCCGTTCCTGTGCCAATGAAAATCACAGAAATGCTAACAACTGTGAAATGTTTCTGTGTGAACTAATTCCAGAATGAAACAGCCACGATCCACAAAAGAAACCTGCTCCGCATAAAATGCATATGGCCGTCGCTAATGTAGCAACACAAAACTGTTCATCACTTGAATTGCAATTCTTGTCGAGGGAACATCAATCACGATAAAATCCAGCTTTCTGCACCCGCAATATAACTGCATACGGCAGATTGAGCTTGTTCGTCATAACGCTGTCCGCCATTTTCTGAATACACACTAACACACAACAAACGCACGGTTGACACAGCAAAAGCATTCCATGTAACATTCATAGCTCACAGTGTTGCTCAAGCACTAACTCAGTAGCTCGGCAAACGAAACCGAAAATACCCGACCAAACATGTCGGAAATGCGCTAGCAAAGTCGTGTTCAGAATCAAACAGTTCTGACTTTGAATGGTCCTCCCGCATTCCACCATTGCTGTCCAGGTTGTTTTTTTTTTTTTTTATCTCTGTTGTTATATGAGTTCTCTCTATCATCATCTTCTGGAGTGATGATGGTGGACATTAATAGCATAATTTTGACCAACAATTTTAGCATAATCTTTTTAACCTAGCATATTCAGAGAGTTCATAAAGATAGGAGGGAATTCACAGCATATTGTCCTAGATTCATTAATCTGACTTCCAAACAGAGGCAAAGGTCCTTTGTGTATATCCATTTCTTGAAGGAAATATCAGAAAAAAGATAGTAATGTTCATGCTTTATATAAGATAAATATTTTTAAACGACATACACCATGACAATGCTAAGAACTTGTGACCAGCTCTTATAGTGATATATATATATATATATATATATATATATATATATATATATATATATATATATATATATATATATATATATATATATATATATATATATATATATATATATATATATATATATATATATATATATACATCGAATACTCTAGGCACGTATATATTTATTTTACTACTGTTAGTTAGCTAAAAACTTGGAAGGTTTAGTACAAAGTGAAAGAGAGTGATCAAAGGGAAAACCACTATTTTATCTAAAAGCGTGATTGATCCAGGTTTATACGCCTCTGAAGTGGCCGATGGTATGGATTGAGTATTAACAGAAAATAAAGATGGATATAACATAAGTATTGGATAGAGTATACAAATTTAGGCAGCGAGATCACTAGCTAGAGCTCATAGTGAAATTAATGATTACGATGATCATACAAAACCAGCATAAGAACATTAGAAGATAAATACATAATGTCATAGGAGACGTATAAGTGAAACGTAGCAACACTCAAGATATAAATGTGTAGCTAACTACCATTCAGTCTTATCATTCAGTGTACAGGGGGGAAAAATACCACAATTTACAAGCTATGGGTATTTCTACTTCTAGTTTCGCCATCACTTTCAATTTTTTCTGATCTATCTGCAGATACCTGCTCCAAATTTTCACAAGGCCTGTATTCCGTCGTGACCCATTTTTTCTAGAGATAATACAAAGGACAGGAGGTGCAACTGGCTTTGGTTCCGGCAATATAGCAGCTCTCTACCGTTCAGTACAGGCATACATAGTTGGTGAGAAATCTCTTGTTGAGAACTAACAGAAAAATAAACAAAAGATCATAGTATAGTGGTAAAATGCAATCAAGAAAAATCTTATTGAACTCATTTATGAAACTTTAATATTAAATTTTTAAGAATTATATACTTTGACAAGGATTTTTTGCAATCCATTTTTGTAGGGGAATCCGGTGATCATACCATGAAATATATTATAAAATGCGGTGTTAGACTTGTATTTGCTTTTGACCAACGGTGGCGGCGTATGATGTGTGAAACTGTCATCATCAGGCTGGATGTACTTGCTTCTCATAGCTTCTCTGGTATCCAAAACTACAGATGCAACAAACCTGGTACAGGATAAGAAACTGACACTGCGCTTGCACACATATGGATAAAACAAGACAAGTACTGTACATGTGAGATGTCTTTTTAAAAAAAGTTACATGTTTGACTAGTGAGTCACAGAAAGCATCATCATCAGGTATGCTCTTCAGCGACTGCTTTAGAAGACAAAGTAATGTTTCTGTCAAGATTGATATAAAATCTAATACTCATATTTAACCTCTAATGAGTTCATATTTTACAGTTCACCATTTTCTGTTATCCAATCATCCAGTAAAAAAGTGAGTTCTTATCATTCGTCTTAGTGTGGTACATTATTGTGTGTCGTTATAAACACTTAGTGGAATTCATTTATCTGATCCAGAAAAAGAAACCATTTCTTGGCATCAAACACTACATTTGTGTACTTTTATCAACAGAATTTAAAATAATTTTTTTTATTAAAACATATAATTACTAAAGTAACAAAGCCTTAATAAAAGTATCCATTTATGTATTTTCTCTTTGTTTTTTTATGTTTCTCTAGTTGAAAATAATGTTGCAATTGCTTGTTGTTTATATAATCTTTTAATGATTTTCTTGCAACAGCTTGGAATGAAAAACTGCACCTGAAATTAAAGCTGATTTTTTTCTATGGAGCTTATGGATAAGTGAAAGTTTAATTAAAATATCACATTTTATATTAGAATTCTGATACCAAAACCGTGTGTTTTTCCAATAATTTAGAAATTAAGTACGCAACAGTAAACATTTTTTCTTCTTTCTTTCTTTTGTCCTTCTCTGTTTTTTTACCGCTAGGTGTAGCATGTTTAACTGATGATCGGTTTCCGAGATAGTGCACGCTCAGTCGCTTGATATACTGTGGTATTGTCACTTCCTCTTGACAACTCCATTTTCAGGTAGTAAGTCTTGCAACTGGTGTATTCGGGTTCATCCTCACCAAGTGGCCAAACATTTGAGTTTCTGTTTTTCAATGAATCTAACAATAGGTGTTGCTACGAGTGTTATTCTAATTTCCTCAATTCTTATATAATCTCTTCTTGTTTTATTTACCACTTTCCTCATGCATCTCATTTCACATGTGGTAATTTTTCCTTCTTGTTCTTTTGTCAGTGCCCATGTTTGGCTCTGGTAGTACAGTTTTGGTATGAAGATTGCATTTATAATCTGTCTTTTGGTCTCTACTGGAATTCGTGGGTGTTTCAGATGATTGTGCAAGTCACACAAGTTTTTATTTTTAACTTAACAAATAATGCAATTCTGAATGAACTTATCTTTCTGGTTTAACTTTCCCCAAATTCTATCTTTTGTTTGCTAGTTTTCATTAACTTCAAATCATCTTTATTTCCTTAATGGTTCCTACTCTCTTGACTTTTTCTTTAATTTATTTCTTTTTAGCATTACTGAATGTTCACTTTTGCGTTAATGTTTCCAATTTGGTGGCTGTCATGAAGCATAAAACTGTTTGAAGAAAGAAACTTACAATGTAGGAATAACTGTGCAACGTTTTAACCTACTAACTTTATCCCTTTAGATTAGGATTAAGAATAACAATAACAGCCCAAATAATAGCAGAACTAGCTGTCTGATGTCTGTATTTCAATGTAAATGCTTCTTAATCAACACTAATGTTACACTGCAGAGAGCATTTATCACATCTATTTTTGTGTATGTTTTTGACACTTATAACAAACCACCATAAGAAAATGTAAACATTGAATATGAGATTATTTACAAAGTTCTGTGTATACATGGACAATGCGCTAAATCAAGAAATCAATCAGTCATTACATTGAGAAACTGATGTACTGTACAAATAACTGCTGTACCATAAAAGTAACCAATGTCCATCACGCAATAGAAAACATTGAATTTGTTTGATCAAGGGCATATGATAAGTGCACTAGATTTTGCTAAAATTATTATTCAATCATTTGTTAAAGTGATTTATTGTTAATACAGACGAGACAATATATGGAGACAGAACATTATATGGACCGGCAACTTAGAAGAGTCAACATGTTTCAGTGTAGAGAAGATTCAGAGAAATGTTCATAACAGATAAATCTTGAAACATCTGACATGCAGATCTGTATTATCAGTGCCCACCAGACCACACACAGCAGGACATCAGCATTTCCTCATATCAATACCCCCATGACAATAGTACCCTATGACAGTAGTTTAACATCAGCGTTACAGAGCAATGATGAAGATTAACATTAAAATAGAACACAACTGAATCATGTCTATGCATGTAAATTGTATGCCTTTACTAACATTAGATAGGAGATCCAGATAAAAATTTGAATGTCAGAACAGACATATGACATTCACCAAATTAAACATCTTATGCAAGAGAAATTTGTTATCGAAAGTCAAAGTGAAGTTTATCTCCTATACAGTGGCGGCTCGTAATCATTTTTGTTGGTGGGGCCAGACAGAAAGTTTCGGAAAAATCATGGTTTCGGTTAGGATATATTTTAATGTATAAAATAATAAATACATGTTAAACCTTATTTATGGTGGGGCCCGGCCCCATTGGCCCTTAATGACGAGCCGCCACTGCTCCTATATCTGTTACATGAACTGCTAATTTGTAAGTGATAGGGTAGCCACAGGGAATTAGTTTAATCTCTGTATGTTTTAAATCAAAATAACATATAAACAAGCCATGTATAAGAAACCATGAGAAACATGAATTATCTATTGTCTATTCCCAGGTGGAAGATGCCAGGTGGAGGCTGTCCACTCTTGCCGTTAAGCGTAGGGATGGGAGCTATAATTTGCGTTCTAGGACTAGATGAGTTGCCCCTGTTGTGTTGTATCCATGTTTATGTAGTGTGGTCTTGATATTGTCTATCCATCGTTTTCTTGGTCTTCCTTAGCTCTAGTACCCGATCACTTTTTATTGTATGCTGTTATTGGTGGTTGGTTGTATTTCATTCTCATTAAATGTCCAAACCACTGCATTTAAACATGAATACACTGGGAAAGTAGAGATACTTTCATTAAAGAGTGTGTGATAATGTGGTGTTGTACTGTTGTGGTACATTTAAGTAAGCCAATTACAACATTAGAATAGTAGACAGATTTGATATCGGGCACAGTTAGGGTTGCCAGGCATTGCAACTGAGAAACCTGGACATTACTTGCACCACGTCCATTTTTACGGATCACTTCTTGCGTACAATCCAAAAGCATTTTTTCGGATATCACAGTTATTTCATTACAAACCTGGACTGTCCAGAAAAACGGATGTCTGGAAACCCTAGGAAGGTTAAGTACCCGGATCAGTATTACTGATTAGATCCTGATAAGTGGTATTGTGAATGTGTATGGTAGAGTTATTGTCTTTATCTTATAGCAGATACACAACCGGTTTCCTGAGTATGGCAACAGCAGAAGCTATGTAATCTGAAATTTGCATAAATCTAATACATTTCTTTGCTGCTTTTACTTCTATATAGGTAGATGTGTCAGAAGATGAAAATAATAATTTAACACTGCTACTAATTCCCGTCTTTTGCTTGTCGGTCACATTGCTGAGAATAGACACTTCGTCATTGTTGTAAATACAGTGGTATTCCATGGATGGCATGACATCTGTCATTCATTAACTAGTCCTTGCAATTGAATGTTTGTCTGTTTAACGTTACATCTTTATCACGTCGACTTCTGTATTATATGAGTTATAATAAATAATAAAATTCCCTGTAGTCTTTTCAGACCTTAGGATAAGAAGTGCATACAACTTCACATTTCTAGAACCTAGTATGCAGGAGGTAGAAATGCCAATTCCTTTCCTCACATGTGGAACGTTGAGTGTGGGATGGAACTCACAACTCTCTTGTGTCCTAGTCGATAAGCGAACGCTTACGCATTACGCTCATGCTATACGTGTTATAACTGGAGCTTATTAACATTCTCGTCTCGTGTTTGTCGGCTGGGGATGGGATATTTCTTCTATTTAAATTAGCTTCTATAATCATTTCCATAAAAATATTGATAACTTTGGTTGTTGAGTAAATACTATAGTTTAGTTAGTTAGTTAGTCTTTCCTCTTGGGCCTGTGGGCGGCATAGGGCAGAGGTCATAGTTCTCCATGTCTCGCGGTTCGTTGCTATCTGTTTTAGGTCTTTAATGTTTACTAGGACCATCGTTGAGCCTTCTCTGGTGATGGTTCTACGCAGAGTCTTTCTTGGTCTTCCTCGTTTTCTTTTTCCCTCTGGTGTCCATATGAGGGATTGATACTATACAAGACTTCAATTAGTTAGTCGGGTTCACCACTTTTGTTTGTTGAAATTGTATTTCTTAGTTGCACAAATTATAATTAGAACCAGTACACCACAGCTGAACCACGACCGGCTCTAAAATAAAGTTGTGGCTGAACGGTCTTTACTCCACTCTAAAATTTAGTCTGCAACGACCTTTACCTTGGAAACACAATCTTATAAAAGAAACATATATGAAAGCAAGCTTGAGACATCAGATTTATTTGTAACAGAAGAAAAAGAAAGTACACTGAGCTGATGATGACATCCTGTTAGTCTGGAGAAGAAAATTGATAGAGCCATGTTCTTTTCTAAATTTATGGAGCGTTAAGTGCGCTTATAATTTATCATAGACGACTTCCATGTCAATTATATTTGTTCCGCTTTAGAGCAAATTGTGAATGCATTCACTTCAATTTAAATATATTCTTAGCAAGAACATTTGGGAAGTTTGTCTGAAGTTATGAGATACTAGCAAAGGGAATATGACATTGTTTATCTATTAGAAAGATACATACTAGAACAGGGCATATGACATTGTGAGGTCTATTAGAAAGATACATACTGGAACATGATATAGGACATTGTTTATCTATTAGAAAGATACATACTAGAACAGGGCATATGACATTGTTTATCTATTAGAAAGATACATACTAGAACAGGGCATATGACATTGTGAATCTATTAGAAAGATACATACAAGAAGGGCATATGACATTGTTTATCTATTAGAAAGATACATACTAGAACAGGGCATATGACATTGTGAGGTCTATTAGAAAGATATATACTTGAACAGGACATTTGGATATTGTGAATCTATTAGAAAGATACATACTGGAACATGATATAGGACATTGTGAATCTATTAGAAAGATATTAGTACATGACATAGGACATTGTGAGCCTATTAAAAAGATATATACTAGAACAGGAGATTTGAACATTGTGAATCTATTAGAAAGATACATACCAGAACAGGACATAGGACATTGTGAATCTATTAGAAAGATATATACTAGAACAGGACATTTGGACATTGTGAATCTATTAGAAAAATACGTACTGGAACAGGACATAGGACGTTGTGAATCTATTAGAAAGATACATACTAGTACAGGAAACTTATTGTGAGACTTAACACATTTCCACACATCAGTGTCCAAAGGTGAGATGTTATTGCGTCTTTCATATTTAATCAAGGAGCCCTGACCTTCAAAATGTTGGAAACCACTGCAATAATTTGTTGTGCCAGTTGGTGTAGTTGCAAATATTGGCTTCCAATTTAATGTTTTGTATAAATTACGTGACAACAGACTAAGTGATATAAAAAATACTACCAGCAGAGAACCAGGGGTTTCAGAAAATATGAGACATTTAAAGGTTATTGAGAGCATAAGAATGTAATTTAATGACGTATTTTTACACTGAACACATGTGGCACGCTTATATTAGAACAGAACGATGCTGGAACCTTCATCGTATTATCATATAAAATATGTCCTTGGACTTAATGCATCATGCATAGCATGTATCCTCCATAATTGCATGTCATAAAAAACACTTAAATCTTCCACATTATTCATTAATATCATCAGGGCATAGCTTGTCCTGAGCAGAACTTTGCCACCTTAACAGTCCTTCGGAGTTTCTCTTTTTCGTAGTCCAGATATTCCACCTCTGCATTCATCATGCTCAAGCCATCAGTTACATCCTCAATCCATCTTCTCCCTGGTCGTCCTCTTCTTCTCTTTGTCGTGATGCCTCCTTCCATGATAGTCTTCTCCAGCCTTTCGTGTCTCTTTATATGTCCAAAATACTTCCATTTTCTCATTCTTATTTGTAGCATCAGCCAGTTTTCTTTGATTTTGAGTTCGTTCTATATAGATATATTTGTTCTCTTCTCTGTCCATGATATACGGAGGACTCTTCTGTAACACTTATATTCAAAAGCACAGCAACACTTTTTAAATGATGGTTAGGCAACACTTTATGGAAGATCATTTTATTGTGATATTATCATTGACATTAGAAGATGATTAAAATATAAACAATACGACAGTTTAGAAATGCAACATCGTCGCAAAAAACACAACTTCATTGTTTGTACAGCAACTTGTTAAAAATTAACCCGATATATAAAATTTACTAATATAAATTGGTAACATTGATGTATTATTAATTAACAATAAATAAACACATCCAAAAACAATTGATGTATGGCGAGTTTGATAGGGGCAAACGATCGGTTGGTGGACAGAAACAAACGCTTTAACGTGTCTCTAAAATGCTTCGAACCAGACACAACGTGCTGGGGAAACAGTGGCGCAAGATCGTCAAATGTTGCTCTACATCAGCATAAGAGAAATTCATATAGCTGAGAATCGTAGTACTGCTGAGACGTAGAAAAACGAGCTTGTGCGCAAATGCATAATACACAACACCCACATATCCAACTTTTATCATGTATGCTCCATCTGTAGTAAAGGATTGTGTTCCATGATATGACTCTATAGTCACCTTCGCACACACCAGAGAAGTACAACAACACACGTCTGAGGCTGTTGGCATCATTGCTTAACAGACACTAATTCACTGAATTTCATGAAGGCTTAGTCTCACTGAGCAGATTGTATAGATTACAGTAAACTGAGATATCATCAGTTCAAATTGATAAAGTTAATAACTTCTGATGAATGGGAATGTGACCCAGACAAAATAACTGAATAATATATGTAGCATAGGCGTATCATTTCTTAGGAACAGAATGAAAAGTATTCAACAGTCACCAATACCATTCTGTGGCGAGCTCTTTGGAAACTAAAGCAGCTTTTGTCTGACCACATCTTTCTTCGAGAATATGTAAATTCACATTTGAGAGTAAAAGTGGAAGAAGAGAACAGAAACTATCAGTGCTGATGGTGCCAGTAGCTCGTTATAAAACGTATTACTCGTCCTCGCAGTGACCTTGTCACTTCCTGCCAAAAAAAACATTTTAAAATTCTACTCTTATGATTAACCCTTTCACTCCGTAATTATTGTTAACATGATGATGTATTTATATTTTAATATATACTGATTTAGCCAGCATACATGCTTTGCGTTATCTGAAAAATAACATGAGCCAGTATATCGAATCAGAAGAATGAAGGACTAACATCATCATCGATTGTCAAATCATCGTTCGACTTCTTCTGCGATCTCTGATCATGCGCTTAGTTTACTTTCTATCACAAACAGGGCAGTCAGTTTCAGATCTGTCAAGTTTCCCAAAGCTAAGGTTTTAGGTCGACTGGGTGTGGCTACATGTTGCTTCTCAACTCACCAAGGAGAGCACAGTCTTGCAGGACATGCTCCAGTGGTCTGTTCCGATTGCTGACACTGGCAGAGAGTTGTTTGACTCATTCCTAGTCTATGTAAGTGTTTGTTGAGTCTGCAGTGTCCGGTAAGTAGGCGAAATAAAAACTGACATCTGTGTTATCACCACAATATGCTCTTCTGTTCTACTACTGTAGACACGTTTTAATTCAACCTATTAACTCTGTCATAAATGGAGACTCATGTGTATCCAGGGATTCAGATATAAACATATATTTATATACCTATCTTTTATTTCACATCAACATCAGTCAATGAAGCTTACCATCTTGATAGCAAACCTTCACCAATGTATCTATATAGTTTTATAGTCGTTGTTGTATAGCAATGTATTTTATATGATGCAGCTGAAATATAACTTGTATGCAGTTTTTGTTCTGTAATATCTTCAATATTGTAGCTGAACTTTTATGAAGCATGTCCTTTGCAGAACGCCGCTCTTATAGTGTTTTGTGCAGGAATCAGTGAGTACGTTTTAAGATGTTCGTAATATACTCAGTTGTTATTCCTAAGGTTTGTAACTTGCTTTATTGTTTCTGAATGACCTGCTTCTGTTGTTGACATGTTCTAGCCAATGCATCGTAGTCATTAAAACATCTTTAAAACATCTTCAAAACAAAGCTAGGTCAAAACATACCTTACCTGAACTAGTTCGGAACATGTATTAACGAAATCTTTCTTCTTTTATTTGCACAGTATAACTCGGACGACAAGTTTTTTCTTGTGCGTGAAGTGTATTTAGTAGAGTACAATTGCAGCTTAGTAGCATCTTACGTTACTTTGAAGTCCAGTGCTTCACGCACGAGCAGATCCAATTAAAAACAAACGAATAGCTAATGTCTGTATATTTATAGCATTTTGTGCAATTAAACACACCCAATTGAACTGTTACAACAGATCAGCTTGACAACTGCGTAGTGTAGATTTGCAGTGGCCCAGATTATGGGTTTGATTCAATGGTCTGTCCTTAGACCCATATTTTAGCGATTTGTAGAAGGTGACTATTTAAGAAATGTCAGAAAGAAGATGTCTATATTGTGACATAATTATTAAGGATTTTCCTTACTCAGAGACAAAACGGAAATAGACAGACTAGATAGCATCTGACACAATGAATGCATCTCTGTGATAAAAACAAAGCATGTCATTTTACCAAATAAAAATTGTGAAAGAACTTCATTTGATTATTAATAAATCGGTAATAAAGCTCAACATATAACAAACATCACATGAAATTGTAGAAAATGTTGGGATAGACTTACATTTAAAAAGTAAAAACATCAAATCAAGATCTAACTGGAAACTACAATTCAACAAAGAAATCAAGTTAGCATTAATATACATTATATTTTAATTTAGAGAGATGAATATCAGTAATATCTTATGTAGTGCATGCTTTGTAGAACGTCACTCGTATTACAACCCTTTGATAAACTCTCGATCTTTAGCCAGTTCCCCGCCTTCTCCAACGATCAGTTATATGAGAACTACAATCATAGAACTTATAACATGTCCATAGGGCTCTGATCCCCGCCTGATCAAATCCTTCAGTGTCCAGTGGTCCAACACGTCAGTTAGATGTTGATTAATTCATCTTTTATTATTTAAATGTCGTTTTTTCGGACTGTACCAATATCGACGCCAATCTCTCTCAATCTGGTCATCGAATGGGATTCACAACCCTGAAACTACTCTGTTCAGAAAGACTCTCAATACGTTATGATGTGCTCAAAGTTTCCTTAATGTAATGATGCTACCATCGTCTAAGTCGTCCACTGCCACGTCAGGAACCAAACACTTCATTGTTCTACTCTCTATACTTCTAAGACGTTTAACTTGACTATAATAATTTCGTTTCCAGAATATGTTATGTTATGCGATCGACGTCATGGCACATTGGACATTCCCATGCATGCTCTGTCCTCCTCTGCAGCGTTTCCTAGATATGATATTATATATGAGCCAAATGTATATCACTATTCATCTCTTGTATGACATCTATATTTTACCTCTTCTTTATTCTGGATCTTCTAATAACATTTCTGCAACACTTTGTTTCGAAAGATTTGATTTTCTTTTTTAACCCAATTCGTACGCAATGCCCACTAAAGTGGTATAAAATCTGCTGCAATCACTCCATTAGCCATTTTTAGTTGATTTCCACATAAAGTACTTTCTTTCATTTCATACTAAATCTTTAAAGTTTTTGACGCAGCAAAATCTAGTGAAATAATTATCAATCTGCAAATACTATAATGGATGAGTGGGGCTGATTATTGTAATTAATAAACGTTCGCCTATCGTCTCGGACACAGAAGGTTTGTAGGTTCAGTCCAACACTCGGCGTTCCACACTGAGGAACGGAATCGGTCCTCCTATCTCCTGAACACTAGGATCTAGAAATATGAAGCGACAGTCACTTCATATTCTAAGGTCTCGCCGGAGTGGTTACTAGTGCCTAAATTGGGGTGTAAAGAATAGAACCACTGTTACCTGCCACGCATGTCGTAAGAGGCGACTAAGGAGGTCGAGGGTGGGGCTAGCTACCGCACACCGTAAAAAACACTAGATGGCTACAGAACGGAGAGCGAACCAAGTAAACGATGGCTGAAACCAGACATATCGCCGAAAGATGTGACGTAAAACACACCAATGCATAGACTGCATGAATCAGGTTTCCACATGAATAGAATTTATGAGGAAGTCTGGTACATCGGTCTGGGCGGTGATCGCGAGAGGGAGAGATATCCTAAGGTCTGAAAAAGCTGCGGGAAGTTTTATTTCTTTATGTTTGATGAGATATAATAGAATGGCTAGATAGGCTAGAATAGCTAGAAAGGCTAGACAGGCTAGAATGGCTAGACAGGCTAGAATGGCTAGAAAAGCTAGAATCTGTCACCCACAGAAATAATGTCAACACTAATCTTTGTGTAACAAAAATTCCAATGTCATAAACGAACTGCAGCTAAAACAATATAACATGTATTTCTTCTTCTTCTTCTTCAGCGATCTCTGGTCATGCGCTTAATTTACTGTGGACCACAAACTGGGCAGACAGCTTCAGGTCTGTCAGGTTTCCCAAAGCTTAGTTTTCAGGTCGACTGGGTGTGGCCACATGTTGCTTCTCAGCTCACACAGAAGAGAACAGTCTTGCAGGATATGCTCTGGTGTCTGTTCTGCCTGCTGACACTGGCAGAGAGCTGTTTGACTTATTCCTAGTCTGTATAAGTGTTTGTTGAGTCTGCAGTGTCCGGTGCGTAGTCGAAATATAATGACCTGGTCTGTTCTGCTTAGGTCTTTGAGGGAGTCTTTTCCATAATCATATCCAGTGTTTGTCTTCCAGTCTACTGCAGATTTTCTCTGTTTGAGGGTTTTGACCTCTTGAAAAGACAAGGGTTGGTAAATTTGCTCTTTGGCACTGCCCTCCTTAGCTAAGACATCAGCACTCTCATTGCCTGCAATGCCACAGTGAGATGGAATCCACTGCAAGTGAATTTCTGCCTTTTCTGAAAGCTGAGCAAGTTCTCTTTGTAATTTAGCCTCCAGGGCTTGTATAGCTGACAGTGAGTCTGTAAGAAATACCATCTTGCCTGCAGGTGCTTGCAGCTTATTCATGTGCTGTGCTGCCATCAGAAGGGCTAAGAGTTCTGCTTTGTAGTTGGAACATATTCTTCCAGTAGGAGCCGCTAGAGACACAGTGGTAGCATCTGGGTGCCTAATGTACACTCCTTCTCCACCATTCATGGTTGCCTCCATTGCCGATCCATCTGTGTAAATTCTTATCCAGCTGTCTTCTGGAAACATGTAATGGAGATGTTCCATTGTAATTGCTTTTTTCACTAGATTAGGCTCGGCATCTTTGCTTAATAATTTAGGGATGGAGGTTAAGAAGTTGATAACATGTATGACTTTGACAAAGTTTATGCTTATGTTATGGTTCTTGATTCATATTCATGTGTTGCCGCAGGTTTAAAAAAAAAAGCTTCTTCAGAATATTTTAATTTGTTATCTTACCTGTGTTATGATATTTACTTTATCCTACTATTTGGTAAGTAATATTAAAAAACAGACTGTTGATATTACATTCATTATTTATCATAGAATGATTATAAATCAACTTGATGATACAGAACTTGATTGTTGTGTGTGTGCAAGTACGTTCATGTTTTGGATAAAGATAGAAGGAAGAATAACAAGCGAAATGAAACACAAATCTTAGAGTAACAAAGATTAACGCACATAAAGATTGTATAACAATAAATAAGTGATAAGAGAAACACAATATCATCAAATAATACACTTTTAAAGAAAATATCAGTGGAAATAATGAACTTTTTAAAATGTATTATTTTGGATTGGCCAGTCAGGAACGTCTGGTATACAGATGTCTTGATGAGTGGGTATATATTTCCTTAATATATTGATCAATGTTTTGTTGTTGTTCGTGGTGGTTGTAGTTGTGGTTGTGCTTTTAGTTTGTTCAGTCCCAGCGGATACTAGTTAGACGGCCATTAACATTATATCGCTCAATCAGTCTGTCGACGTCATAGTTTCTACGCATCCAAGAATGTTTTTGAGAAGAAATGCTAACTGCTCACTGTGAGAACAGCAACTGCTCACTGTGATAAAAAGCAAACGCACACTGTAAGAACCAAAATGGTAATATATTATTACACCATTTTAAAATACCAAATTCGATTTGTTCATTCAAAAAAATTATGATGACTTCACATGAGCAGAAGCGTGATGCGTCTTCAGTTAAAGAAGAAAAAAAACAAGTAACGTGAAATTTTTGGGACTTTAACTCAACTATTCCAGATGTGTAACTTTTGAATGGTCTCAATGGTACTTACTTTACATTTCCAAATTACGCTTCATGCCAATTGATTGTAGCCAATTAATCTAATACAGTAATAAAAACTGTCAATATAATAGGAGATAATCATATTGTTCTTACGCATCCAGTTTTATAGAGTAACGTCCCATCAAGACTCGACTGTCGTCTTTTTCTATTACTAATATTTCTTTACTCTCACATAATTTACTAATTTACTGTAATATTCTAGAGGTCAGAGTCTCCCCAGTGACGATACTGTGTGCCAGATTGTGTGTTATAATATTGTTCCTGAGGTTGTCTATTGATGTCGTAACAGTACGTGCCTAAATTATGATCTGGAGTTTTTGTTCTGCCATTAAAGTTTCTATTGTAATCACCTTGCGCATACACCGACTCATTCCCAGGTCCCACACTATCTGGCCTACGTCGGCCGGTTCTCGGAGATTTACTGGTGAGATCAGGACTAGAACCATACCCGCCCATATGGGGGGATGATGATTGATGTTGCTGATTTCCTGCATCAGGATGTCCACTTCGTCTCTGTTGATGTTCTCGTTTTACCTGCCTAGGACGTGACTTGACAATTCCGTTCGGCTGTTGGTTTTGTTTGTTGCTGGATCTAGATTTTTCTTTGGGGGATGAATGTTTCTTCTGTAGGTCTTCTGGCATCCGGTTACTGAATCTGCTATAAGCAGGAGGCGCAATGTCCTCTTTTTGTCATGAGATAAATGTGGGGAAGATTGTTCTGTACGCTTGCGATCTTCCAAAATGGGACTGCACGAATTATGGGCACTGTGACGTCCGCACGAGGAAGGCTCAATTTTGGTAGTGTTAACAGCAGTATAAAATGAGGGTGGCTGTGGTTGTTCTGGTGAAGGATGGACAAAGGATGTTGACTCACATATTTGTAAAGAGAAATTCTCTCCCAGAGTCAGAAGTCGGTCTCCATCAGGAGGTTGTGATTTAAAGAGCGGATTGTCATACTCTTTCATTATGGGCACCTGACCTTCAAATGGAGGAGGTTTGCCTTTTGGTGCGCGTTTCTTATTGTGTTTTACTGGACCGTCTGGAGGGTTACCCATGGACGACTTAGAATGAGAATCGGTTGATTTTAATGTACTATCACTTATTCTTGATTCTTCAGTTTGGCCTTGCTTCCTAGGATGGTTAGTGTAGTTCTGTGGCTGGTACTGTAGACTTTCAGGCACGCTTTTAAGCTGAGCAATGAGTGAATTAGAAGTAGATCTATCAGAAGCTGCAGTACTGTTGTTAGGCACTGATGGTGGTATCTGCCCTAGTATCTCACTATCTGTTGGGGGATCAGGCCAAGGTTGACTATCCCAAGACCCGCTGCTGAGAGTGCTGTGTTGAAGATCACTTAATGGATGTGATGGATCTACTGCACTGTCTTCAATGAAGGGATTGGTATTTCTTTTAAGTACATAACTTTCGTCAGTTCTCTTCGATATGTCTATATTCCCATCGACATTCCCTGGTGCCAGTACAACTGGGTCGTCCAAAACCATTAGGTCATTTGCTTCATTCTTTGTAGCTGACGCTGCTTCATTCGAAGATTGTCTTTTAGAATCTGATGGGGATCTTAGTTTGTCTCTTCGCGGAGGCACGGGTGGTTTTATTCCATCACCCTCTCTCGGGGACCTGGTTTGAGAAGGTAAGGAATCACATGGTCGGTTATTGATGAGGTCAGTGACTATGTATGCACCGTTTCTATCATCAAAATGCCATGATCGCCTCTGCGCTGCTTTGTTCTGTAGCTGCTGTTTGTACGCCTGTCGTCGTGCATGATCGTATGCACGTGAATGTATATCTTGAAGTTCTACAACGTGAGTGCTTCTGTAGCTGTTAGAGAAGCCTGGGTCCTGCATGGTTGCTGTGTAGATGTCTGGTGAAGACATATGTGAACTGAGGCACGACTCACTTCTTTTTAGAAAAGAAACATCCTTTTCTTCAAAGTTATTTCTGGAGACTCCGTAAATTGGGCCAGCAGCTTGAGAACCGGAAGCTTGGACCACAGACTCACTGGTGATCACCAGACGATCTTGAATATTAGTCTCTCGTACTCTGAGTGAGTTTTGTCGGGACAAGCTCATAATTTGTCCAGGGTAACTAGGTGTTGCCTGCAATATAAACAGAACCAGAAAATGTTAGCAATAAATCATTTAACTAGGTGTTGCCTGCAATATAAACAGAACCAGAAAATGTTAGCAATAAATCATTTAACTAGGTGTTGCCTGCAATATAAACACAACTAGAAAATGTTAGCAATAAATCATTAGAATTATAACAAATGTGTGTATACCTACATAACACGTAATCACAAAGTACTGTAGTTTTACAAATTACAAAAACAATGGCAAAATACAGCAACGTTTCGACCAACAAGGCCTTTATCAATCAAACGAACAACAGGAGTGACAAATTTAAAAAACAAATGGACGACCAAAAACAAACGTTTCTAATGAAAATCTGTAAGTTTTAGTAGTTAAATGTGTGGTGTATGTAACTTCCCGTCACTCTCTTCCATCCTATTTCTAGTTTTTATGTGTGTTTTTGTGTTACATTTATTTCGTTATTTGTTTTTATTTCCAGATTTTCATTAGAGACGTTTGTTTTTGGTCGTCCATTTGTTTTTTTAAATTTGTCACTCCTGTTGTTCGTTTGCTTGATAAAGGCCTTGTTGGTCGAAACGATGCTGTATTTTGTCATTGTTTTTGTAATTTGTAAAACTACAGTACTTTGTGATTACGTGTTTTGCCAATCAAATAGTTTTACTGCAGTCTCAT
This sequence comes from Arion vulgaris, assembly GCA_020796225.1. Lineage (NCBI taxonomy): Eukaryota > Metazoa > Mollusca > Gastropoda > Stylommatophora > Arionidae > Arion > Arion vulgaris. The sequence continues at coordinate 87,394,899 of CM036753.1, read as the reverse complement.
CTGTTTTGTGTATACCTACATAGCAGCCCTGTCCAATGTTTCTATATATTAGGACGCATCTGACTTATGGTTGTGGGGGCGCGGGCACCATGTGACGCATGCAATACTACTATTACTAATAATAACATTAGTCATATTAATAGTAATATTAATATAGTTAACATGCCAGCACTTTCTCTAGTGAAAAAAAGCAAAGGGTTATGTTAGGGGGAAGTAGAATGGTTAGGACACGATTGCAAAAAGGGGAAGATCGTGTTCACAAGAGCACTCCTAAAATAAACTGGCTACAAAATACTAAAACAATAGTTAGTTATCTTGATAGGTAATTAACCTTAAAGCTGGTGGAGTAAAATAGGGCGCCATAAATATATGATATGGTCGCCCACGGGCACTGCGTTGGACAGTGCTGCTTGCTACCAGTGCCGGATTAGGCCAGCGCGGGGCCCTAGGTTTTGTATGATAATAAATAATAAAACACAACTTTTACAAACAAACTTTTCTCGATTTAATGTGAGCAAATTTAGAGATAATACTAGACAAATCAATTTCTATAAGTAAATTACATTCAATGTTCATTAAGGTGAGGTTATTTAGACGATCTTGTCCCATCGTGTTCCTTAATTCACTTTTATACGCTTTAATGTTGAAAAAGAACGTTCTCCGCTGCAGTTAGTAACATTAAGGACAAGTAAATTCGTAAGACTATTTCTACATTTGGCAATAATCACAATATAGACGAGACTGCAGTAAAACTATTTGATTGGCAAAACACGTAATCACAAAGTACTGTAGTTTTACAAATTACACAAACAATGACAACATACAGCAATATTTCGACCAACAAGGCCTTTATCAAGCAAACGAATAACAGGAGTGACGAATTTTTTTAATTAATAATTATAATGCATACACTAAACGTTGTTTTTCATCATGTGGCCAACTTATATGACAATATGTTCGGTAGTTTTTTCTTGAATTGTTAAAAGACAACCCTAGCTCTGGGTGGGTCTCCCGTCATAGCTTTGACCACGAAAGTCTTTGATGTCAATGCCATTTTTCTTTAAAACATCAAGTAAACTTTGGGCGAGTTGTTCAGCAGTATGACCTTCCATAACCAAGAACTTCACAAATCTTTCCACTGGTTCAGATGGTAACACATAGTGCACTATTAGAGTGAGTTGGTCCACATGCGAAATGTCTGGAGTAGAGTCCAGTAATACGGAATAGTACTTGCATTTCTTAATTTCGCAAATAATATGATCCAGTAAGCTTAATGTAATTAGATGGATAAATTCCTCACAAGTTGTTTTTGATAAGTATGATGTATGTCCCTTTCCTTTATTTGTATAAGTATTTATATGCTGAGTCAGAAAAATAAATAACATAAATAAGAAAAAATGAAAGGGGGATATTATTGCCCACCTCCCAACCTTGGTTCCTTGTTTATGACTAGTGACAGCTTAGCTCTGTCACATAGGCGCGGGGCCCGTAGCATTTGCTACTTCTGCTACTAGGCTAATCCGGCGCTGTTTGCTACATAGCATGTATGTCACAGAAACAAGATTAGAGCAACACGTGTGTGTACCTGTGATTACAGCACTATTGCAACCAAAACAAACATATCGTAGATCTGTCCTGTATACGATAATAAGCATAATACAAGTGCATTTTCTGTCTCTCTTCTCAAAAATTACTACCGTAAAGTTTCAGCCTAGATCTGTTATACTTGTCATAGTTATTATTAACTCGAAAATCTGATAGCGAACGACAAAGAATAAAGGTTGCATACAGAGAAATTGTTGGTTTGGAATAACTAAATCAAACGAAATGCTGCATCACCAAGAAAATGTGCACAAGTTTAGAATTGGGGTGCACTAACGCTTTATCTAGTGTGGAACAATGCTATGACAGCTGTAGTGGATTTTGAAAAAACAAATTCATTTGATAACTTTTTTCGTTTTCTACACTGTGACAACACTGTGAACGAAAATGTGTATGGAGCTATGAAACAGCAATTACTTAGTATAGATTGCAAACAAGAAGTAGTAGACAAGGAATTACTTAGTATAGATTGCAAACAAGAAGTAGTAGACAAGGAATTACTTAGTATAGATTGCAAACAAGAAGTAGTAGACAAGGAATTACTTAGTATAGATTGCAAACAAGAAGTAGTAGACAAGGAATTACTTAGTATAGATTGCAAACAAGAAGTAGTAGACAAGGAATTACTTAGTATAGATTGCAAACAAGAAACAAGAAGTAATAGACAAGGAATAGCTGTAGTCTTCGTTGGTGTTATCGATTATGCAAGAATTGTGTTCTTTTCTAACAACACAGGCAGATTTGTGGCTGTTAAACTCAGTCAGCAGTTCTCAAGCTGTAGCACATACTAAACACTGATGAAGCCTTCTTTAAGACTGTCACTGGGAAGATAAATTTGATGCCGATTGATCGAAACACTTTTTTCTTCGGGGTGGTTTGGGGGCGGGGAGGGGCAGTGTATTTTCAGCATAAAGTTCAATATCGTCATAATCTACTAATGGCTTGTGAGCTCCTGTCATGGATTGTAAATGATGCTATCTTGCTACGGATAACAAAAATATTGAGAACGTCTGAGTAGCATAGAGGGTTTAGAGAGGATTGTAGTGACCTGAAGATATCGATTCAATGGTAAATCAATGAAACAAGGAACGATATGGAATCATCTGGTAGCCATAAGATATTATCAACTGTTATATCATAAGTTTCACAAAGGGTTGTTTCTTGATTTTCCGCACCTAACTTTCCGCCAGTGAGAAAAAGAATTGGCCCTCCTACCTCTAGCATAACTCGCTTCTCAAGGCTGGTGGTCTGGGTTCAACTCCCGCAGTGCGCGTGGAATTTTTCCCGACCGCGACGGCTCTCAGGTCGACCCAGCCTCAACTGGGTACCAGACATGCTCTGGGAAAGTAAAGGTGGCCAGTGGGATGCTGACCACATCACCCATCGTGTGACGACGGTCAATGAAAAATACAGGCCTAACACTGTATTGCCCTATGTACCACGAGGTATGAAAGGGTTCCTTTACTTTTTTTTTACCTCTAGCATGCGTGAAACTAGAAATATGATGTGGCATATACTTCATGTATTAATATATGAAATGATGAAGCACATTTTCAGCTTTCCGTGTCATTGGATAGAACGTGCTTAATAACATTTTAACCATACTTTACACACTAACGTTGATCATGCGTACTTTTTCAAAGATACATAGGCCTTCTGACAATTACAATACGTTCCATACAAGCCAGTGTTTTTCAACCCTGATAGTAGAAACGTCCCTTACAAATACAATAAGCTCTGTACAAATCAGTGTTTTTCAACCCTGATAGTAGCAACGTTCCTGACAAACACAATAAGCTTTGTACAAACCATTGTTTTTCAAATACGATAGTAGCAACGTCCCTGACAATACAATAAGCTCCGTACAAACCATTGTTTTTCAACCCTGATAGTAGAAACGCCCCTGACAAATACAATAAGCTCCGTACAAACCAGTGTTTCTCAAACACAATAGCAGCAATGTCCTTTTTGACAAATACTATTTTATAGTGTCCTCCCCCACTTTTCACCTTTTAGTACTCCACTGCTCTCTATCGCACACAAACATATAACAAAGCACACACAAAACATCTATATCTGAACAAATGTGTACTTGCTAATGAGCTTTAATGAGATTCTTGCGCTTGATGTGGCTTTGCCAGTTTGGTAATGTCTGGTTCAAAGTTTGTTAAAATAATTCTCAAGTACTCTCTGTTAGAAGTATGCAGTCGGTTTTATTGGTTTTGTAGAAGATGCACTGGTCTACTGAACCCCTTCCCAACTAAATATGAAGTTGGAAATTGTATATTTATCCATCATTTTATTGTCACGCAATAAAATGGAACACGTAAGTCTCTACTGAATCCCTAAAATTATTCTTAATGTGAGTTCCAGAATCATAATTTTGGTTCAAAGTCATTTTGTAACACAATTAATTCTTCTTACAAATTTTTATTAATCTGTTCTACGTCCGATTTAAATGGGTTATCTTCCAATCCAATATTATTTATTCATGCGATTCTTCAAATCTCATGTTAATATCATTTTTAACACAGTTCAAATGACTACAATGTTCTGTGACATTTTCGTTAATATAAAATATTCTGCGACATTTTCGTCACTACAAAATAATATGTGACATGTTAGTCCCTATAACATATTATCTGAATTCTTCATCCTGTCCCGCCTAACTGTTGTAAACATGAAAAATTAGAAAGTTATCCCTTTACTTAGCGTATTGTTATATAATGTCAATTTCTTGATTATAATTCCTTCCACTTTAATCAGACTTATACCATTTTCGATCAAGTAAAGAACAGCATCATTTACATTTTCAAATATAGTTGCAAGATAAGCCACATCGTTTCGTAATACTTCTTTATCTATGCAAACTCATTAGTTGAATAAAAAGTAACTCCATAACAGTATCAAGCAATGTCTGTCATCTTATTAAACAATCAAGCAATGTCTGTCATCCTATTAAACAATCAAGCAATGTCTGTCATCTTATTAAACAATCAAGCAATGTCTGTCATCTTATTAAACAATCAAGCAATGTCTGTCATCTTATTAAACAATCAAGCAATGTATGTCATCTTATTAAACAATCAAGCAATATCTGTCATCTTATTAAACAATCAAGCAATGTCTGTCATCTTATTAAACAATCAAGCAATGTCTGTCATCTTATTAAACAATCAAGCAATGTCTGTCATCTTATTAAACAATCAAGCAATGTCTGTCATCTTATTAAACAATCAAGCAATGTCTGTCATCTTATTAAACAATCAAGCAATGTTCGTCATCTTATTAAACAATCAAGCAATTTCCGTCATCTTATTAAACAATCAAGCAATGTCTGTCATCTTATTAAACAATCAAGCAATGTCCGTCATCTTATTAAACAATCAAGCAATGTCTGTCATCTTATTAAATAATCAAGCAATGTCCGTCATCTTATTAAACAATCAAGCAATGTCCGTCATCTTATTAAACAATCAAGCAATGTCCATCATCTTATTAAACAATCAAGCAATGTCCGTCATCTTATTAAACAATCAAGCAATGTTCGCCATCTTATTAAACAATCAAGCAATGTCCGTCATCTTATTAAACAATCAAGCAATGTCCGTCAACTTATTAAGGTAGATCTATCCTCAGGAAGGCTATAATTGTTAATATAGTTCCCAGCTTAATTTAAACCACACAGTTACACTTAATAGGGTTTTAAAAATTATCTGATGAAAAAATGTTTTCTTTAATATGCAAATTAGATTACAATATGGCCGCCGTTACTAAAAATAGATACTTTTTCAAACAAGATTACTCAGGAGCCAATTGTTTGAAAGCCTTCATTTTTAGCATACATGTTCGCAACAGTCAGTTGGTTAATGTGAAGTAAAATATTTGAATTTCATAAAGAACTTTTTTTAAAATGAATTTAAATGATATACCACTCCCAAAAGTGGTCAAATTTCCATCGATCAAACTTGCTTAAACTTAAGAAAATATAGCTATTTTTATTGGTTTGAGATTATTTTACTTCACATTAAGCATTGCATATCTAAGAATATATGTGCCAAATTGCAAGTCAATTAGACAAAAAATGTTTGAGATATCATGTTTGAAAGTTTGACAACAACACAACAAATACAATTGACGGAAACTTGAAAAAACGAAAACTTTCCACTATTTTACTTACCAGAGTGCTACTAATGACCACCTGTTGTGTACATATCTCCTTCTCTGGCTTCTGTGGTATCTAGGAAGCCTTTTCTGATGGCTCTCAGTGTTTTCTTCTTTTCTGTGTTGCTTTTGATGTCTTCACCGCCGAACAATTTATTCGAATGGTGTCCTTGATTTTACAGCTTTCCACAGAATAGTATCCACTGGGAAGCCCAAGTTTAGAAAATAACTTGATTATTGATGCTGCACCATCTCAAATTCACTTCTTTGTGTCCACTTGTCTCTGCTTCTCCACTAGTTGCCAGTTTTGTCTCCCATTCATTACAATTTGTGCACCTTAGTGTTATGTGAGAATCCATTTCGTGACTTATGATTCAGTTCACATGACACAGTATATTGACTGCACACATCACATAGTAGAAGTAAGAAAGTTGAAGAGATGATCCATATCAATAAGGATAAACCCATTATGTCTACTATTCTGCTCATTCAATAAATATTGTTCTTGTGGGGAAACTTTCTCTGCAGAAGGGCAAGGTTTTACAGCTGTATCAATAACAGGTACGGAAACCTCATGTTTTTTTCCTTGAATATTTGTTGCCACAGAATCTTCGTTTATTTGATTTACCAGACTTCTGTTTGTTACCCATTCTACTTTTAATTAAATATTAATATCTAGCTAGTATAATTTACCTTCCAAACAATGAATCAACGTTCATTTCAAATGACAAAAGCAATGCCTCAAAAGTTTAAAAAAATATTTTTACATTCAGAAGTGTCCACTAGTTTCATTCAGTCTTCATGAGAACTTTGGCGAGAATCTAACATTATTAGAGTAGTGTCCCTTAGTGGATATGTCATCGTTCTTGTTATAAATCAATTTTCAGAATTAAATCGCATTTTATGTGAAGGGGGTGGAGTGTAGAAACATAGTAACTAAGTGTAAACAATGGTTGCTAAGGAAAATTGTGAGGAGGGTGATCACATAAACATGCATGTAATGAAAACACGAAGGCATTTAGACGTTCCAAAACAATTTGAAGTTGTAGTCAAATGCATGTAGTTTCTAAAAATGCAATAAACTAAAAATGGCAAATGGCATTTTTTTTTCTTCATTTGGTGAGGATAGATCTACCTTAAACAATCAACTGTTGACAGCCATAAAACTTTGGCGTAAAGAATACATTCAGAGATTTTACCATCACCACAGCATAGTTTTACGAAATAAATCTATTTTCAACGAGTGCGCCTCTGTGGCTAAGGTGTTACGCCGTTACCTTACGAGTGAAGGTCTTGGGTTTGAATCCGGACCAAGCCGTTCTGTTCACGGGTGAATTTTTTACAGAGACCCCTAGGGGTACCTAGGGGGGGGCAAACTCATCATGGACATTATGCCAAATGTAACATTCAATGTAGTAGTACATCGTGATTTTCAATGTATTGTTGTGATACTTCTTCTCTGCCTGATGAGGATGTAAATGTTTAGTTAATTAAAACAATTTTTATATGCAAGCTTATTGACGAGTTCCCGCATCTTGTGTTACGTATTTTATAGATAATGTCCCTGTATACATAATATGGTGGCGTCTGTGGCCTAGGGGTTAGTGACTCGGTCTATTAACCTCGACGTTCTGAGTTCGAATCATGCTGCTGACAGTTTGGTTGCAAATTGTTCCGCGTGGATTTTAACAAAAAGGATGCCCTTCTACCCAGCGTGTTCGTAGCACGTTGGACTACGGGTGACTATCCTCTGTGTGTACGGGTTCAATTCCGCGGGATGGCAGAAAAAGCCACAGATTCCCCAGATTTACGGTGTTCGTGGCACCGAACCGAAGGGTTACGATGTCCATGGCACAGAGCCGAAGAGCTGAAAAGCTCAAGTGCTTTTGGATCGGAAAAAGGATGATGGCACCACCGTTCAGAAAGCAATGGCAAACTACTGAACGTAATAATGCCTCGAAAAATCACAAACAGCGTTACAAAGCTGGGGTTGATTCGCAAAGTCATATAAAGGATATGCAATTAACATTTTATACATAATATGTCGATCTGCCATCTCGACAACAAAACTCAGATGCAGGGGATTACTTCATTTCTTTTGCCATGGTGATGCATTATGCCAAACTGTTCTTTGCCCATCTATTAACATTTCACTTTGAAATATATTGCTGTCTTTCTCTTGTCCACTTACCCTCCACTTTACTCTTCTCTGCGATTTTCATCAGTAGTAGTGGAGAGAGAATATATCATGTTTCTTTTGCAAGCTCACATAATGATTGTAAATGTTTGATCTCTTCAACAATCCATCATTTTCATTCCTAAATGTATCAGGAGATTTCATTTAATGTTTTTTTGTGTCTAGAATAAAACAGATCTTCTATCATTCATATCTATAGATGGAATTTACTTCTAACTGCACGCTCAGTGTCCATTGTTTTAGTGTATTATGAACAGACATAATCATAACAACCAATTATATTGAAGAGAGAGAGAGAGAGAGAGAGAGAGAGAGAGAGAGAGAGAGAATATATTCAAGTGTACTTTATGACAAGCAAACAATAATAATAGGTGATGTTGTACATCTTAGAGAGAGAGAGAGAGATAGAGAGAGAGAGAGAGAGAGAGAATATATTCAAGTGTACTTTATGACAAGCATCAATAACAATAGGTGATGTTGACATCTTTCCGAGATGAAAAGAAACCGTATAGAGTTCTCAGTATAAGAGAAACCCGTATCGCATGTAGGACTCTCATTATGCATTATGTATGTATAAATTGTGTGCATTGCAGAGCAGGAGCTTATTATGATAATAAAGTATACATTACTTTCTGCTTAACAAAAAAAGTGAAAGTTGCAAGAAACATATACAATTTCTTTATGCTGACCACCTTCTGGAAAACCACAGATAGACTTCTAATTTCTTTCGTACAATCTCCATTGTCTTTAATTATAGAGCCAAGATATTCAAATAATAAAATATACACTTTATGAACAGAAAATACAGATTGCTTATTTATCTACGTGTAAGAAACATGAAGAAGACACAGAAAATTGGAAGAGAAAACGAACCTGGAAATAATGAACAAGTTATAAAACATTTGAAGAAGGAAATATAAAGAAGACAAGAAAATGGATGCTTAAAATCGAACCGGTATGTGTAATTTAATTGAAATATATTAATATTATATTTTATTAAACGATTACGATTTGTGAAAAATCTATTAAAAAGTTGCCCCGATGACAAATGTTGAAGGGAAAATATGAATACAACTTGTGCAAATATGGGAGGAAAACCCGTGAAATTGTATTAGAATTAAATTGTGGATCGTACCACAGAAAAGCGAGAGAAAATACTGAAGTTTAAAGTTAGTCCTTGCTTAAATATAAGATAATGATGTAGAAATATCATAATTTGTTCTCAGTCTGAAATTCAGATACAATAAAAGGGCTAAACAAATGTTCATTTAGGATCCGACTGTCGATTTGATGATTCTAATGTGACAGCTTAGTGAATACAGTTATTAAGTTTGACATTTGAAATTGTGCAAATGTGTTGTACGTTTTTTCTCTCCAACTCATTAGTGTACGTCAATTTTGTGTCACAATAATATGATTCAATAAATTGTATGACTGTAGTCTCTAACGACAGCTTGAAATCAAATAATTATGTCGACTGTCGTGATGGCTACCCATTTCTGTGACATTTTCTTCAGTATAGCATAACCATCATCATCATCATCAAGTGCCGTGCCGGCTGACGTAGGCGATCATGGATCTCCACAAATCTCTGTCGCTGGTGTTTGCTATAAACTCAGATGTTGACGCTCTACCGTGCCATGAAGTCAGGCTATCCAAAATGTTCTCTCTCTGTCTTCCTCGGTCTCGTCTACCCTCGATTTTACCGGTCGTCGCAATGTGTTCTAAACAATAATAGCATAATAGAAGCTATATGACGTATTCGTCAGTATAATATGTGAACATATTAGTCCCTTTAAAAATATGCTGTGACATATTCTTTACTATAACATATTCTGTGACAAATTCCTCACTGTAACATAAGCTGGGACATATTTGTCACTATAACAGAATATGTGACATATTCGTCACAATAAAATATTATGTGACATATTCGTCACTAAAACATAATCTATGACATATCCATCACTATAAAATATTAAATGACATATACTCATCACTATAAAATATTATATGGCATATATATTCGTCACTATAACATAAAAATCAGTGACATATTCGACACAATAAAATATTGTGTGACATTCGTCACTATAATCTAATTTATGACATATTCGTAACTATAATATAATCTATGACATATATTCGTAACTATAACATAAAAATCTGTGACATATTCGTCAGTACATCAAACTAATGAACACATTTATCAATATATCGTAATCTGTGAGATATTTGACAGCAGAATCTAATATACGTGAGATAATAAGTTTTGACATTTGGCTAAGAGAAGACTGGTATGATATTTATTTGCTCAGATGGTAGATTGTACAGTAGGGCGAACCAAGTTAGCGATTATGGACAAACGTTCGCAAGATAAAGTCGTTAGAGGTGTCAGTAGATAGTTCAGAAATGTAACGAAATACAACACCAACTAAGATATGTAACGAAATACAACACCAACTAAAATATGTAAATGATATACTACAAGAGCTAAGATATGTAATGATATACTACAACAGTAAGATATGTAATAATATACAGGGTGTTCAAGATAATTGCAGCCCGTGAATGGAGCTAATCTGGCATATATGTATGGAAATGGGAAGGTTCAGTTATGACGTAGTATAGGTCAAGGTTGTGTGACGGTGTGTAATTGTAGTGCGGAAAGGGGCGATGAACAAATGTGACGTAGGACGAGCTAGTCAGAACCGGTTTAAATAGTAAATAAACACAACTCAATTTGTACCTGGCAGCTTTCGAATTGTCAATGGGGCTGCAATTATCTTGAACACCCTGTATACAACAGTGAGAAAGTGAATGATATATAACAACTAACAAGTGAATGATATATAACAACTAACAAGTGAATGATGTACAAAAACAAAGTTAGCTTTTTGTGGGTTTTTTCCCTTTTGTTCTCCAACTTTGAATTCAGGCATAGTCATGGCGCCTAATATGATTTATCTGATTGACTTTTTGCGTAAACGTTTGCTTTTCTTATAACCTGTGTCCGTCTCCATTAAGGTGAGCCTTACTCCGACTAAAGAGGTAATTGTAAATTAGATCCCCAAGTAAAAGTTCAGGGTTCTCTGTAGCCAAACTTAGTACCGTGTGCACACTGAAAATGTTTAGCCAAGCAGAACTCGAATTCCAGAACACTGTTACTATCGCAGAGTTTTATAAAGTTCACTATCGGGGACTATAGCTAAGTTGTGTAACGATATATAACAGCTAAGTTATGCAACGCTACATTATGTATTTCCTACTGACATGTCTACTTAATGTTTTTCCTTCTTTTGTATCTACTTAATGTGTGTATTGAGATAATGGGATGACATATCGTGTGTGTGTATTACGTTCGTGAGATGCTGTACCGTGTGTATTGATCTCACAAGATCACAAACCGTGTGAACTGAGTTCAAGAGAAAACAAACCATATACGTTAGGTTCAATAGATAACATACCGTGTGAATAGGGTTGGCAATGGCCATCAGTATACCGCATACAATCAATCCGGTTACAGATGCAGCAGTAACTGGAAATGCCCATTGCACAGCCGCTTTGCCGTTTCTAGCATCGTCGATGATTGATGTTCCATACATGCATACACCAGTCAGACCTAGCAAACCTGTAGACAAACAAAAGGAGAAACTAGTGTTTACTCTTCACACAACTTTTTCATATAGTTCTTGTCTTCACACAACTGTTTTGCTGTACATGTTGCGTCTTTACAAAGCTGTTTTTATCTTTGTAATCACATATTTTCTTACATGACTAGTTTTTGTATAGCTTTACTCACATTTCTGGTCATTTCATATATCATCTCACATTTCTCATCAATATTCTTCGAGTTTTTGTCCAAATATATTTCATTTTCTATGTCTGATTCTTTTTGCAAGCGTTCTTTAGTTACATATTTTCTATTCTGTCTTTCATTTACCCACTTTAACTCAGATTACTTGTAAATGTTTTGTTTCTCACTTTTAGTTATTCATTCATTTTTTTTGTAGACAGATATAATATATATATATATATATATCTGAAAAGCGTTGGATCAGGAAAGTGAGTCGCCCGAGTCTTACCAAAATGCTATAAAGCTAAGACATTAGGAACAAAGATTTAATAGTCATTTAGAACATATTAGCGTAAAAAAACACAGAATAAATAACAGTAGAGCAACAGATGGAAACTTTCCAGCAGATCAGGAAGGGAGTTAAGTAAGAATACGTATTATCTATTGATAAGTTCTCTCTCTCTAAGTAACAAAAACATTGTTATATCAATAAACGAGATAACTTGAACAGAACAGTGGTAGGTGAACATAGCATAAATAAATTACAATACAATGACCACAACGTCTTGGTTGTGAAAAATGAATTAGATTTCTAGATAATATTGTTGTAATAGAAAAGTAGTAATAAAGGTTTACGCCTGAGTAGTAAGAAAACTGAAAATATAGTCGTTTAAAAAAAAAAAGAAACTAATTTTACCAGAACACGTCATCAAAATAAATAAAAGTAAGACAAGTCCATCAAATGAAATACACTGGAACTCTGATAATATCAGACGGTAGATGTGACACGACATAAAGAACAGATAGCGGATTGCAAAGACAATATTCCAGAAAATTAAAGACAACAAAATCGTATCCATGAAATTCAGAAATCAGGGTCTTCATTGCTATACAAAGTTGGTACTGACATATGAAGGTGAGTGATAATTGGAACATGTTAGTCTCTCAAGAGAAACAATGTATGCTGTATTTATATGGAGATTTTGTATGAGTTTATGTTTTCCTTTGACGCATTAGATATGATCGAGATTTCTCAATATACTTTCAACAAACCTAAAACACTTTAAAAGAACACAATTCCAACTAAGCAGTCCTTGGCAAGCTCAAGCCAGACTGGTGTATTTCTGGCAGGGGCACCCACGTCTCGAAGTGAGTCATACATTGGAAATAAATTATTAAAAATTGCAAAATCTCTGGCTTCCGAAACCTACTTTCACAGAAGAATGCCGTGAATCTATTGAACTGCTAGGATAGACTAACAATGTTGTACTGAAGGAGATCACAGAACAGATTAAGCTCGTTACCGAGATCAGGAAGTGCCAATCATTATTTTTCGTTCATGTTGTGAGAAGAAGAATTTTAGAATACATGGTCACAACAGGTAAAATTAATGGGGAAGGATACAATAAATGAGAGAAATAGAAAATTATGGACAGCCTAAAATAATATATTCCTGAGAGTTAGTACTTGGGACAGACGTTTGGAAAAATCTATGATTTCCTACACCAGATTACGTGCCACATGATGATGATGATGATATTTGAAGTAGTATCTAGAACAAGAAGAATGTATATTTACTTCCAATCAAATAACACAGATTCAAAGAATCTGAGTAATATTATATAATATATCACGCTTACAGTACATCTCTTCCCAAACCACACGCCTCTTCTCGTATGTAAGTCTCAGCCCTTCTCTAATTTCAACTTCTCAGTCGCAAAGATAGCTATAGAAATAAAATAATTGAATTGTATAGTAATGTTACTACGAGTATAGTAATATTACCCCGAGTCTACGTATCAACTTCAGTTGGTAATTTGTATGTGGGTAATATAAAACTTTGTCAATTATATTTTGTTATTGTATTAGAATTTTTGTTGTGGTGCACGAAATACAATTGAGTTTTCTTTGCTATTCCAATCGTGTCTCAGTGGTTTATGTTGTTTACTTTAACGTACATCTGTCTCTTCTTCTCGATATTTATCCAGATATGCTACTGTTTTAATCTGGAAAATCCTGACTTAGATTTGTTCTCATAAGATGGCCCATTGGTTTTATTTTATGTCATTTATTTTATGACATTATTTGGTTCCTTTAATGTACATATTTCAGGTTGATCGGTCTTTCTAATGTCTGTATTCTCATGATGTTCTTTGGGAGCATTTATAGGCTTCAATTATTCACCGACGTTCTGGTTACCCTCTCTTACACTACAGACAAGAGTCCATATTTGTATTTTCTTGCAGAGAGTTGATAATCTCAATTAGATCAACTGTAATGTTAACTCTATTCATACCACGGCTGTTACCGAGTTCTGATCACAATTGTTTCATGATACCATAACTTTTATTACACAAACGTTTATGTTTACATTGTATGCAGTAGGTGTTACGCTAATATATATATCATTCGATATACTGGTTTAATTATACAGGAGATCTCTATGGCGAAGTGGTAAAGACGTTTGCCTGGCGATATGAAATCTGTAGGCTCGAATCCAGACAGAGTCATTTTTTTCTGTTCATGTGCAATTTTTTTCTTACTGGAGCTACGGCGTTCGTGGTTAATGCAACACTCTCGGCAGATGGCTTGCCATTTCTACCGAGAGAGACGGAATCATATGCGAAACTAGATGCAATGAAGTCAGTCATTCTTCTTTATTCCATTTATATTCAATAAACTATTTAGTGGTATGTTGTTATAATTGTTTGACTATATTCAATAAACTTATCTTATCTTATCTTAACCACATTTGCCGTGATGCGTCGTGGGGAGAGTTAGTTTCCTATCTTGTGCCAGGTGTGTTGCACTTGACGTTGTCAGTCCATGCTTTCGCAGGGACTCTTGAGATGTTATCTATCCATCTTGTTCTTGTCCTGCTTCGTGCTCTGCGCCCTGAGTGTCGATTATTATAGGCACGTGATGGTAGTAAATGTGGTTCCATTCTCATTAGATGGCCGAACCACTTGATTCTTTGCTTCTCGATGTACTGTATGCATGGTATAGTACCAACGATGCTTCTGATATTCTCGTTTCACACTCTATCTCGCCTTGTAACGTTGACAGCTTTTCGTAGACATCTCATTTCACATGTTGTAATCTTTATTTCTTGTGTCTTAGTCAGGGCCATGTTTGGCACTGATAGCAGAGAGTTGGAACAAATATGCAGTTTATCAGTTGTCGTTTGACTGCCATGTTAATGCTTGGATGTTTTAATAGTGGTGACAGTTGGTATGTCACTGCATTTGCCTTCTGGCATCTAGTCTCGATTTCTCTATCCATCTTTCCATCTGCTGTGAATATACTCCTGAGATATTTGAATTCTGGAATCTATTGTATTTTGACATTCACATGTATATTTAGTTGACCTGTTGACCTACTTATTGTCATGACTTCTGTTTTGGAGGTGTTCATTTTCATGTCATATTTTTCGCATGTCGCTTGCAGTGCATTTATGTGTTGTTGAAGTTTGTGTTCGTTGTTGTAAATTATACTCTGATCATCTGCAAAGAGTAGTTCGTTGATTAAATTGTAGTTGTTATCGAGGTTGTTATCTGTTTTGGTTTCTTGCGTTATCCTGTCTATGTATATATTGAAAAGTATAGGCGCAAGCACACATCCCTGCCTTACTCCTGATGATAATTCTAATTCATCTGTCAGGAGGTCGCTTGTTCGTACTACGCTTGAGCATTTTTGGTATAGCGCTCTCATATTGTCTAATAGTTGGCCCTGAATTCCATATTCACTATAAACTATTTAGTTAAATGTTGTTATAATTGTTTGACTATATTCGGCTACGATATGAGCTTGAAAGGTTTGCCACAAACAGAAATGAAATGATCTATGCTAGAAACCACAATATCCATTTTGTCCTTTTCGGTAGAATTGCGATTGTTGCCATGTAGGCAACTGTTCTCTCAGCTTGGGCAATCCATAACATGCCACGCTGAATTCCCGTGCCCTTAACAGTATTAGTATTCTTATGCTGTGAATGTCTCTGATCTGCAGTAACCCTCATAAATGCTTTGGTTTGGGAAACATCATGACGGAAACGTAGTGACATAATGTCAAGCATGTATATCATTCTTACACTGGTGGCATCTCTAGTGCACAAAAGAATTATATTTATCCCCTCATTCTGAAAATTTTGAAGACGTTCACATTGCGGTTATTCGGTACAACCAAAAATATTTGTGTCTGAAAATGCGATGAATGTGTAATAATATCATGTGTTACTTATACTAGCATTAATTGTCTGTGCTTTGCATCAAAATTACATGAATTTTCACTTCATTCACAATAAAAATAACGCTCAAATGATGGAAGAAACATACCTACTAAAATGGAAACATACCTACTAAAATGGAAACATACCTACTAAAATGGAAACATACCTACTAAAATGGAAACATACCTACTAAAATGGAAACATACCTACTAAAATGGAAACATACCTACTAAAATGGAAACATACCTACTAAAATGGAAACATACCTACTAAAATGGAAACATACCTGCTAAAATGGCGTTCATTTCTGGCCTTTTAGTTCTAACCTCATTGCCTTCCTCGATGTCATATCTCGTGGCACAATTTTCGTACAGACCGAAGATGAGCGAGAATACGGTGAATATAAGAGACAAACACAACATTGTTTGACAAACTATTAAATCTGTAGAGTAGAAAGATAGTTAAATATATTAGTAACCACAATCTAGAGGGAACAAACTAGACACTAAAACACAACCAATTATCTTTGGTCGACCAAGCTAGACATTCTAAAGTGAAATGTTATTATAGGTCTATCAGACTGAACTGTTTTGTTTTTTTCGATCCAGAAGCACTTGAGCTTTCAGCTCTTCGGCTCGGTGCCATGGACATCGTAAACCTTCGGTTCGGTGCCACGAACATTGTAAATCTGGAGAACCTGTGGCTTACCTGCTAGCCCACAGAATTGAACCGCACTTACAGGGGGTTTGTCATCCGTCGCCCAACGCGCTACGAACACACTGGGCAGGCGGGCAAATTGAACTGTTTAAAGTCAACTGTTAAAAAAACAAAAGTCGTTTAAAGGCAAGTGATTATTTCTATTATACCGGGTTTCCCCTTATGGCTCGGCCTACTCCGCAGACATGGCACGACACACAGCAATAATGTTAAATAAAGCGCAAACTCCCTAGTCTCTAGCTCCAGTTACAATCCTAGATATCTCCGGAAATAAAATACAGCCGTTAACTGAACGACACTGTCCAAATTCAAACCCTCAGCCATCAGAACGCAAGTCAAACTTTTGACCACTTGACAACAGAGACCATTGGCTTAACTTAAATTCGACATCGGTCATACTGGACTTTAAAATAGACTTCAGCAAATCACCAACCATCATAGGTCTACCAACTAAAATATGGTTTTAGAATAGATGTCAACAAGACACCAGATATCCTAGATCTACCAACCGAGATATTTTTTTAGACTAAACATCAACCGATCACCATTTATCCTAAGTACATGTTTTAAAACTGACTTCAATAATTCCCCAGTTATACTAAATCGATCAAACCAGATGTTAACTGTCACTGAGATATTCAAGATTGAACAAGACGAAACGTTAAAACAGTGAAACGTTGATCTTGGTCAAACAGAAAAGATATAAAATTGTTCAGATACAAATGATGTTCAATTCTAAAACCAAACAAAATATATTAATATTATTAATTACGTAATTAAATAATAAGATAAATGAACCATCTTTCATACCCGAGGTATATTGGGTAATGCGTTGTTAGGTCCGTATTTTTCATTGTCCGTCCGCACACGAAGGGTTATGTGTTCAACATCCCACCGGCCGGCTTTATTACCTAGTGCTTTTCCTGGTACCCAATTAAGACTGAGCCTACCTGAGACCCTTCACGGATTTTTGTGTGAAAAAAACATCGGAACACACATGCTTATCCCCCCCAAGTGTACTGATGATGGTACTATGAATCAATCAATCCGGTACATAATGGAGATATAACTTCGCTGGTAACGATTTACAGACAATATAAATATATATATAGTATATACAGTATACAGTGTCTTCTACAACAGAACTTCAGGAAAGAAGGCGAGATGAAGATCACGAAAAAGATGATTATATGGCATAGCAGTATCCTTTCAAAGAGCAAAATAACTATCACCCAAGCCACTAGAACAGCGCAAGACAAAAACAGAAAAATACTACATTGTGCAACAACCCAGTAGCAGTGTGACAACAGAAGAAGAAGATAAATATTCCTGCCGGGACTCGTTACTTCGTTCTCTCGAGAGGATACCATACAGTATTTAGAAAATAAATGATACAACTAGTCTTATCACTGGAACATATCTAGTCAGGAGTCTTATCTTATCTTATCTTAACCACATTTGCCGTAAAGCGAAGTGGGGACATTTAGTTTTTCTATCTTGTGCCAGGTGTGTTGCGCTTGACGTTGTCAGCCTGAGATGTTATCTATCTATCGTGTTCTTGGCCTGTCTCGTGCTCTGCGCCCTGAGCGTCGATTATTGTAGGCACGTGATGGTAGTAAATGTGGTTCCATTCTCATTAGATGGCCGAGCCACTTGATTCTTTGGTTCTCGATGTACTGTATGTATGGTCTAGTCAGGAGTGTTGGCTATATATTGAGTGGTGGACATGTAACCGCTAGTGATAAAGTAAGATATAGTGGCTTTAAGTATTGACCACGTAGCGAGTCGTAGCTAAGTTCGGAGTTGTTACCACATAACAAATAATGTTACAGATTCAAATCGAATGATATTGTCAATTCTCAATGAACGTAATAATCATACTCAATTCCATGCATACACGATTCCAGAGAGCAACGCCTACTGTTTACCACGGTACTACGATTATATCTGAATAACTATGTTTTGTGAAGCCAGAAAATCCAATCAAGAAAATAAACGTGCAGGGAAAAGGTTAAGGGAGAGTGTATCGCGGAGATAACACCGAGATAAGTCAATTTTTGAAACTGCCATTTATCTGTTTCCGTACAATCACCATACTATCAAATACAACAGTTAGTTTATCGATTTCTAGGAAGTAACTGACACTAATCGGAATTCCGGTAACGTATCTTTTACATCCGCTCATCTCAAGGTGGAATTACATAGTTTTAGTGAGTAAGCAGTCCAAATCTTCTAGCTGATACATAACTTGTAACGAATTTCGACTTCATAATGAATAGTAAAAATGCATATGGTAGTAATAAAGTAACGAGTACTCTATTCCAAGGCATACTCATTTGTTTTATACTAAGTAGTAACGACTAGTTCTCGTGTGGTTTCCGGGGTAGTAAAGAGTAGAACCGTTCTCGCCACTCTCATATCTTTTTTTTCGATCCAGAAACACTTGAGCTTTCAGATCTTCGGTTCGGTGCCACGGACATCGTAACCCTTCGGTTCGGTGCCACGAACACTTTCAATCTGGAGAACCTGTGGCTTTTCTGCCAGCCCGTGGAATTGAACCGCACTCACAGGGGCTTACCCCCTCGTCCAACACGCTACGAACACGCTGGGCAGGCGGGTCTCTCATATCTTGAAAGTCGTTTAAGAGAGATGGTTGTGGAACTGGAAGAACTACATTGTAATAAAGAAATAACTATTTGCAGAAACAGATAAAGGAAAAATTAAAACTTTTCATAATAAATGTGTTTTTTATTACTTTGTTTCTGCCTACTGTGTCCATCTTGTACACGATGAGGACTAATAACGTTAAATGCTATTCTCGGAGCGCATCACTATAAATCACACATTACTAGTTCTCATGATTGATTGATAGGACAATCATCACTGCACTTCGATGAGTTACTATATGTGCTTCGATTTCTTTCTTACAAGGACGATCTCAGCTACAGTGCAACGAACTCTGTAGCACCGACGAGGGTCTCCTTTGTAATTTTGAAGATGATTTAGATATTTTGTAGGAATTTGTTTTTTTGGGGTTTTTTTGTCCATGCTTAATACCTAGGACGACTAGAGCTACATAAAAAATTGGGTGAAAATGTTTATTTAATTAATACTACAAGTCCACTATTTAAATAGACAATCGCCCGCGTGCCCAGCGTGTTCGTAGCGCGTTGGACTACGGGTGACTAATCCTCTGTAAGTGCGAGTTCAACTCCGCGGACTGACAGAAAAGCTACAGGTTCCCAGATTTACGGTGTTCGTGGCACCGAGCCGAAGGGTTACGATGTCCATGACACCGAGCTGAAGAGCTTTCAGCTCAATGCTTCTGGATCGGAAAAAAAAACCCAAAAAAACAGACAATCAACAATGATTCCTTCATGTTAAAAAACAGATATTTATCAGATATTAAGTGGATTAAAAAAACTAACAATTTTGTGACAGTGGAAAATATAACGAGTTAAGAAGCAAGGAAAGACAACAAGAAATGAAGGGAAATATGATAAGTTGTCTGAGTAATAAATATGTGAGGTGTTGATGTGTTGAATATTATTGCCAATTAACACCAACGGCACCAACATCGCCAGCACCAATAAATTGTGTATATATGTGTACATGTATATGTGTGGGTGTGTGTACTTGCATGTACTTATGTATGAATGAGTGTATGTATGTTTGTGTGTGTATGTATGTATGTACGTATGTTTATATGTGGGTATGTTTTTATATGTATGTATGTATGTATGTAAGTGTGTATGTATGTAAGTATGTATGTGTGTGCAGAGTGAAAACGGGAAATAGTGAAAGAAAGTGAGAGAAAACGAAAGATAGAGGGAAGAAAAGAGAGAAAAATGAAATAAGAATGAAAGCCAGATTTAGAGAAAGAGGAATCGAGACAGAGAGAGAAAAGAGAGACAGATGTAGTGGATAGCCAGTTACCCTCCCAGGTGGCAGCTGAGGAACAGACAAGTAGCTTTAGTTTATAGTATAGTTGGTAGGATATATATTATATTAGAAGAGACTTAGTGTTTGCACTCTCCAAACAGATGACAAACACTAATACAGAACATGTGACGTAGAAAAACTAGAATACGTAGTTGTGTAGTGACGGCGTAGTAAATAGAGAGAGACAACATTATTATTCAACACAGACGGACGTGTCATCAACAAAATAAATACATATAAAGTCTTCAAGAATGTGTTTGTCGATGATATTGTCCAGTATATCACCAACAATCTCTGTTACCATCATCAACAATAGAAGCAAACTATAACATCACCAAATTACCAGGAACCATTACACAGAGAAAGGAAAATCGAGATAGATTTTTAAAAATAGACAGAAAGCAAAAAGTAAAAAATAGAGAGAAAGAGAAAGAAAAAACATAGATGAACAGAGATAAAACAAAACAAGAGATAGGTAAATTGATAAATAGGGAGTGCAAGGAACAGAGAAAGTGTATGCGAGAGATAACGAGAGAAACAGATACACCAAGAGAGAAAGAGAGTGACAGAGAAAGAAGGGAAGAAAATGAAAGAGAGAGAAGTGTAAAAAGAAAGAACAATGGCGAGAAAGAAAGCAGACATACAATTACTACAATACAACAAAAATCTTGAAAACTACACCAAGAAGTGTTGAACAGAAATGTAAAAAACAAAACGAAAATAGCCTCAAAAATGAATTGAAAGAGCTGATTAATTATCAGCTAAAATGACCATATAATTCATTTATACGTTACTTTACCGATGCAGATGATAATTTGTTTAAATTCAAATACTTATTAATAAGTTATTACTCACAAGGTGTGGTGCCAGGGAGGACTGTACAGTCAGTAATATCCGAGTAGTCTGTACCATCACATACTCGCCACAAGCCAACGCTCACGTCAACTTTCTCTATGATGTTGTAGTGGCCGAGGTGCTTGTCCACCTAAATGAATGTCAAACACCATACAAAAATCAGACATGTAGCTAGATGTGTCTGATGCTGAGACAACCATATTTAAAAAATATACATCAGTATAACAATTGCGAATGAATAACTTTTCTATCGGTTCCATCAAATGTGAAAAACTAGCTGAGGATTCAATTATATGGAAAACAACATTACACGAAGGTGCAGAATCTTTTGAGAAAAAAAAACAGACGGATGAGCTGAAATACAAGAGAGACAAGCGAAAACGCAGAAGTTGTCAAAGTAAAATACTTGCCAATTGACCGACCATCTGTAAGAACGAAAAAGGCCATATAACAATTCCTAAGTGTAGTTAATTAAAAGCAAGAGATTCGTATAATATTTTAGTAAATAATATTGACAAGTAAAGTAAAGTGTATAGAGTAACAAATAATGATGTAATGAAATATGATGCGATTTCTAGGATAGTTACATATGTTACCGGGCCTCGCTAGGGAAACAAAGAATGTAACACTGTCACCTACAAGGCATGTCGTTAATGAAAGACGACTAAAGTAGTGGCCTAAGGAAGTTAACTTAGTAAAAGAAAAGAGTTGCAGAAATCAGATGTGCCGGTCTACTTGTTGGCTCATAAATGGCACAACATACAATCGCTCTTAGGCTAAGATCCCATACAAATCACAAACAGCGGTTTAACAAGTGCCATGCTCGATATAAAGCGTTCAAAGAAGATAAAGGATAGTTACACTAATCCACTAACGCTGAATAAGATGACCGGGTCACCTGACCCGGATAAATGACTGCCAGATCGCCAGTGATATTCCATACGGGAAGCCGGTGGTAAAAGAAAAGTGGGCGACCCTTCCTTCGCTACACTGGATCAAAAGTGACTTCAAGGCGCTTGACAGGAATATACACGACTGAAAGGAGTTCGTCATTGACATATCCTTCTGGATACAGAGTTTGAAAGCGGGTCTGAGAACTGGTGAAGACAACTGTCTGGCATAAAACGCGCCGGGCTGAAACATAAAAGCAGTCCACATGGGACTTCAAGACTGTGGTTGGAGAATATTCACGAGAAAACTTGAAAACTAAAAACATCTATACATGTGTCATCAACAAATGTCGAATCTTTCATTTTGATTCTTTCGAATATAGTCTGACAATATGAGTCAATGGAATATTATTAACTGATTTTATGATGCCTCTAAGGGATGTAATTAATTATCTGTTTGCATTGTTAAACTAGACGTCATTGTCCTCTATACTTCCCTTTACTCTGCGACGACCTCCCTTGAGATCGAGACTGTACCAAGACAACCCCAAATAGATTACGCATTAGATTAACATTTGACTTGTTTCGGTTAATGAAATACAATGGCCACAAAATATTCCATGTTTTTTTTACAGTAGTCGAGTTCATATATATTTTTAAAGAATATTATTGTGCCTATATATTGCACATATTTTATTTTAAAATTATAGTAAAACATTACCATCATCATCAAGGTGCATGTCCTTTATAGGACGTTGCTATCTTTGCAGCACATCTGAAATTCACTTTGTCTCTAGCCAGTTCACCCACTTCGCTGATGGTTCATGGTATTTTTTATATCTTGTAGCCATCCTCTTCTTGGTCTGCCTCTGTGTCCTCGGACCCTGCCCTCTAATATTGTTCTCTCCCAGGCGATCGTGTCGTTTGGTGTGGCCTAATCTAATTTTGCTGTATAGTATGTTGTTTATCAGCCAATTATCTTTAATTTTCAGTTCTTTCAGGACATCAGTGTTCTTTCTTTTTTCTGTACATGGTATTCGTATAATTTTTCTGTAGCATTTTGTTTCGAAGGACTGGATTTTCGTTCTTGTTGTCTGTGTAATTATTCGTATTCGTAGCTCTCTACACTTTGAAGTTCTCCATTGTTTATTTGGATATTAGGTGAGCCTTTAACTTTGTCAGTTGCCATTATAATTAACAAAATTATAGTAAAACATAATTTTCATGTTTGATATTGTGTACTTGTTGTTAGTAATTCAACAAGATTGCTTTGTATATGTTAGCAATTATGTATAGCATCATAAGATAAATCAAATATGACAGTTCCCAAAAACAAAACTGTCAAATTAAAAGAACAAAAAAACAATGAGAAGTGTACATTCATTTAAAAAATCTCTTTGTGAAACCATTTTGTAAAACTCATTTAAACAAAATATGTAAAGTTGAACATATTATAGTTTGTAACGTCTCGTATCAAAGTCGTTTTCAAGCATTGAAGTCGAAAAAGACACGCCTGTACGGCAGGGAACATGGATAAAAATGAAAGCATACCTTCACGTAAAAATCAGTCAGAAGCATCATATCATGCGCCCTGACTACGCCGGAATTCATAGCGAGCGAATGCAAAAAGAAGAACAAGAGCATCTCTACGCTTAGGCACGCTCTCTTTAAGTCTAAGAACGAGTTTGTTAGTTATATCAAAGCGTGTAGGTCAACACATAGTTAAAATAAAATAATTCCTTGCGGATAATCCAAGCAAACATATATTATCGTTTTATTAATGCCTTGCGGATAATCCAAGCAAGCATATATTCTAGTTTTATTTTCTTTGTTTGTTATGTCAGGGATTAAAGTCTGTTTAAGCCGACTAGGCACGCTGCTTTCAAGCTAATAACCAGTCTTTTTAGTTGTATCAGAATGTAACAAAAATGTAAATTAACTATTTGCTGAGAATCCAAGTCAATATATATATATATATATATATATATATATATATATATATATATGTGTTTGTTATGTAGCAGATTATAGTCTATTTAATCCGAGGCATGCCCTTTCAATTTAAGAACGAGATTTTGTGAGGCTTTTTGGTTATATCAGAACGTGTATGCTAATAAACATTAAAAAAATAATAATTAACTTCATGCAGAGAATCTACAATCTATTAAAGTTTATTTACCGCTCAAGCGCATTTATATTTACAGTTATTGATGTTATTGATGCTATATTGTTACTATCTAATGGATACATTTCATTGTAAAACTTGAAATATGCTTCCAGCTCAGTAAGAAAATTTTAAAGGTACAAATGAGAACTTTAGGTAATGCATATGTAGAATATAAAGAAATGAAAATAAACAGCCGTAGAGAAAATACAAATGCATTATTTTCATCATTAGCTTCTTTTGCTTCTGGGTAACCATAATGCAAGTTTGCTGCAAGCCAATATACGAGTATACATTCAGCTGCAGGTAAAAACAATCCAGACATGATGTATCTGATATTCATAATTTGAGAACTCATCTTATACAATCCTCATAAAAGTATAATGTCTGATATTTCTTCAGTTTCTCTATTTCTATCTAGTTATCTATTTCTTTCAAAAACACACACTTTCTCTTTCTCTCTCTCTCTCTCTCTCTCTCTCTTTCTCTCTCTATATATATATATATATATATATATATATATATATATATATATATATCTTTCTGTCTTGTAAGTAGCTAGCTTGTCGTTATAGTCTTCCACAAATATAGACTTCAACAACTTCCTATTCAAAGTGTTGTTATCAGATCTGTTGATGACTCTCTCCCACGTCATGAACTGTTCAGTATTTACTTTCTTTGTCACCATTTATCTCTTTTTACCTCAATTTGTATGTGGTCACGATGTGCTTCATCCTTTTGTTTTCATTTAAATCTTAACATGTTCTCTCCATTTTTCTTCTTCCGATCTGCAAAGTTAGCTGAACCATAGTAAATATGTTACACTTTATCTTAGACACACACAAGTCATTCACATTGGATAGACGAAGACGTATTTCTTGATTGTCACAGTTGCTGTCGTATATTGGTTTGAAATCAATCAAATATAATCATATTTGAGAAACGTTTGTATTTGGTCGTCCATTTTTAAAAAAAAATTTGTCACTCCTGTTGTTCGTTTGCTTGATAAAGGCCTTGTTGGTGAAACGTTGCTGTATTTTGTCATTGTTTTTGTAATTTGTAAAACTACAGTACTTTGTGATTACGTGTTTTGAAATCAATGGATTTAACGGGATGTGTCAGCCATTTGAAGGGGATGAATCAACACAAACGAAAAACTTTATATCAGTGACCATACCCAGTCGACAAGAAAAAAGCAGTTTTATGGAAACCTGACTGACCTGATGCTGACTTTCCTCAGTTTGTGGCTCACTTTGGGATTAAGCGCACGATCATAGATCGCTGAAGAAGAGGAATTAAATGGAAACTTTTTAATTAGTAAACATTTAACATTTAACATAGTGTGTTTACCTGATGCTGCTTCATCCAAAATGGACTGGTAAATCCCATGAGAAAAATTGCAAACAAGGGCAGTATCGCAAGAAAGCTGACTCTGTAGAGCAGTGATCTGAAACATAATGAAATGACATAGATAACTTATTTTTAACAAAGTCCACAGCAAAAAATGTATTATTTGGTTTCAACAAATCAAGTGAAATGTCTACACATAGACTGCATGTCAACAAATCAAGTGAAATGTCTACACATAGACTGCATGTCAACAAATCAAGTGAAATGTCTACACATAGACTGCATGTAAACAAATCAAGTGAAATGTCTACACATAGACTGCATGTAAACAAATCAAGTGAAATGTCTACACATAGACTGCATGTAAACAAATCAAGTGAAATGTCTACACATAGACTGCATGTAAACAAATCAAGTGAAATGTCTACACATAGACTGCATGTCAACAAATCAAGTGAAATGTCTACACATAGACTGCATGTAAACAAATCAAGTGAAATGTCTACACATAGACTGCATGTAAACAAATCAAGTGAAATGTCTACACATAGACTGCATGTCAACAAATCAAGTGAAATGTCTACACATAGACTGCATGTCAACAAATCAAGTGAAATGTCTACATATAGACTGCATGTAAAGAAGTTAACCAACACCAATCAGTCATAACAACTACAGATTAAACGTAATCTTTTGCTTGTTTTTATTTTTGGGGGTTTTTTTCTCACTTTTGTTTTATACAATTTAAGTAATAGCGCAGCCAAATGTTTCTAGCACTGGCTTCTCAGTCCGAACAGCACCTGGTACTTTCTTGGTCCAATCATGCTCAAATTAAAACACCGTATTGGATGTCTAAGTTAGGACATGGTATATATTTGTTACTAGAACATTGATAATTTTAGATTCTTAAGCTTGTCATCTAGTCATTAGTCATATAGGATGCTTAAACTTGTCATCTAGTCATTAGTCATGTAGGATGCTTAAACTTGTCATCTAGTCATTAGTCATGTAGGATGCTTAAACTTGTCATCTAGTCATTAGTCATGTAGGATGCTTAAACTTGTCATCTAGTCATTAGTCATGTAGGATGCTTAAACTTGTCATCTAGTCATTAGTCATGTAGGTTGCTTAAACTTGCCATCTAGTCATTAGTCATATAGCATCCTTAAGCTTGCCATCTAGTCATTAGTCATGTAGGATGCTTAAACTTGCCATCTAGTCATTAGTCATGTAGGTTGCTTAAACTTGCCATCGGATCACTGGTCATGTAAGATCCTTAAACTTGCCATCAGGACATTGGTCATGTATGATCCTTAATCTTGCCTCCAGGTCAAACAGTTGTATGGATTAATATATTTGAATTCATGTGTGACAATCGCGATTTCGTAGTAGTTAGCTCACACTCTTCTTAAGAAGAGTCTGGCTCAATTTCACGGTAAGAATGGGAATTTTCACCTAGCGTCTTTGTAACGAAAGAAGGATCGCCGTACAGCGCATGTGAAATGCAGTCATTCTTTTTTCCTGCAAAGCATGTAGGAACCAAGATTATCTAGCATAAAGTAGTGTTCTCATGACGAAGGCTCTCTACGCTGTAATTTTAGTATTTATAGTCAGCATACTATTTTTCCCCCATTCTCTACGATAATTTAGCTAAGTGTGTTGAAACCATGCTGATCATACTAAGTACTTTTGCATCTAGTGAGATTGATTGATTTGATAGGATCATCATTGCACTTCGGTGAGTAGCCATGTGTGCTCCGATCTCTTTCTTACACAGGAAGATGTTGTTACATAGCAAGAGCATCTAGTGAGAAGTTGTCGGTGATTACAGAATTGAGTTAGACGAACTATTTACAACTTTCAATTTGTAGTCACATCTGTTTATATATGGAGGGTCCGCGCACTGAACCATCACAGATGTTTTAATAAGGCTGATTGTGAGACCGAACTCTTCACTGGTTATCGCGAATTTGATCATAAAGATTTGAAATTCGTTACCTGGGTGTGTGAGCAACGAAACAACATTTACAATCGACATGTCCTTGATTAAGGCATCCCTGATAGGTGGGCTTTGTCGCTAAGTGGCTGAGCCTTTGCCTTGCGTTTCGAAGGTCGTGGGTTCGAATCCGGACCGCGACATCCTGTTCACGAATGCATTTTTTCAGAGACTGCTAGAATTGTTGCCAGAACAACAGAGTTCGTGCTTTGTGCAGTGCTCTCTGAAGGTTGCGTGCCCTTTCTGCGGAGAGAGACCGGGCCATATGGGGAACACCTGGTGCAATAAAGTCAATCCTTCGGCTTCAGACCCTTTATGTCCCTGATTACAATTTTCCGTATCTTACTTTCTGCTTGTAATTGGGTTGCAATAAACAATCTTCCTTCCAATCGTGTGTGTTGGTTGATACCTTCTGCATATGTGTATGTATATACATATTATATACAATATATATATATATATTGTGATGCCATGAATATTTATGATAACAATACTTAACAAATTTCAAAATTACTCAAGTATGTAGTTAATTATCTAATGGCGATAAAATGATCTCTAGCCACTTGTGTGCTTACATTTAATATCATATTGCATGCATTTTGCCTGATTAGTTTTATAATTTCACAATGTCATATAAAACTGGTGTTTTAAGATGATTAAGCAAATGTGCAATTTATCGAAAGACTACACCCACATAAATAAATCTTAGAAAATGATGATAGGAGGCACATTACTGAGTTATGGTTTAGATTTCTATCAAGTGAGCCATGTATAACTATGAAAGTGGGCGGAAAATATTTAAAATGTGTACAGTATAAATGTAAAAATTTGACGTTGCTTAATATACAACAGATTTCAATTTAATTTGACTTATATATATTTTGATCTTCAAACGCTCCATATCGACTATTTGTTGTCCACTCTTTGTGATTTGTATGTGATTCGAGCCTAAGAGCGATTGCGCGTTGTGCCAGTTATGCGTCTACACGTAGGACAGACAGCACATTTGATTTATACAACGCTTTTTATTTACTAGGGTAGCTTTCCTAGGCCCCTACCTCAGTCGCTTCTTACTACACTCCTAGTAGGTCGCAGTGTTACTATTCTTTGCTCCCCTTCGAGCCCCTGCAACATACGAGCGACTTATATATGAAACTATGTGTACAAATTGTATATACATATATATATATATTAGTGTATATCTAAACTCAATCAATCACTATAATCAATCTCACTAGATGCAAGTAAATATATATATATATATATATATATATTAGTGGGGCTCAACAAAGATTAAATGTTAATCGTTCATGGTTGAAACCAGGGTAACGCAAAACTGAATTTTTTTACACTATTATTTGAATTGGCAATTGACTGGCTGATGTGGAAAAGTTACAGGAGCAAAACTGGACTGGGTAGAAAATAGTCAGCTGAAAGATATGATTTTGCATATGATATTGCCTCGTTCAATTAAAAACAACCAAGATGTGCAAAGAAAAACAGAAACGAATTTCACTGAGAAAGATGAGAAATATTGTTCTCGATTCCACATAGCAGAGTGAACAAATTTCCCAGGATAGAGCGGTATGTAGAAATTGCATGCAGTCCCTTTTTAAAGTATTACGGTACGTGAGGAATATAATAATAATATTATCTTCTTCTTTGCGTTCGTTCTTTACGACCAATTTTAATCACTCTTTGTGATATGTTTGATCTTTGCCAAGAACGTGGATACATTGCACATTGGTTTGGTAGGCCCATAAACGCATAGATTTCTACAAGTTTAGGACATGTGCATCCGATTTCAGCCAAACCTCCTTAGTCGCCTCTTACGACATGCATGGCAGGTAACAGTGGTTCTATTCTTTACACCCCAAATTTGGGCCCCTGTAACCACTCGGGCGATAATAATATAATATAAATATATATATAAAATAGATTCACCGACTAAGCAAATATCTGTTGCTTATTCATAATAGATATGAAATGTTTTCATATTTAATAACATTACTGGTTAATCTCCTTATACCAATATGTTTTTAAAAACATAATATCTGGAATGGTTATTTGAGTTATCCACATTTTCTTTATTCAAGCTCAGCATGTTTTATGTTTGCGACAAAGATCTGGACTAGCTTATGTTCTTATATTGTTTACAATCATATATAAGAAGCACAATTTATTGTCAATGTATTTTGTATTTTAAGTTGCTTAATAAAAGTCAGACGGTCAAATATGTCTACAATGTTTGTCCCGAGACTGAATCTGCATTCAGCAGGGTTGGGATCGACTAGTCTTTCTTAGGAGGGGAAAAGTAAAAGTTAGATCTTACCGGTGTCCCTCAGAACACACAAGCCAACCCCACCTTCCAGTGGTGTATACCGGGAAACTTTGGCCGTTAGATCAAAGGCAAACGGTGAAATAGCTTCTTATGAAGATAGAATCCTCTAGGTCAGTATTTTTTCTTTGTTTTTTTAAAATTGTCCTGTGGGGCGTATACACGACATAAAGTCTCGGTGGAGGTATGGCCCCATACTTGTGATATGAGTGGATTTACCTGATATCCAAAACCAGACTCCCAACTATGGGCAAATAGCCCCACTGCCTTTTGGGAGTCTGGGGAGAGGAAAAGGCTATGGGAGTAAATCTAAACAGAAAATCCGGAGTGGAGCCCTTAATGCGGCGGCATCACGTGATGCCCTACCGGCAGCTCTTGCAACCAAACTTATACTAGACTTCGTGCTTGCACTCCTCTGAATTCTATCAGCGAGAGGGGGTAGTTGACGGTTGAGCGGCTCAGTTACTCCATAAAATTTCCCAGACACGCGTCACGGAGCAAAAGAGAGCGTAGAGTGCAGAGAGAACATCCTATGTATGAGCTACAGTCTTCAGTTTCCCCTGCAGCAGCCACAAAAGAAGGTGTGATTCAGCTCAGACCAAACTACGTGACGCAAAACAAATTGTCTCGAAAGACAAAGAGGCTAATAATGATGATATCTATTTAAGACCATTTTTCGTTCACAGCTTCTGTCTTTCTTAACTCAGTACATACCACTTGCCTATATATATATATATTCTTCTTGTCCCGGTTATACATACGGTTTCCACAAAAGATGTCCGTTGTTGCCGCTCTGCCGCTTTTCTTCAGATCACAATGGTCCAACTCTCTTTCCACAGTTCTTCTCTATGTTTTCTTAGGAAGTTCATGTCTTTTTTCCCCATCAGTTATCCTCATGTGAGCTGTCCTAGTCAATGTCCATACTGGTATACAACTTACATATCCAATTCATCTTCATATTTGTCTTTTAATGATGGTCTCCAACGATGAACAGCTATTCGTTTTAAAAAGCTCTTCATATGCTATCATATTGGCAAGACAATTCGCAGGATTCTCCTCAAACATTTACTGTGGGATGTCTTCAACTCGCGTGTGATGTTGTATTTCCTTTTTTCAGCACTCATTAATGTATAATAGCACTCCTATGACATTGCTTCTATTTGTTTTAAGTTTTGTTTTAGGATTTAATTATTTCGCTTTCCAGATTTTGTTGAGCATTGCGATAGCTTGGCCTTTTTTTTAATTTCTTCCAGGATGTCCTTTTTCAAATCACTGTTTGTGATATTGTTATTTCCAGGTATACCAAATTTTAAACTTTCTCTATGACTTCCTTTGTAACATGATTGGGTGCTATGATTTTTTTTAATTTTCAGTAGTTTCGTTTACACGATACTAACTTTAGGTACTATTGTTTGATCTGTTCTGTAAAGTGTACTTTCATTTCAGCATCATCGTATCATGTAGCCAAAACAGTAATATCGTAGCCAGAATTCAAATCTTTCAGTAGTGGGGTAAGTATTAGTCATAATAAAGGTGTGCACATGTGTGTCAATCACATCATCAGTTACCATAGTGATTCCCAAACGACTCTTTTATGGTGAGCTGCATAGCGGTAAACTCTCACAGGGGGCCAGAAAAAGCGATTCAAAGATACACTCAAGAACTCGATGAAATCTTTTGGCATAGATGTCAACAGCTGGGAGAATTCTGCTCAAGACAGATCAGCCTGGCGCACACTTCTTCGACACGGTTCCTCGGCCTGCGAGGCAGGTAGAACAGCACTGATGGAGCAAAAAGGTCAAAACAGAAAGGCAGTAAAATTTCCCACAAGTGCAAGTACACCTTGCCCACACTGTTCAAGAACATTTCAAGCCCGTATCGGGCTCACTAGTCATCTACGCACCCACAGACAAACATAGCGCAACTACATTCCCTTGGGTGAAAATTTGTGTGGTCATCATCACCTGTGATGGAAAAGCATCATACCATAGTGACGTTCAAATGTGCATCAATCACACCATCAGTTAATGTAGTGACGTTCAAATGTGCATCAATCCCACCACCAGTTACTGTAGTGACGTGCAAATGTGCATAACTCCCACCATCAGTTACTGTAGTGACGTGCAAATGTGCATCAATCACAATACCCGTTACTATTATGACGTTTACCATAAGCGCATTCTTCCTCATTTTACTAAACTTTCCAAGTTTTTATTTTATCTATAAATAGTAATATAAATAAATATATATATAATATATTGGGTGATGTATATTAATGTTGGAAAATAACTAAAGATATAGAAAGTAGGTTGAAAGCATTCGAAAATAGATGTCTGCGAAAAATAATGAACATAAAATAGAACAAATTCAGGAGAAGTGATGAAATCAGAGAAATGTCTGGTCAACCACTAGTGACAACTGTTATAAGAAGGAGAAGATGGAGATATGTTGGAAACACTTTGAGAAGAAATTATCAAAGAATATCAAATCAGGCATTGATGCGGGATTAAAAGGGTTCAAGAAAGAGAGGACGACATAGGAAGACACTGAAACGAACTTTGCTGAGAGAGGCAAGAAAGATCGGTCTCATTTCCATAGAGGAGATTCAACGAGTTGCCCAGGATAGAACGGTATGGAGAAATTGCTTACAGGTCCTATGTAACGTATAATCGTATGAGAGGAATAATTATTATTGTTAATATTATATCTACTTCAAACAACTTGAGCATCAATATTTGTGTGATAAATATTCTTGTGTGATAAAGCAATTAGTGTCAAAATTAAACATTTATCATGTGGAATGAGTGAAATTCTTGTTCGTTTGTGAGTTGTTATTTTTTGTGGTGATATTTAATATCTTTCAATACGTTGGCACTTCTGTATTCTAGACACATTCACAAAATAGACGAGACTGTAGTAAAACTATTTGATTGTCAAAACACGTAAGCACAAAGTACTGTAGTTTTACAAATTACAAAAACAATGACAAAATACAGCAACGTTTTGCAACACGTGTGCTTATGTGACACAGACGCGTACTGTATCTTTTCCTTTAGCCACGTTATTGAAGATGGTTTCACATGCGAGTCTCGTAATCTTATCTATCCCATTATCTGTAAGCGATGTAACAAGGCTTATATCGGCGAGACAGGCAAGAGGCTCAGTGACTGATTCGTCCAACACTTGCGCGACATACGCCAATGCACTGTGACCCCTGTAGCCGTCCATTTCAATGATACTGGTCATTTAGGAGCTCACGATGTCCAGGTCACAGCCATCCGATCATGTTCCTCGGATGATCGCAGTCGATTTGCTCTGGAGAATCGGTTGATTTTGTTGTATGGTACCTTGCGAACACATGGGCTCAACGTATTACATTCCTATGCTTCTTAGTACTTTCTCTTCTCATGCCTTGTAATCTATATGGGCATATGTTGTATGTATTCAAGTTACTTGATTTTTCATTATTTCTCTTCTTTCTAAATCTAGTTTTTTATGTGTGTTTTTTTGTGTTACATTTATTTCGTTATTCGTTTTTATTCCCAGATTTTCATTTGAAACGTTTGTATGTAGTCGTCCATATGTTATTTTAAATTCGTCACTCCTGTTGTTCGTGTGCCTGATAAATGGTCGAAACGTTGCTGTATTTTATCATTGTTTTTGTAATTTGTAAAACTAGAGTACTTTTTGATTACGTGTTCTATTCTAGACACAGACACATTCGTACAACATGCACAGTTGCTGCAACAGAAGACAGAGTACAATCCAGAGATTTGACAGTTTAATTATATCCCAATTATTAATAACATTATGTCAGTAAAAGTATAGAAGGAAGTCGATCACACAATTTATAATCATAGTTAGAAGTAAGAATTTATGGAGAGACATCATCGCCAACATCGGTTAGCATGGCACACACCAGGAAGTAGATACTTAAATAAACAAGTAAATAAAGAACGGGGTCGGGGACAGAAATCAATGTTTAATCGAGGAGTCAACATTTTCAAATGAGATTTGTTTCGTTGTAATGTGAACATATTTACTTCATGATTCGAAAATGGAGAATTTAAAGGGTTTTAAAGCCGAAGGATTGATTTCATTGCACCGGGTTTTACCCCATACGGCTCGGTCCTCTCCGCAGAAATGGCACGCCACCTACCGAGAGTATTGCACAAAGCACAAACTCCGTATCTCCGACAACAATCCTTGAGGTCTCTGGAAAAAAAATTGCACTCGTGAACAGAAGGCCGCGGCTCGGATTCGAACCCACGACCTTCGACTCACAAGGCAAAGACCACTCAGCCACAGAGACCCCTAAGCAAAAGACTGACTTCAATGCTCTGGGTTAAACATATAGTTCAGAGTCTCTGCGCGGACAGGACGAACAATCTACTGAGAGTTCATTTTAAAAAGCACGAAAGCGTAACTCCGGCAATAATAGTAGGATCTCTTGAAAAATGCTTTCGTGAGCAGAAAGGTGGGTCCGAATTAGAACTCACGACCTTCGAAACCCAATGCAAACGACTTAACCACTTATTCACAGAGCCTCTAACGACTTAACCACTTGTTCCAGATCCTCTAAATATAGAGAGATAGAGAAAGAAGTTGTAAAAATGAGGGAGGAAAATGCTTTTATTTATGACCGTACAAAATAATGAAGCAAAATATCGTTACAAAATAATCCTAGCAAATCTAGGCAGGAGTGAGAAAATAATGAAGGATATATAGATCAGACATACACAATATTGTTAATAAATAAAATAAATTGCATCCGAGAAGTGTTTGTGAGGCGGAAATGTTCAATTATTAATGGTCTAAGATGGAAGGTACGTTATACGCCTGAGTTCACTGTCAACTCAAATAATAGTAAACATAGATTCAATGAAACTCTTTTTTAATGTGAAATCCAACATTGTGATCTCGGAAACTTGGGTTCCTTTAAAAAATCACCAACAACTTCACTAGTTATTTCCTATTAGTGTTTAATTCTATCTTCGTTGCTGTTTGTTTCTTGCTTTATATCAAATGTTAGTAAGATGTAATTATAATATTTCAGTAATGTTAATATTGAGGGTTTTTGTGACAGGGGGGTAAGGTACTAATATCAAGCTCCAAATGTATTAGGTTCGATCTCTGCATGGAGAAATCTGGATTTTTTTTACGTAGATGCCCGATATCGATGTAGGTGAACCCAAGTTACAAGTCCTATAGAAGATGGCTATAAAAAGTAGGTTACGTGTTCAAGTTCAGTTGAAAGTGGAAAAGAGCAGGCCACAAGGCTGTTTCAAGGGTAAAATTCACTAGAATATTAAAGTAAATTCCAGTACAAATTTTAACCTTTTTTATAATTACATCGGTGACTATCGCCAGAGCTATGGGGTTCGTGCAGTATCGCTGAGATCTTCCTGTATAAGGAAGAGATGGAATGAGACTTGGTCAATCACCAAATTGCAATGATGTTGGTTCTATCAATCAATCAGTGTATTTAGCACACAAACCGAAAGAAACAGATGTTGTTTCACGACAACGATTCAGTCACTCCAGCTGATATTTGGGAACCAAACCCGCTATATAAATGAAAGATTAGTTAATAAGAACTGGACACTTCATCTTTAAATCAAGTTGCGTATTCTTTATAGGACGTTGCTCTCTTTGCAGCGCATATGAAATTCACTCTGTCTCTAGTCAGTTCACCCGCTTCGTCGATGGTGATATTTATGGTTTCTTTAATATCTGTAGCCACCTTCTTCTTGGTCTGCCTCTGCGTCCTGGGACCCTGCCCTCTAATATTGTTCTTTCCAGGCCATCGTGACGCGTTAATGTGACCAAAGTATCTAATTTTTCTGTATGGTGTCTTTAAATACTGTTTGGTATCTAATACTGCACACGACTATAGCATTAGATGTCTTATTAATATCTTTAAACTATTTACTTTAACAAGTTTTTAATTATTTTTACTAGATCTCAGTCGGACTTACAACTGACAAAATAAATGCTCAATATTTTGTATTCAAGACATATGTTCATATTTGCACATGATTACATTTATAATGATGTCATAACAGACCACAGACCAAACATTGATCAATATGAGACGTTACGAGATGGGTGACGTTACGCTTCAGTATTGACAGTCTCAAGTATGTGAATCTACATGCCTCAAGAGGCCTTTCTCTGACACCCATAACCAGACTTGACAGAAGCAAATCAGAGAGGAATGCCAACGAGACGGTCTGCAGCTCAAGGAGTCTAGTGAGGGCATCAACTCTTTCATTGATTCTGTCTTCAAGCGAACTTGATTGCAAGCTCTTAATGATGCAGGATCAGCTTCACGTTTAGCCTGCTCGTCTCAAATGATCTCTAAATGGCTTTCCATATTCTGTTTTCTTTCTTTGTCTTTTATCTTCCTCGTTCGTCTTTATGCTTTATAACCTACACTCTGTTGTTCTTTTTTTCATCTTTATGTGATTGTAATTGTTTCGTCAATTATAGTTCCTTCCGTGATTTTAAATTATCATTTAATAATCTATGTTCACATTCTCTATTCATCTAACTTATTTTGTGGTATCCTCTTATTTATTTTCATATCGCGTTTCATATTCCGCCTAGATTTTGTTTTTCTTCTTTATTCGACTTTTTTTTCTTCGACGGCAGATATCTACAACACAATCTTTCTTATGTAGATACCGAATCATAAAACAAGAGCTAAAACAATTTATGAAAGTAAGAGGAAGAAATACGTTTAGCCCTGTGTTGTACATTCCTGGTGATATGTGATTTAATGTAAGAGAAGAAATACGTTTAGTCCGTGTTGTACATTCCTGGTGATATGTAATTTAATGTAAGAGAAGAAATACGTTTAGTCCGTGTTGTACATTCCTGGTGATATGTGATTTAATGTAAGAGACTAAAGATTAAATAACTGAAAGTTAAGACTTAACACGTTTTAAAACTTAATCTCTGAGTTAATGATAATCTTTCTTCCATTTAGATTTGGAGTAATGATCATGATAAAAGACTGATCAACTAGACCAAGTGTAGAATATCCAATATGAGTATGGTTTTACGAAATGTAAGAAAAATTGTCGTTTAGCTCCAGGAGTGATCACAACAGGGACCTAGTCAATCGGGGCAGGTGGAAGCAATTGTACTGTGATTTTACAAGGAAATAGACACGTTCAGAAGAAGGCAAACTACTGATGTTTTGTGCGAGAATCAACGACTGTTTACTGGTTGATACATTCCTGCAAGATGACTATTTCATTTCAAATATAAGATCGACCCAATATATATCTGTCTTAGTTCCGAATTTCGTTTCTTCTTCCGTGTCGTTGGTGTCAGTATCAAGCCTGGATCATGAGTTGACATACTTTAGCGTCGTGTGTAAGATATCAAGTTTGTTCCTGAAAGCTAGGAATCTAAATCGTATAGGAGAAGACAAGTACAATGAGAAAGATGTAAATTTAAAAGATTGAACAGTTGGACATCGAGCTTAGCAATTTGTATTTCCGTTTGGTCATGCAACTGCTAGATTGTTTCATTGTCAAATTAATCAAATATACGTTAACTCATTTTGACTTCCGTTTTTAATTTTTTGTTACATTCTGTTAGCTGCATAAAAGTACATTTATTTATCCACAGAACTACATGTCATTCATCAAATTTCTTTTTTTAAACTAGAATACAGTTTTTACAAAGTGAAACAGAGATTGGTCTAGGCAATCGTGCTTTGAACGTGTTGTGAATATGTAAAACATTCGAATCCTAAAGAGAATTCCAGAGCAGGCAACAAATGTCGACCTGATTTTACAACAAGGAAATTGCTTTCCCGCAGATTGGTCAATGGAGAAAATGTGGATTTTGATTGTGAACAAATCGTTATCAAATGTTCCTTTGGATGTGTCTGCAAAAACAACTTACACTCAAATAAATACAATCCTCAAACATTCGGGCATGGAAAGCCATGCAAACAGTTATGAAAGCACACTAAAAGTTTTCGGGAGGTTAAGAGGGAGTCAAGCATGGTTTGTCTCTTGTTTCTCACCTCATTGGCATCTTTCTTGCAGTCCTTTGAGCAACGCCTTGGGGGACGCTGATGGTGATATTTTCATCCGCACTAGATCTGATGGTTCACTGTTTAACTTGGCTCGCTTAAGATCCAAGACAAAAACGACGGAAATTCTTCTCAAGAAACTCCTTTTCGCTGACGATGCTGCCTTAGTCGCGCACAGTGAGACTACACTGCAATGCGTAATCAATAATTTGTCAAAGGTATGCGACCTATTTTCTCTAACTATAAGTGTCTCCAAAACAGTTGTACTTGTCAGGTAGGTAACACAACAAATATCACTTTAAATGGCAACCATCTAACACCAGTTAAAAAATGTTGCAATCTCGGGTCCATGGTCACTGCCAGCCTTTCTCTTGATGAAGAAATCGACGCTCGTTTAGGGAGTGCGGCTACTACTTTCGGCAAACTATCAAAGCAAGCGTGGGACAACACAAAACTGACCTTGCAGACGAAGATTCAAATATATCGAGCCTGTGTAATTAGTTCTTTACTATATGGCTCAGAAACATGGACAGCCTACTCAAGACACGAGAGGAGACTTAACATCTTTCACCTTCGATATCTCCGCAAGATTATGAACATCAGGTGGTACGACAAGATAACCAACTCTGAAGTACTGCAACGTGCAAACCTGCCTTCCATCATGGGCATGTTCAGCAGTAGACGACTAAGATGGTTGGGACATGAGAAGAATGGAAACTTATCGCATACCAAAACAAATGTTGTTCTGTGAACTTTCGGAGGGAAGAGGCACCAGGGCAGACCACTGCTCAGATATAAAGATGTCTGCAAAGCCTCAATGGAAAACTTTTCTATAGGTCCCAGCACATGGGAAGGACTAGCTGATGACAGAGTTGTGTGGAAAGCCAAAATACGAAAGGGCGCTGAGTCTTTGGAGAAGAGACTAGTAGAGCTGAACGACAAGAGAGAAAAGCGAAAACTCAGAAGTTGTCACAGTAAAACACTTGCCAATTGACCGTCTGTAAAGACTCAAAGGCCTATATATATATATATATATATATATATAATAAAATATATATATATATATATATATATATATATATATATATAAGTCTGAAATACCATACTGGAAGAAAGCTTTACATTATACAGGCAAGAAGATGCCAGCGACATAAGTTGGGTGTAAACATTCATATATCTATAAACAGCAATATAGGATAATGTATCACTTAGGCTTCGGTCAGATAATGTTAGATATCGATTTTGGGAAAATCTTCGATGTGAATCTGATCTGAAACTTTAGTATGAAATCTATAATTATTTGACGTTTTCGTGCTGGTTTACTGATAAGACATTGTTATTCAACAAATCAAGTGTCATGCCTGCCGACGTAGACGATCATGTCTCTCCACAACTCTCTCTCCTTCTTGCAGGTAATCAGTTCTGACGTCGGTCTTTTGTCAACCAAGATGTCAGACCATCTAACATCTTCTCCCTCTGTCTTTCACGATCTCTACTTCCCTGAATTTTACCTGTTGTCACCAAATGTTCTAAACCTCCTCTTCGCATTATATGCCCAAAGAAGAATGATTGTCTGATTCTTATTCTTTTGATAAGGTTTTTTTGTGTGCAGGCCTGATTTAAAACTTCATCATTTGTTTTCTTCGCTGTCGATTGATTTTTCAGCATTGTTCTGTAAAACCACATCTCTGTGGCTTCCAATGATCTTATCGATTGTTTGTTCATTGTCCATGATTCTCTGCCATACATAAGTATTTGTTCAGTATAGCACTGGAGTACTAGTTTTCGCAGTATCATTGGTAATCAATTCAAGCATAGTGTGTTTTTCATTTTAATAAAAAGATGCTTTCACTTGAGCTATTCTGCTCCTAATCTCTACATTTTACTAACATGTTTCTACATTTAACAAAATAAAAGCAGATGTAAAACACATCGACTTTATTTTAATTTTTGTATATTAACTGGTATTTGATTCGTTGTTGTCAAAGAATTAGGCATGTTTTATCATGCTCATCTTTTAGCAAAGTCTTAAGTCTAATACTGTTGTAAATGTGTGCTAGCTCAAGCTGATTTTCTAACATAATACAAAGTGTAACAAAAATTGTTAGAAGCTTCAAAACTGTAATCTGCTTTTCCAGTAGATTATTCACCGTTTAGAGAATGTTTTTAGTTCGCTGTTCAAAGCTTAAATAAGTGGTTCCCATTCGAGGATATGCGCTGGTTCATTTTCTTTAAACAATAAATCCAATACAAGATCCCATAAGACATTCAAAACCTATTCAAACATATATATCATTTACATTTTAGCTTATTCCTAACTGTATCTTTTAAAAAGGAGTGATGCTGATTGAGACCATGTACAGAATTTATTTATTACAAGACGGGGGTGACATGATAATGTTTGAGAACCGCAAGTACTATTTCATAATTCATAGCTTAGCTTTTCCATTTCATTAATTGTAACTTAGAAAACTGTTGTGTTCAGGTGATTCTTTATAATACTGTCTAACTTATTATTCATTACCAAAGAAGTGCTATATTTTAATGTTCTTTTAATACTGAACAGTTTTGTAGACAACCGTCGCTTCCTTTTGATTTCTTCATTTGACTAGATGTATACATGCATAGTTTATGATAGCGTTACGTTTTTTTTTTTTATATATATATATATCTCAATTAGCCAGCATGTCCTCACTTTGGAACGTCTGTCTCTTTCTCAACAGCCCGTAAAATCCTGATAGAAAGTCGCACTTCACTAATTGTCACTGGCCGTGAAACGTCTCCGAGAGTGCATACAAGGATTCCAGTGCATGGTAAGTGGTCGGACCACAGGTTTCCTGTAACGATCACACTTAGGGATCTAATGTTCAAGTACCTTGAAGTCGGGAAGGCTATGGCGAGGACACCAGTCAAATGGTAAGCAGGCTCACGTAAAAATCAGTCAGAAGGCAATACCAGGCGTCATGACTAACGTCTGAACTGACAATGGGTGATCGAAGAAGAAGAAGAAAAATCTCAGTCCGCCTGAAAAACTCTCTGTCTCTAGTTTGTTCTCCCTATTCCTCCAGCGTCATGTTTAATGTTTCGTTGATGTCCTGCTGCCACTTCGTCTGGGTCGTTCCTGCCTAGTGCTCCAAGAACCATGCTTCCATTACCACTCCAGATCTCTCCAAACCTTGTAACGTTTAACGTGGTACATATATATGTATATACATATATATATATATATATATATATATATATATATATATATAATTAAAACTAGTTAAAACCTATATATATCTGGGGACTTTTTCCAGTATATTGAAGAATAACTGACGAAATTCAAAACAGTTGCAATAAACCGAACCATATCATGAGATAATTAGCACCAATTTCGAAATGCAAATTAGCTGACAACCATGAAAACTTATAGAGGAATGTACAATACGATCTATCTTCCAACATTTTGCTATCAGTGCCAAAATTGTCTGTTGACATCAAGCGACAGAATAAAACGAGACGCGACAGAGATGAAGAAATGAAGTATCTAGACATAGTGCTGGGAGTTTGAAGAAATGTTCGATTTGATAAAGAAGACATCAGGAAAAAGTGGGTACAAAATCAATGCTGAACTTCATCAAGAAACAACAAATTAAATGGTTTGACCACATAAGCAGATTACCAACAGACAGTGCAATTCGACGGGAAATGTTATTCAGATACAGTGAATAGATGACAAAGGTCGCCACACACACACGTACAAAATGAACCACAGAAATAACAGAGGCAGTGAAAGAACCATTGTACGAATGGCACACAAAAGCCTGTAATCGACATCTCCTTTTAGCTTGACGCTGTGAAGCAAAACATGATTTAAAAAATAGGATTATATATTTATATATATAGGGCGTCCTTTGCAGAACGTCGCTTTTATCACTGTACGCCTGAAAAAACGTTTGATCTTTATTTGATTCTCCCGCCTCACCAATCGTTATGTTTAATAATGTTTCTTTAATGCTCCGCTATCACCATCGTCTTGCCGTTCCTGTTTCGTTTTCCAAGAACCATGTTATCCATTACTGCTCTTTCCAAACAGCTGTTAGGTTTCATGCTACCGAAATATTTCAGTTTTCTGTATGTTGTTTATGGCCCACTCCGTGTTCTAGTTTTTTTAAGCTTGTCTATATTTGCTCTGGGTGTGTGCATAAATATACAGAGATGTATGTGTGTATTTGTGCAGGAGGCTGTGTGGGTGTATGTGTTTTTGTGTATGTCTGTATGCATGTGTGTGTGTGAGTGTGTTGTGTGTGTGTGTTGGTGTGTATGCATGCGTGTGTTTAGTCAGATTGTGTATATTATTAGGTCCAGAAAGACACTAACACACTCCGTAAATACAACACAAGCTGTAACCAGACAGGTCTGCCCAACAATACAACCCAAACCTCACCTTCTTGGCCACAATATTGCGCCCTGGAATTCAGAGAATGCATCGCTGTTCTCATCGTCTGTATATTTCTCCATGACCACATCTGTTCGTGCATCTTCCATCTTGACGTCGTCTCAGATCTGGCTGGAACATGCAGTAGCCGAACTGAAGAAATAATATTCGAAATATTATTAACACAAGTAAATCTATAATCGAATAATGAACTGTTTACCATGACTTGAAATCAACTTGTTTGACTAATTTAATCGTTGCAATCATGTAGAGTTTGCCCAGACGAACGTTTATTGATTTTCAACTATGGGTTTAATTAAACTAGTATTTGCTTTAAATTTGATGCTACTTTACAGCAAGTAAATATTCTCTTCTAACAGATCTCAATAGGCAGCTTTCAAGCCAAAATTTGTTCAAATAATCTCAAAGTGTAACACTGATCTGTCGTAATCTCTAATTCTGAGTAAACTTTTCAGTTGATTTTCTGCAAATTGTGTCCTTAAAAGAATATGAATTTTGCAACAATAGCAATCTCTACATCATTTCACTGTAATATATCAACAATAGACCCCTTCAACATTATTTGACAGCAATATTGCAACAATAACTCCTTCCCCCCTCAACATCAATTGACTGTAATATTACAACAATATCCTCCCTCAATATCAGTTTGCAATATTGCAACAATAGACCCCCTCAACATCATTTGACTGCATTATTGCAACAATAGACCCCTCAACATCATTTGACTGCAATATTGCAATAATAGCCCTCCCCTCCCTTCA
The DNA here is from genome assembly GCA_020796225.1 of Arion vulgaris. NCBI lineage: Eukaryota > Metazoa > Mollusca > Gastropoda > Stylommatophora > Arionidae > Arion > Arion vulgaris. The sequence continues at coordinate 87,351,402 of CM036753.1, read as the reverse complement.
ACATCATTTGACTGCAATATTGCAACAACAGCCTCCCACAATATCATTTGACTGCAATAATACAACAATAGCCCACCCCCCTTCCCACAACATCATTTGACTGCAATATTGCAACAATAGCCATCTCTACATTAGTTAACTGTAATAGATGGGTGTTATGTTCATCGTCATGCACGAACACACACTTGAACAAATTATTTTATGTCTATCTCTTAATATCCACACTTCCGTATAGTCTTCCTCTTGTCCGTTTGAACTCACTTAATATCCACACTTCCGTATAGTCTTCCTCTTGTCCGTTTGAACTCACTTAATATCCATACAAGTATATAGTCTCCCTCTTGTCCATTTGAACTCACTTAATATCCACACTTCCGTATAGTCTTCCCCTTGTCCGTTTGAACTCACTTAATATTCATACAAGTATATAGTCTCCCTCTTGTCCGTTTGAACTCACTTAATATCCACACATCCGTACAGCCTTCCTCTTGTCCGTTTGAACTCACTTAATATTCATACAAGTATATAGTCTTCCTCTTGTCCGTTTGAACTCACTTAATATTCATACAAGTATATAGTCTTCCTCTTGTCCGTTTGAACTCACTTAATATCCATACAAGTATATAGTCTTCCTCTTGTCCGTTTGAACTCACTTAATATCCATACAAGTATATAGTCTCCCTCTTGTCCGTCTGAACTCACTTAATATCCACACTTCCGTATAGTCTCCTCTTGTCCGTTTGAACTCACTTAAAATTCACTCTTCATTATAATCTTTCTCTTGGCCGTTTGAATTCAAACATTTATTACAAAAGATGTAACCAATACAGTAATATATTTATTTCAAATCCATATGCTTTGTTTATTGTGTTATGTTTTTCAATATTTATCTGGGTATTGTTAATATTTCCAAAACTTCTTTATTTGATTGCTTCTGTTACCAAGACAGCTGATTGAATGGAACAGAGCACATATTGGAATTCCCGGAGTGCATAGACGTGTTAGGTGTAAAAATAAGTAATATGTAATAAGCAGTGGCGGCTCGTTTATAAGGGTCAGTGGGGCCGGACCACACCAAAAATAATGTATATCGTGTATTTATTATTTATTAAATTAAAATATTGCAATCTAAATCCATGATTTATCCGGAACAAAATGTCTGGCCCCACCAACAAAAATTATCACGAGTCGTCACTGGTAATAAGCAATATGATCTTGTCTGAGTATTTGTACATTTCAATAAATTTACTTTTGTCTGCTATTAGTTTTCATTACTTTAGTCTCTGTGTCATACAGCATATATATATAAATCTTTATATATATATATATATATATATATATATATATATATATATATATATATATATATATATATATATATAAGAACCATTTTTCGTAGAGGATACAGTGTTAGACTCTTATTTTTCTTTGACAATGGACACACGATGGGTAATGTAGTCAACATCACGCTTGCTGCCTTTATCTGATAACAAAACTTTACTGAGTCGCAATCAGAGCCAGTAGGGTTTTTAAAAACTCATACTAGCAGGGTAATTTTATCGGCTGGATTTCGCGTCTCTGTCGGTGACTGTAAAAGTCCGATACGAGATTGACAAATACCTCTAGATTACAACATTACGTTTAAGTATTCTAATCATTTATTAAAAATTGAACACGATTTTATTTGTTCGTGCATATGAAATCAGCACAGATAAAATATTACTGATAACTTCCAGCTTGTGTATCTAATTTACAACCACCAGAGACAATTCTTCAAGCGAAATTTTTCCTCAACTTATGACGTCTATAAAACATGACTCCAGCATCCCGCTTGATTTGACTGCCATTTTCCATGCGATCTCAAATTCGCTTTTAAAGGTTTGTGCTGATGAAAGTGACCTAACTGGAAAATAACAGGGCAGACAATTTATGGGATCACTGCACCCAAGTAAATTTGTGGATGGACAGGGCGAGATTCTGAGAGCATTGTGCGTGAACTTTGAAAGCGAAGTGGTGATTTCAGAGTATGTTTCTGTCGAAGGACGGTGGTGAGTTGTGGGTGTGGTGGTCATTGTAGACCAAGTGAGCTGGGGCCTGGATACTACTTTACATTGCAAAACATGGCTGGTTTTTTTCACTTTTATGCATTTAGTCATATGTTTTAGAACTCTTCACTGTGTCGTATTCTACGATACGATCGTCGTTGATACTTTATGTGTATTTGATCTTTTGCTAGTAAGGTATGAGTCAGATAATGACTAAGTTACCATATGGCTAAATAAATACGGATATAACACAACAAGAGCCATGCATCTGGCCATGAAACGTAAATTAAAGCTAATATTTCTAAGCTAACGGCAAGAGTAGATAACCAATACCATCCTCCACCTGGGGGATAGACAATAGATAGACCATATGACATTAAAAGTTGCTACCTGATCTTGATCTCCTCTCTCTCTCTCTCTTTCCCTTTCTCTCCCTCTCTCTCTCTCTCTCTCTCTCTCATTTATCGTCGAATGTTGATCAACGTCTACCAAACCTGACAGTCTATATTGCGTCAATGGTTTCGCGCGATGACGATATATTTAGGAGAGTTAAAAACCTAATAAGTCGGCTATGAAATGCCCACAAAAGACTATACAGCTGTGAGAGGAAAGACGTTGTTCCGAATATCAATCAATCAAGTGCCGTGCCTGCCGGCATAGGCGATCATGTCTCTCCACAACTCTCTTTGCTTGGTGCATGTAATCAGTTCTGACATCAATCTTGTGTCGAACCATGATGTCAGGCCATCCAACATCTTCTCCTCTGTCTTCCATGATCTTTCCTTCCCTGAATTGTACCTGTTGTCACCAAATGTCGCATTATATGCCCGAAGAACCTTGATTGTCGGATTCTTATTCTTTTGATAAGGTTTCTTTGTGCGCAGGCCTGATTTGAAAACTCCACATTTGCTTTCTTAGCTGTCAATAAATTTTCAGCATTCTTCTGTAAAACCACATCTCTGTGGCTTCCAATGATCGTATTGATTGTTTGTTCATTGTCCATGATTCGCTGCCATACATTAGTATTGGCTCAATATAGCACTGAAGTACTCGTTTTCGCAATGTCATTAGTAATGAGTTCACGCATAGTGTGTTCTTCATTTTCATAAAAACTGCAGTCGTTTGAGCTATTCTACTCCTAATGTACATCTTTTGTTGTACATCTTTCATCTGATGTCAGGAATGTTCTCAGGTACTTAAATCGATGGACTTGTTTCAGTTTTGTGTTATTTATTTTGATATTACATGTTGGTGTTTCCTGTTTCTGGGAGACAACCATCACCTCTGTTTTCTTTATATTCATGCTTAATCCTTTCTTTTCACCTTCTCTCACTAATACGTCTATCCGAATATATATATATATATGTTATTATTTCTTTGAAGGAAACAAAGCAAACGGATAGATAGGTACACCGTCTCTATATTTTTTTTCCCAAGCATTGTGCTATTGAGATATTTATTCAACCACTGGTCTCACACTATTGGCTGGAACAAAAATAGAAAGATACAAACAAAACCAACCAATTTTTTTGTTTGTATTGTACCTTTTGGTCGAAACATCAGTTTAGTCTGCTGCTAGACTTTGTAAAATTACCTTATTTTGTATAATAATATTTCTCATATCGTAAAGCATATCAACATATCTTTTTAATTGTTCCATTAACTTTCTATTCTTCTCATATTTATAATTTCATCTCGTGTTCATGGACGTCCACATCTTGTTTTCCAGGAGGAAGGGGAGGCGTGGTGGAGAAAAATTAATTTTAAAAATTGTATTTGATAGATTACTACGTGAAAATAGAAAGACCATATTCACTTAAAATTGTGCTATCAAAAAGTAAAATTTTCAGGGAAACGGATGGCACTTGCAATCCCCTTTTCCTTTAACGTATGGACGCCTATGCGCATGTGAAAGAATACATGCCTCTCGACACTTGTCAAATACCTATAACTTTATCTCGAATGGAGTCTGAATTAATTTTGATGGACAATTTTCAAAAATAAAATCTCGGCCAAGTTGAGTGAAGTGACAGATAAATTGATTCTGAAGATGGATATATTTTTGGAAGTGCACTTTACATCCGTAAAGTGTGGCCACATGTTAATAACAGCGTAAAGTGTAGCCACTAGTTAATAACAATGTAAAGTGTAGCCACATGTTAACTTCAGACTTTCACCAGATAAGAGGAAAGACATTGAATACTGTTCTCGTTCTGTGTTATCATGTACACTGCTATGTCAGTCAAATTTAAAATTTATAACTTTTTTTCTGTAATAATACAGAAAGTTGTGAGTAAATATGTATGTATTTTACTACAATGTTGAGTAAACGTGTATACTTCAATACAACGTTGAGTAGATATTTGTATTTTAATACAACGTTGAATGAACGTTTGTGCATTTTAATACAACGTGGTGTGGATATTTGTGTTGTAATACTACGTTGAATGAATGTTTGTGCACTTTAAAATAACGTTTAATGAACGTTTGGGCACTTTAATACAACGTTGAATGAACGATTGTGTACTTTAATACAACGTTGAATGAATATTTGTGTACGTAAATGTAATATTCATTGAATATTTGTGTACGTATATGTAATATTCATTGAATATTTGTGTACGTAAATGTAATATTTATTGGATATTTGTGTACGTAAATGTAATATTTATTGAATATTTGTGTCTAAAAGATCCGAAAGCGAAGGATAGACTTTATTGCACCGGGTTTACTCACAGGAACCGTCCATGTCAGCAGAATTGGTCAGCCGTCTACCGAGAGTGTTGCACAAGGCATGAAACTCCATAGCTTCAGCAACAATATTAAGGATCTCAGGGCTAAAACATGCAAATATGACTCAGTCCAGATTCGAACCCTTTCAAAATGGTTTAACCACTTCGCCATATAGACCCTTCATATATGTGTACTTAGATGTAATCATCAATGAATATTTGAATACTTAATATGTGTGTACTTAGATGTAATCATCAATGAATATTTGAATGGTCAGTGACCAGTGTACATGTATGTATAAAAAAAAGTTAATTGCATATCCTTTACAGGACTTTGTGAATCAACCCCAGCTTTTTAACGCTGTTTGTGATTTTTCTAGGCATTATTACGTTCAGTAGTTTTCATAGGAAGCAGAATCCTGTGAAAGAGCAAAGATAACAATCACACAAGCCACCAGAACAGCGCAAGACAAAAACAGAAAACCACGACACTGAACAACAACCCGGTAGCAGTGTGACGACAAAAGAAGAAGAAGAAGTTTGTCATTGCTTTCTGAACAGGTGGTGCCATCGTCCTTTTTGTAAGAACCCACGCGAAACAATTTGCAACCAAACAATTTCCAACCAATTTCCAACCAGCAACCAAACAATTTGCAGCCAATTTGCAACCAAACAATTTCCAACCAATTTCCAACCAGCGTGATTCGAACTCAGAACGTCGGGGTTAATAGACCGAGTCACTATCCCCTAGGTCACATACGCCACTATATATGTATATACTTAGATGTAATAATCAATGAATAATTGAATACTTAAGTGCATTTACCAGTGTATATGATGTCACTCAAATGTAATAACCAGTACGTATTGGCGTATTTAACTGTAATGTAAATTACTACGAAACATTTGGAACACATTTTACCAGAACAATACTGAGAAAATATTTGAAAATGAAGTATATTATTGTTAGTGGAAACAGAACGAGAGACAGAAGAGAAGGAAGTGAGAGAAAATGAAGTATATTATTGTTAGTGGAAACAGAACGAGAGACAGAAGAGAAGGGAGTGAGAGAAAATGAAGTATATTATTGTTAGTGAAAACAGAACGAGAGACAGAAGAGAAGGAAGTGAGAGAAAATGAAGTATATTATTGTTAGTGGAAACAGAACAAGAGACAGAAGAGAAGGAAGTGAGATCAAATCTGTATAAAATTGATTATTGAAACAAAAGAGAAACTTGGACGAACCAATGATATAGTGAGTATCTGATTACGTTTGCATGATGTTAAGGTGGAGTGCGTGAGCGATGTAGATAGTCAGGCAGTTGTTTAGTCATTCAAGATTTCATTCAGTCAATCTGTCAGCCAAGCAGCTAGTCAGACAGAATGTTAGTCAACTTTTTAGCCAGTCGGCTAAACGATAGTTCAGTTACCAAAACAGTTATCTAATTTGTTAATTAATTTAGTTCGTTGGTTAGCTGGTTGGTTGTTTTGTTAGTTGTTAGTTCCTTGTTTGATTTGATTGGTTTCTTGATTGGTTGGTTATTTGAAGTTTTGGTTAATTAGTTACGCTTGGTGGCTATTTAGTTTGTTAACCCGCCTGCTCAGCGTGCTCGTAGCGCGTTGGACGACGGTGACAAGCTCCCTATGAGCGCGGTTCAATTCCGCGGGCTGGCAGTAAAACCACAGGTTCTCCAGATTTACAGTGTTCGTGGCACCGAACCGAAGGGTTACGATTTCCATGGCACCGAGCCGACGAGCTGAAAGCTCAAGTACTTCTGGATCGAAAAAAACTAATTAGTTTGTTGGTGTGTTGGTTGATTAGAAAGTTAATTAGTTTTGTGATTGGTTGGATGCTTGATTGATCGGTTGGTTGACTGACTAGTGGACTGGTTTGTTGTTTAATTGCTTAGTTAATTGGTTAGTTAATAAGCTAGCGTTAAAAGCTGAAATAAAAGAAAATAGATCGTATTTAATAAACCAAATACTAGTCTTTACATAAAAAGAAGGAATGAAAATGGAACGTTGAAAAGTTGGGTTCTGACAGTAATTACGACGAGTCGGTGATTTGATAAAATAAACGAGAGGAAATCGAATATTCTGTGATCGACCGAGAGATTGACGGAAGAGGTCGTGACTTCAATCAACGACGTGAGGATGTCCAAAACATGACTGTTCGTTTTCCCTGCTGGATGTATCTATACTTGTTTCCACGTAATACACCCAACCCCAACTCCTTTATGAAATGTTGGTGCAAGATTAGTGTTCCCTTAATATCGCCATTGTAGTTATTTTTTAGCTTCTATAAAGAGCATGACACCACAAATGTAGTTAACATCCTTATGGGGAAGCATGTTCAAAATATTAGAGAGTTTTATTTTGGTGTGTTATTTTGCAATTTAACTATGACTAGCAAAATACCATATCTGCAAGTACATATCCGAAATTGTCTTGTTCGATCTGTCTACCATTGTGCAATGTTTCTATTGAGAACGGAAGAATATAAACGACAATTAGAGTTGGTGGAGACTATAGATGCGATCTTAAACAAAAGTTAGTTAAATGCATTTGAAAACAGATGTCTGGGAAAAAGGATGAACATAAAATGAGACTAATCAAGGGGAGGTGATGAAATGTCTGGGTCAACCGCTAGTAATAATAATAATAATTCATCTCGTACCGTTATACGTTACTAATACGATATTAATTCTCTTAAACTGGGTAATAATGTCATAAAAGATATTAATACTCTTAAGCTGGGTAATGATATCATATGAGATGTTAATTCTCTTAAAATGGGTAATAATGTTTAAGGAGATATTAATTCTCTTAAACTGGGTAATAATGCCTAAGGAGATATTAATTCTCTTAAACTGGGTAATAATGTTTAAGGGAATTGTGTAACAATATATCAGGAGATAATAATTCTATTAAACTTGAAAACTTCTTTAAATATCTACATGTTGTTGCCTGAAAATATACACAAAAGATAAGGCAGAAAAAATTGTACGGTGGATTATTTTGTGATTGTGTCATAATTTATAAATGTATATATTTTTTTAAAGTACCACTATTCCCAATGTCATTTTGTAAATGTACCTTTATTTTCTACTTTCTGTGGTTTCAATATCTTGTGGCTTCTTTTCTTAAACGTAATGGTTTTTACAAAACTGACGTGGGAATTATTTGCATAAATCGATACACTTGAACCAACTTTCAAATAACGTCATTTCCTCACCCCTTTGTTATTGTTTTTGTGACAGTTCTTGATCATATATTAGATGTCGTATCGTCTGCTCTATGTGTTTGTCCGGTTGTATCTACTCTACTTATTACCAGAATGGTGATTTTGTAGCTAATTATTACCAGAATGGTGATTTTGTAGCTATTTACTAACGGAATGATGATTTTGTAGCTATTTACTAACGGAATGATGATTTTGTAGCTATTTACTAACGGAATGGTGATTGTGTAGCTATTTACTAACGGAATGATGATTGCGTAGCTATTTACTAACGGAATGATGATTGTGTAGCATCATATAATGTGATATGTGATACTGAAGCAGTACTCTTTTCCTCATGTCTAGGGTTGAAGTACTTTGCCTTCAGTTCGGAATGGTTATTGGTTATTTTCCAGGAGCATTTTATATAGAAATATCAAGGATTATTGCTGAAGTAATGGAGTTTGTGCTTTGGGCAATACTTTCAGCAGAAGACATGTTATTTCCACGGAGAGGGGTTGACTTATATGGGAAAACCCAGTGAAATGAAGTCAGTCCTTTCACTTCAAGTCCTTAAGCCATTTATTAGATTACGCAGTTGCTGTTTTATCTTTATTTCTAACCTCTATTAATTTATTTGTAAAATATAGAGATTTTATTATCAGTTCTCGAGTTCATTTCTATAACTGCCCTAGATGTTAACCGTTAATATAAGCATTGAACAAGTCTTGATTTTAACTATAACGAAAGCATTCAATCTCAGACAGAAGATATCTAACATGATCTTATGAAATATAACATGGTCTTATGAAATATAACATGGTCTTATGAAATCTAACATAATCTTATGAAATCTAACATGGTCTTATGAAATATAACATGGTCTTATGAAATATAACATGGTCTTATGAAATATAACATGGTCTTATGAAATATAACATGATCTTATGAAATATAACATGGTCTTATGAAATATAACATGGTCTTATGAAATATAACATGGTCTTATGAAATATAACATGGTCTTATGAAATATAACATGATCTTATGAAATATAACATGGTCTTATGAAATATAACATGGTCTTATGAAATATAACATGGTCTTATGAAATATAACATGGTCTTATGAAATATAACATGGTCTTATGAAATATAACATGATCTTATGAAATATAACATGGTCTTATGAAATATAACATGATCTTATGAAATATAACATGGTCTTATGAAATATAACATGATCTTATGAAATATAACATGATCTTATGAAATATAACATGGTCTTATGAAATATAACATGGTCTTTTAAAATATAATTGGCATTTAAGAATGTTTTAAGATTTTTCGTTATTTTTATATTTTAACAGTAGTAATATATTTATATTTTGTACACATTCAGAAAAATGGCAATTATGTTTTACAAAAAACGACTGTCGTATAGCGTATATCCGTGGTAATGGAGATAACTAGAGTGTTTTCTGTAGGCTAGATATTTTAAAGACCACTGTGCAAAGTTGTTGTCATGTAGTGCACAGACCGGAATTTATGTTTGATCCTCAACAGATGGTGTTCCACACCTTACTTGGCATCAGACGATTATATTGTGCAGAAAGAATGAAAATGAATAAAACAGTGACATTGATATAAATGGAGGAAACAGATTAAGAGGTGGACAAAGAAATTAGGAGAGTTCACCACCATGATAAGGGGCAGGAAGTTTTGGAGATTCATTGCAACCACATTCGATGAGGAGATAACACATAATTAATCAAACAATCAATCATTGGTATATAAAAACTTTTTGGAAACCGATTTATTTGTTGCATTATTGTGAATTGTATTGATGTTGTCCACATACAATTCAAGTGTGTCCGCCATCAAACTCTAATCTAGACATTCATTTCAAAGGCGTAAACGAGAAGAATTAACTTCATTACACTGGGTTTCCCCTATAACTTAGTTTCTCTCCGTAGAAATAGTACGACACGTACCGAGTGTACAGCCCAAAGCACGAACTCCGTAGCTACGGCAGCACACCTAAGGGATGTCTGAACAAAATGCTTTAACCAACTCAGCAACAGTGTCTAGATTCAAACCCATGAACTTCAGAACTCAAGCCATACTGCTTAACCACTTCGCCTCTGAGACCTCTCTAAAAACATTACCTTTAGACTAATTTGTTATAAAGCTTATACAATAGGTTTATTATAATATTTATATCCACTTGTTGCTTTTTTATTTTATTGACATGTAACTGTTGCTGATGACTTCAAGACATTGGTAAATGTATATAGATAGTTATGATAAAGTTGTCTTACATATTTGTTTAAACTGATCTTGACTTCTTAATGGTCAAATTGTCATCGAGATTTGAACAAATAAAAATTGTGGTATATCCTTTACATGATGTCGCCATCAACCACAATAAACGAATCGTTGATTTTCTAGGCACCACTTATACGTTCATTGCTTACATTTTAGCATGCCATTGTTTTCTGAAAGGTCAGGTCTATTTTTAACAGTTTGTAAAAAATCCACAGAAACAAATTTGCTTTAAAACTGACCTCCGCGGAGTTTGAAGCAGGTACTCTTGAATTGTGATCGAGTTCACTACCGCTAAGCCACAGACTCCCACACATTGTTATCGATACTTAACTCTGTTAAATTAATCTATTTAATCATATTCGATTACGGGTTATCGAAAAAGAAGGCCGTTATCGCGTGCATTTGCCCAGTTCGTTCTAAAAAAGAATCCCATTACAGTCATTTTCAGCTTTTGCCTTTATCTGCATGAACGTCTGGCAGAAACGGAAATGCCGATAAAAGAGGGAAAGGAGATTGTAAGATTGAAGATTTTCAGACCAAGTCTGTCTCTCTTTTATCGAAACCATCTCTGAAGGTTTTAGTTTTCACTCGATAACAGAAGAAACAACGTGATAGGAAATTAAATCTTGAATTAGGAACTCAAATCCGTTTTTATTACACCTGACTAAACGCTAAGTTAAACGACATTTCAGTATTTAAAATAAGCATCCCAAGTTTAAAGATAAGTGTTAATGTTCATTGAAAAATTCATGAGTTTTCTAGTTTTAATTTTTGCTGAATATAGAACTTCAAACGACATCAACAAATTAATATATTTGCTGCAAACGTGTCTCAAGGTACGGAGAATACAAGAGTGCAATCTCAAGTTCTTTTTTTTAATTTCTGTATATGTATCTGCTGTACATGACCGCCCCAATATGCTCCACCTTAATGTTATCTAGCGGCTTGAGCGTGTCTTAAATCTCTAGAACTTTGCGCCCAGAGCCTTGCGCTCCTTGTAAGTTCAACCTTGCCCCCGAAAATATAAGACCGACTAGCTCAGACAGGAAACCAAAAGTTCTGTTTAATGGGATCTGGTTTTTATAAGTGTTTGGTAGAACACTGTAAGGTTTTCTGCCATTTTACACAATTCTACGGGTCCATGGTTATTTATTGATGAAAAATGTTAATAATACTGATATTTCTTAAATTTAAATTGTAACTTATTATAACCTTGATTTAGGATGTTGTGTTGCTTTACAGATTAATTAGTCTTTATCTAACAATACTGTGCCCGCTTTCCCAGCGTGTTCGTAGCGCGTTGGACGACGGTGTGGCAAGCCCTCTGTGAGTGCGGGTTCAATTTCGCAGGCTGGAAAAAAAAAGCCACAGATTCTCCAGATTTACCATGTTTGTGGCACCGAACCGATGGGTTACGATGTCCATGGCACGGAGCCAAAGAGCTGAAAGCTCAAGTGCTTCTGGATAGGGACAAAAAATTTAAAATCTAACAATACTGTATTGCGAGGACACGCGACGGTTGTGGGCAGAATTTACTAGAATTTTTTACCTGAGCTCGCCGGCCTTATGTTATCGTAGGCCATGGTTCATCTAGGTCCAGCAGATGCCCCCCTTCCCCACAGGGTAAGACAAAATTGAACATCTTCTTTCAGGTGTTGTGGGGTTGGGCTAAGGTAACAACCTAAATCTACCAGAAATAATATTGTTACAGAAACTACAACTAAAACACAGGGAGTGTGACAGGGAAATAGAATCTGCTATATATTCCTTAGTGTCGGATGTGCTGTCCGCCTATAAACGGCCTCAGTTTACATTCGAAATCCACCATTTTTTCTGCAAAATTTTATCATGATATGTTTAGATCAACTAAACAAACAGTTTCGAAATCAGATCAATGTTAGCTTTAAAAAAATTTTTAATCGAATTCTTGATGTCCGATCCGACATTAAAATCCGCCATCTTTGTTACAACGGGACACGCGGTTAAGAAAGCTCAACAGTCAATGGGATATAATCCAAAAATTGCCAGATGACCTCTACAACATAGGCATGGATTACGTCACTTAACGTTTAAAGGTTTTAAGGTTTTAAAGCCGAAGGATTGACTTCATTGCACCGGGTTTTACCCCATATGGCTCAGTTCCTCTCCGCAGAAATAGCACGCCACCTGCCGAGAGTATTGCACAAAACACGAACTCCGTAGCTCCGGCAACAATCCTAGGGGTTTCTGGAAGAAAACTGCATTCGTGAACAGAAGGCCGCGGTCGGATTCAGAACCCACGACCTTCGACTCGCAAGGCAAAGGGCTTAACCACTCAGCCACAGAGACCCCCTAACGTACAACCACGTTACCACTGGCATATAAATCTAACGATATTTTCAATCATTGGAGACCTTATGGGTTAGCTGATTCAAGTGTGATCTTTCAGGAGACCTGTAGCCCGAACGACTTTCCGTGAAGCCAGTGATATTTAGTGAAGTTCTATTTCTCTAACGGATTTCCCGCCGTTTTGTGCCTGTGGCGATGTCGTTTCTTTGCATCGTATAATAACCATGCGATCTTTTTTGATCTTTCTAATGCCGATCTTATTTACAAAAAATACACAATTAGTTGCGGTGCGTTTTTCCGTTTGCGATGATTTGCGCAGAATTTATAATTTTCATATCATTACAGCTTCACTTTTCTGTTTCAAACTACATTATAGAAATTTTTAAATAATTAGGAAGAATGCAAAGACGCTACTTTGATTAGACGTGAAGCATTACAAGAACCACTCGAACCGTTAAAATCGATTAACGGCGACATATCCGATTCAAACCACTTCTTAAAAAATATCAGAAAATACAATTCATGCTATTAGATGACATCTTTTGGAAAGGCTTACCCAAGTCCTCATCAAAGGACTATTAACAACTTTCACCCGTCCGGAGCCGGGTTAATTAGCTAGTGAACATATAATTAACAGTTGGAAGATCTCAATTTTTCAGATTATCTAAGTTTTCTAACACATAAACAATAGAATATGCATGTAAAGACAGACATACTAAAAGAAGAGAATGCAGGTAAAGACAACATACTAAAAGAAGCCAGCTAAGGTAAAAGAAGACCCCTTAGACATTAACAACAAAGACAGTCATGGTTCAGGTAGCAGATTCACTAGCCTCTAATGTAAGGCTTGGTAGGTAGAGTCAGCATCTCAGAGTTGTGGAAGTCAGCGTAACATGTCAAACATCACCTACAGATAGAATCTCGGCTAAAAGTTGAACTAATGAAGAAGACTAATCAAAACATAATTACATGGAGAATGACAGTAGCGGCTCGATGTCCCGCTTGAAACAATAATATATAGTAGTACTAACAGTAGTGGTGGTGGTGGTGGTGGTGGTGTTTGTGGTGGTGTTTGGTGGTGGTGTTGTGGTGGTGGTAGTAGTAGCAGATATTCTTTACTACACACTGTCAGAAACTGAGTTCATTGCAAACGTTGTGGACATAACATTTGGAAGATTCATGATCTCCAACGCCAGCACTTGATGATAAAAATGATAATGATGATGATTATGATGATGATGAATAGTGTCTTTTAAATCAATATGTGTGTACGCACAAACACAGGAGAACAAATGTGATATGCGGTGGATGTGTTCTAATCAGGAGATGACATTCGCGAGACAATGACTAAACAAATATGATAATCTTAGCATCAGTCAGCTCTAATGTCATCCTCTACAAACAGTCAAACCTGGCACCAACTACAGTATAACTCAGTATGCACGATTCTAGAAAATGAAGTTTTCTAAATGTGTTACAGCGCAGTTATAGAGAGACAAACTTTACGAAACAGTGGACAGACGGATTTTTTAAATTCAACTTTATGACTGGCATACTAAATACAAGTGTACCTGGTTCAAACGCAGCGGCTGGCAGTTTGGAAGCACATTGGTTCGGCGTGGATTTTTACGAACGGCACAAATAGATCTCACCGTTCAGAAAACAATGGCAAACTACTGAAACTATAAGTGGTGCCTAAAAAATCGACGACTAATTTACTGTGGTTGATAGAGAAGTTATGTAAAGGATATGCCCCGATTTGTATTCACTAAATCCATTTGTTGTGACATATAAAATTAAACAGTATTGGTACAAAGTTTTACTAGCGAAACCAATGTGCAACGTATACACGTTCTTGGCAAAGATCAAACATATCACAAAGAGTGATTAAAATTGGTGGTAAAGAACGAAAGCAAAGAAGAAGAAAAGAAGTATCGACAACCATACTAAATAACAACATTACGAAACTCCCGAACATCAGCATGCAAGTTGAACAGCAAATTATACAAATAATATTAAGTAAACTTCTCGACATCATAAACACGCAAGTTATACACTATATTATACAAATAATATTAAGCAAACTTCTCGACATCATCAACACGCAAGTTATACACTATATTATACAAATAATATTAAGCAAACTTCTCGACATCATCAACACGCAAGTTATACACTATATTATACAAATACAAATATTAGAAGAAGTTAATGACAAAAACATTTTTTAACTCCTAATTTCTGATTTAATATTGATTTAATACTTTACTTCTTATTTCCGTTTGTTTTCTACATAAAAATGTCTGGAATTTTACATTCAGCCATTTGTATAGGAAGCCTGCAGTGTAGAGTTTCAAATCTTCTTGCAGCTTTTAATATGTTTCAAATAATGAGGTAGTTTGCCCCAATCGCAACTCATTTTTATCTATAATGAAACGTGTCATGTTATGTTAGCAAGTTATATATGACACTTTTTTGCACTTTCTAAAATTGAGTTTTAATCTGGTATAGATTTAGTAGGTTCTTCGTTCATATAATGCGAAGAGAAGGTTTAGAACATTTGGTAGCAACAGGTAAAATTCAGGAAGGAGAGATCGCGGAAGACAGAGGGAGAAGATGCTGGATGGCCTGACATCATGGTTCGATACTAGATCGACGTCAGAACTGATTACGTGCACCAAGCAGAGAGATTTGTGGAGAGACATGATCTCCTAAGCCGGCAGGCATGGCACTTGAGATGAGATAGATTTAGTTCTGTTCAGTTCAACATTTATGTTCTTCATGTTGAACTGTTACTATTCGGTTTTTGTCTATCCTTTCTACGATAGTTACACGTAATTCAGTGTTGTTACCTACTTACTTATTCCTTTCCGCTTCTTGTGAAGTATAGATGCCTCAACAGTTGTTCGTCACTTTTCCTGGTCTCTTGCTGTTTTCTTTACGTCTTCCTAGGGTAGTCCAGTCATCTTCATTTCCTCAAGAAGACTCCGTCTTCAGGTCTGTTTGGGACGTCCCTTTTTCTGTAATTGATTTGCAGGTTCTACCCAGGTGCTTGTCTAGTGACACTCGACTATGTTTTTTGCAGGGTATACCCGACCCATCGCCATTTCTCCTTCTCTTAACCTGTGTTAACATGGGTTTCTTTCACGTTTTTACCCACAGATCTGTGTTTGCAACTCTGTCATACCATCACAGTCCGAGAACACTCGATCCAGTGTTCTTTATATTTTATTTATATTGCTTGCAATTTTCATCTGACATTTTCTCTATAATTATTAACGTATTTTTTTTCTCTCTACTTTCTTCACAACTTGTAACATTTTAGAAATCCTTGCATATCACTCTGAAATGATATTACATTTCTAGTATCAAAAAATATCTAAATTATCTCATCATTCTAATGTTATTAAAACTGCAGTCTTAGCTTTTAGTTATATCCCATCCCCTGGGGCTTCTTATTCAAGTTTTACTTCACATCCGGTGACGATCATTCTAGAGAGAAATCTGTCTTTGAATGGATGAACTTTAAGTTTGTATTTCAAAGTTTTAAGGGTTGACAGAGCGACACTGATTTACAGCTATTTCAAACTTAGTAATGGTTGACAGCGAGAAACTGGTTTTACATTTATTTCAAACTTGGTAATGGTTGACAGCGAGAAACTGATTTACATTTATTTCAAAGTTTAAAGGAACATGTAACAGCACTTACGTCTTTTCAATTTCTAATCACATCTTTTCACTTTAGCACAAACGCTTTTTCATTACAACACTGGGATGCTAAGGTATACCCATTGTTTTTGTATGATTTCCAGGGTTATAGTACTAACCAAGATCTTAGAGTACATTCAAGCGTCAGATCCTGAAAACATACAATACAGTTTGCTAGACTAACGCTTGAGAATGGACTATCCATACCTATGCTCGTTTATAACCAAAGAAATTGAGCGAGATGATCCGTTCCTAGTCGTGATGTTAGGCAGTCAGACTGAGAGTAAGAACACTCAACAGAAGTCTCGATACATTTCTCTCGCAACGAGCAACAAATCGACAGATAGTAAACAATTGTGAGCGTTTGTAGCTCAAGCGGTAGTGAGCTCAAACCCATGCGTATAATATGTATAAATATGGGATCACAAACCCATGCGTACCTGGTTCAAACCCCAAGGTAAGCAAGTTTGGAAGCAAATTTGTTTCCCTGGGATTTTTACAAAAGGTAAAAAATAGACCTCACCGTTCAGAAAGCAATGGCAAACTACTTAACGTATAAGTGGTGCCTAGAAAATCAAACACTCATTTACTGTGGTTGATGGCTACGTCTTGTATAGGATATGCCACTATTTCCATTTCCAGTAAACAATTCAGTTGCAAATAACTATGTTCCAACTAACTATAATGATTATCGTGAATACGTAACACTCTCACAGAGAGAGAATTGCTCAGTAATATAGTGCAGCAATATTATCATCATTTAAAGTAATTAACAAACTAGAGATCAGCAGAAGTATGTCAGATTCTCGCTATAAAGAGACAGCAAAGATAATCAAAACAATGTAATAATAAACAGATAACATCTCTGAGAATATGTGATGATACAGCAGAATAGTTTGACTTAAGACAGAAAACCGGACAAGATTACATTAAGTCCCTAGATCTGTGTAACACATCACAGACAACAGCCAGGTTAAAGTAAGAAAAGAAGGTCAAAAAGAACAATTTGAACTTTCTGTAATTGAAGTAAAAGAAATATATGAACTTATATTTACGGACAACACTTTTCTATTGTCAATATCTATCTATTGTCTATTCCCAGGTGGAATATGTAGTTGGCTGTCGACTCTTGCCGTTAAGCGTAGGGATGGAAGTTTTAATTTGCGTTCTAGGGCTAGATAAGTCGCCCTTGTTGTGTTATATCCGTGTTTATGTAGTGTGGTCTTGATATTATCTAGCCATCTATCAATATCACACATGGACATTAAGAACAAAATGATGACAGTTCAATGTAAAAGTGAGAAGGAAAAAATATATATCTTAATGGGACAAAAAACAAACAGACAACAACTGATAAAATAAACAGAGCAACGTAAATAATCTATACTGAGAAATTCATATATAGAACAACTTTATATATTTTTGTCCTTTGCAAACAAGTAATAAATATATGATTTAAACATTTAAATATCTAACATCGGCTTACAATTTGTAAGCATCTTAAATTTGTTATGGAACAGACAGGACAACAAAAATAGGAATAATAAGAGTCTTAGTAACTTCAGAGGTAACATACATGTGAGAGACTAGAGTATTTATCAAATAAGCTTTAAAACATATAAGTTCTTTAGGATGTAGAGAATATAGGATAATTTTGAACATTTCTCGGACAGAGCAAATAACGAACAGAATTATCTGAAAAGAACTCAAAGTAGAAAAAAAACCAGATTGAATAGCAAAATAATATTGAGAAAATTGAAAAATCGCAACAACATAAAAAGAGTTTGGAAAGAACAATCAGTGAGAGACATAATCTGGAAAACAAGAGAAGATGAAGACAAAAGCAATGAATGATACGGGATGTGATAGATAAGTATGACAGAAATAGGAGCCAAACATATGGCTTTTGATAGAGAGAAATTCCGATCACTGATATGGTGATAACGTTCTGCACAGAACAATCAACTGAATAATGATGATGATGATGATGGGCACACATGAAACCGCAGAAGACACGGTGGAGACTGTTACGAGCTAGGGTAAGCTGAATAAAACAAAATCTTACCAACGATCACAGTTTTGCTGTAAACCAGCACCCCAACTTATATACTCAATGGCTAAAATCACAGAGATAAATCTATTCCTGTTTATAGCTGTGATTTATATTGTATGTGTGCTAGACGTGCAGAAATGTATTTTGAATAGAATGTTGTCTAATGTTTGTTAAAAGCTAAACTATTTCGCAAATTGTTATACAAATTTAAAGACAATGTTGGTAATTTTATTAAAGTAGTGGACTTTAAAATTACTAAAAGTACTAAAATTAAAAATATTGAGAGCATGCATTTTCCCAGTGGCTACTTATGGTTGTGAATCATGGACTATTACACAAAAATTAAGAACGAAAATCCAGTCCTTCGAAACTGAATGCTACAGAAAGATCCTACGAATACCATGGACAGAAAAAGAAAGAACCCTGATGTCCTGAAAGAACTAAACGTTAAAGAGAATTGGCTGATAAACAACATACTATACAGAAAAATTACATACTTTGGTCACATCAAGCGTCACGATGGCCTGGAAAGAACAATACTAGAGGGCATGGTCCCAGGACGCAGAGGCAGACCAAGAAGAAGATGGCTACAAGATATTAAAGAAACCATGAACATGACCATCGACAAAGTGGGTGAACTGGCAAGAGACAGAGTGAATTTCAGATGTGCTGCAAAGAGAACAACGTCCTATAAAGGATACACAACTTGATGATGATGATGAGCAGACTTTATAATATTGATATAAGCGATAATTGAGCATATCATTGACATAAACAAACTAGTTGTGAAACTTTACTTGCAAGCATACAAGAATATGCATTTCTTTAATTCCACCCTATCATAGATAGTGGTCTCATGTGACTAAACAAGACGCTTAGTAACAACCACTACCCCTTGTAGTCACAAGACCCGTGACACCAGTATTTCAATATTGTCAGATAAAAATAAATTCATGTTAAAAACAACATAACATGCACATACAATGTAATATTATGTCACAAATTAAATTGAATGCTGAGGATATCAGTACTATTTAACACATTTAATCAATTAATAACCATAGACTCAATAGATGTGTGTATAATTTCGATAAAGCTTACAATGATCTATGTTAAAAAAAAGAAATTATGATACGAATTGGCAAAGCAACATTAGATTTTAAAAGTCTAAATAAAATATGGAACTGCAAGTTATATAGTATTAAAACTAAATTACGAATTTTCAACTCAAATGTTGTATCAATCCTAACATATGCCAGCGAGAGTTGGAAAATGACTAAAGATATAGAAAGCAAGTTGAATGCATTTGAAAATAGATGTCTGCGATGATTGGAACGAATTCAGAAGTGATGAAATCAGAAAATATCTGGTCTACCACTGGTGCAACTGTTATAATAAGAAAGAGAAGATGGAGATATGTTGGACACACCTTGGGAGAAATGATCAACGAATATCAAAGCAGGCATTGAAGTGGAATGCAAAGGGCTCAAGAACGAGAGGACGACTCTGAAACGAACTTTGCTGAGAGAGGCAAGAAATATCGGTCTCAGTTCCATGAAGGAGATTGAGCGAGATGACCATGATAGAGTGGTATTGAGAAATTATTTGCAGGCCCTATGTAACGTGTAACGGAACGAGGGAGAGTTTATTACAATGGGCTACTAAACATATACAGGGTGTTCAGTATAAAAGCAGCCTCATTGACAAATCAAAAGTTGTCAGGTACGCATTGCGTTTTGTCTATTTACTATTTAAACCGGTTCTGGCTAGCTTGTTCTTTCGTTACATTTGATCATCGCCCCTTCCCACACCATCTCATTTTCATAAACATATGCCAGATTGGCTCCCTTGACGAGGCTGATGTTTATCTTGAACATCCTGCATAAAAGTTAACCAACATCAAGTGAAATTTCCGATTTCCTGACTGAGCTGAACAGCCCTATGTTACAGGTGGTAATGGTAACAACTAAAGAATAAATGTTCAAACCTAAGAACTTTATTTTATGTTTAAGAAATTGTATAACTAGTCTATTTATTATTGTACAGAGTCGAAGATCTATTAGTGTATATAGTGTGATATATATTTTGTACATTTCAAATATACAATGACATTGTAATGTTTACTTGTCTAAAAGGGTCTGAATGCTTAACTTAATGCTGAATGATTAACTTAATTGCACCGAGCTTCTCCATATGGCGCTGTCCTTGTAGCAGAAATGACACGTCATCTGCCGAGAATATTGTAAAATATGTAGCAAGAAATGACACGTCATCTGCGAGAATATTGCAAAATATGTAGCAGAAGAAATCACACGTCATCTGCGAGAATATTGAAAATATGTAGCAGAAGAAATACACGTCATCTGAGCAGAGAATAAATTGCCAATAGAAATATGTAGCAGAAGAAATGACACGTCATCTAGACGAGAAATATTGCAAAAATACTCAAACTTCGTAGCTCCAGCAACAATCCAAGAGATTTCATAAACAAATTGCACATTTTACTTGCTCCGGACTCGAACCAACCACCTTCAGAACGACAGTCAACCGTCTTAACCACTTCACCATAGATAATCCTAATGTCACCACTTCACCATAGAGAATCCTAATGTCACCACTTCACCATAGAGAATCCTAATGTCACCACTTCACCATAGAGAATCCTAATGTCACCACTTCACCATAGAGAATCCTAATGTCACCACTTCACCATAGAGAATCCTAATGTCACCACTTCACCATAGAGAATCCTAATGTCACCACTTCACCATAGAGAATCCTAATGTTTACCATTTGTGTACATAAAATACACAAAACGTATATACAGTGCAAAGTCATTCTAGAAATATTAATTTATAAACTTCTATATTTTCAGATATTATCCTTGTTTAAGAACACATGCCCTGGTTTATACTAAAGTCAACGTAGAAGAGAAGACTTTAGCAATAGTGATTTGTCACATTCTTCATTGACGTTATTTTCACTTAGTACTTAGTATTTTCATTTAAACTCTTAATGTCTTTTTCCTTCTTGCAACTAAACATTCTGTTCTCTAATGCTTATGTAATGTACATAGAAACATTATTTGCAAGAACTTTTATGTCGTTCTAGTGACTCTCTTATTAAAACAAACTTCATTACATTTCACACTTAACCTCATTTTCCTTTACCCTCATATATTTATTCCTTGTAACCTTGGAATGTGGCTTCTGTGGCCTACGGGTTAGTGACTCGGTCTATTAACCTCGACGTTCTGAGTTCGAACCACGCTGCGGACAGTTTGGTTGCAAATTGTTTCGCGTGGATTTTAACAAAAGGACGATGGCCCGTTCAGAAAGCAATGGCAAACTACTGAACGTAATAATGCCTAGAAAAATCACAAACAGCGTTATTAACTTAACCTTGTAATATATATGACTATGTGTCTAAGGACGAAGGATTGGTTTCACTGCATCGAGTTTTACGCCATATTGCTTTGTCCCTCTCCTTAGATATTGCAAACCACTGCCAAGCGTATTGCACAAAGAACTGGCTCCGTAGCTCCGGCAACAATCTTAGAGTTCTGGGAAAAAATGCACTCGTAAACACAGGGACTCGGTCCGGATTAAAACCCACGACATTCGGATTGCAAGGCATGACTTAGAGACAGAGAACCTCGACCATATTTAAAGATATATAAATATAGTGCTATAAATACAAAAATGTGATATATATATATATATATATATATATATATAATATAGGTTTGTGTGATATATATGTGTGTATATGTGTGTGTTTGACACACTTAACTACTGCTTAATTTTATCTTCGTTCCTTCAACAATCATTGACGTTCAACGGTTACAGAAAATGGTTTCAAAATTGATTTCTAAACTAAAATTCTAGAGACGTCTATGTAAAGTCAAACGTGAAGTTTAATAGATCATAGACGAAAAGTAACAAGAATGTAACAACTCGTCAAGTCTCGTCTGTTGCAACAACATGAAACTCTGTATCTGATGTCATATTTCTAGTCTTTTGCAACAAACAACATGAATACTGTCTCAGGTCCAATTTAATTTATTTAATAAAAAATATATTCTGTGTACTTTAACAAATTTTATATTTATTTCTTTGTTTATTTATATATATATATATAATTTCGTTTGTCAAATGTAAACTTTACCAAAAGGAGACAGTCTTGAATTTGAAAATTCTGGTTTGGAAAAGAATTGATTATAGGATACAAATAAACGACACGATTAATGTCTCACTATTCAACGGGAGACGACAGCAAACTATTCATGTTGACAAATAATTCCAAGCTGATAATAATAGAGATAAGATTTTTTCAAAGTTGAGAGTCTGGTCGAATGGAGAGCGCGATCTTCTCTGCGGGAGACGCGGGTTCAATACCGGTATGACCAATGAGTTTGTTCTGTCAGGGACATAAAAACAATAATAACTGAACAGTTTCTCTGCGTCTGCTCTAGCCATGTGGCCATTAAATTCCACAGGTTCATGCCCCGCCCCTTCCATCCCTGTCATACAAAGTGTAAACAGAGCTGTCATACACATGCTAAACAGAGCTCCATACCAATGCTAAACAGAGCTGTCATACACAGTGCTAAACAGAGCTGTCATACACAGTGCTAAACAGAGCTGTCATACACAGTGCTAAACAGAGATGTCATACACAATGCTAAACAGAGCTGTCATACACAGTGCTAAACAGAGCTGTCATACACAGTGCTAAACAGAGCTGTCATACACAGTGCTAAACAGAGCTGTCATACACAGTGCTAAACAGAGCTGTCATACACAGTGCTAAACAGAGCTGTCATACACAGTGCTAAACAGAGCTGTCATACACAGTGCTAAACAGAGCTGTCATACACAGTGCTAAACAGAGCTGTCATACACAGTGCTAAACAGAGCTGTCATACACAGTGCTAAACAGAGCTGTCATACACAGTGCTAAACAGAGCTGTCATACACAGTGCTAAACAGAGCTGTCATACACAGTGCTAAACAGAGCTGTCATACACAGTGCTAAACAGAGCTGTCATACACAGTGCTAAACAGAGCTGTCATACACAGTGCTAAACAGAGCTGTCATACACAGTGCTAAACAGAGCTGTCATACACAGTGCTAAACAGAGCTGTCATACACAGTGCTAAACAGAGCTGTCATACACAGTGCTAAACAGAGCTGTCATACACAGTGCTAAACAGAGCTGTCATACACAGTGCTAAACAGAGCTGTCATACACAGTGCTAAACAGAGCTGTCATACACAGTGCTAAACAGAGCTGTCATACACAGTGCTAAACAGAGCTGTCATACACAGTGCTAAACAGAGCTATCATACACAGTGCTAAACAGAGCTGTCATACACAGTGCTAAACAGAGCTGTCATACACAGTGCTAAACAGAGCTGTCATACACAGTGCTAAACAGAGATATTACAAGTAGTAACGACATGTTTAAGATAAATAAACTTTTCATTGTGAAAATATCAACAAACATTAATGCATATTCTTGTCAAAAATATATGGTTCCTGTAGTTTTCTGGTTATACAAATTTCGTATCCATCCTCTCATGTCTCTCTTCCTCACTGTAATAATGTTGATTCCGAATTGCCTCAGTCTCAAGTTAATTACTTCATCGATTTCCAGGTTATAATGTGAATTATATTCGTTGAATACCTTCAATGTGCCCCTTAATTCTTCATTTTCCCTACCCCTCCTTCCATACATCTTTAATACCTCGTACTTCATATTTATAGTATCCACTAATTATAAGGCAGTCAGTTAACATTTCGTTACCAGCAACAAGTACGTATTAGAACCAGTAGATATATATTATATATTTAAAGTAGAGGCTTGGGGCATCAGCGTGCGTTATCGTTTCATGTTATAATACTAATACTTAAAACAATTCAAACATGAACATATAATGATACGTTTCGACAATGATTTAAAAAATGTTCAATAAACTACCTTGCAGCTATTATGTAGGTGTATAATGCTTATACAATTTCAGAAGTTACTAGGACATTAACACATAGTTTGCTCACACTATGTGGCACGGACAAGCGTAATGCGTGAACGTTCGTCTATTAACTCGGACACAAGAGGGTTGTGGGTTTAATTCTACACTCGACGTTCACACACGTGAAGAAAGGAACCGGCGCTCCTACCTCCTGCACACTAGGGTCTAGAAAAGTGAAGTGGCATGCACTTCATACCCTCAGGTCTGAAAAGGCAACGGGAAATTTTATTTTATTTATACGCACACTAAAACTATGCTGTGCACACTGGGTTTTTTTAATACACTTTGTAACAGAGGGTGGACTAACATAATATGTTATAAGTCTCTTATATTAAGCCGGCAGAGCACTATTTCATGTATCAAAATGTGTAATTGTGTTTCTATTTTATATTTTGGTTTGTGACGTGGCTTATAAGAAAACTGGAACTCCCAGAACGATTGTCAAGTGACGTGTTGTATTGTAGGAGTCAATATGGCCAAGTCTTTTATTGTACCCAGTTAAAAAATATGTACATTTTATTCCTTTTTTCCAAGAATCGATTATGTGTTTCTTTTGAAGCAACGCCCACTAAAGTATCGCTTTATACAAAACAGAGCCACACGACAAAGAGACAGGCCGATCTGACATTTGAAAAGCAAACATTTGGATAAGCTAGTACAGATTTTTGAGAAAGAGACTAGCGATATTCCAACTAGATGTGACGATACTGTACTACTGCTATTACTGTAGCCTGACTGCTGATGTCATCTACACAAAACGATTGATCTTGTTATTCTCGTAATTTAGACTTACTATCCTCACACAATAAATGTGACTTGCAATCTTTTTAGTAAAAATGTGAATTGAAATCCGTTTAAAATAAATGTGAATTAAAATCCGCTTCAAATAAATGTGAATTGAAACCCGCTTCAAATAAATGGGAATTGAAATCCGCTTAATATAAATGTGACTTGCAATCCGCTTATCATACAAATGTGACCTATGCCGACAATATAGAAAAAAATTGGTTATTTTTTTTTTTTTATATAACTGACCAGACTGACTGCCCTTCAGTTAGTAATGTAACAAACATATTATATTCACTATTGTAGTTTAACTTACATCTTCATAATAAGGCTATTGTGGGCATCCTCGCTTATGAGTGCTGATATTACCACTCTGATATTATTGTTACTTGTATTTCTCATTGAATGACTTTTCAATATTTGTATTGTCACGTTACGATTAAGTATTCTTTTATTTTCAGTACTGTACTCTGTTTAGTCTCCAAACTGTGACTGTTTGTAGCTGACATCCTTACAAATGGCTACGCACGAATTAATTAGCAGCGTTGCTCACATGCATCATCATGATGAGGTGTAAAACTTCTGTAGGAATAAAGTGATTCTGTATTGTTGTTATCCTCACAGTATGATGTAGATATGCTCATATATATATATATATATATATATATATATATATATATATATATATAATATAATATATTAAATCATCAACAGTCTTAACATATCCCATATCCATATCCCATATCCAGTCTTAACATATAAAGTTTGCTGAAATTGATATTAGAAAAACTGTATTCCTAACCCTGATGATGTATCCCTAACCTCTGACATTATGTATTTTTCCACATGCAGTCTTGCCTTTAACTGATCTTTATGTTTTCCACATGCAGTCTTGCCTTTAACTGATCTTTATGTTTTCCACACGGTGTCTTGCCTTTAAGTGATCTTTATGTTTTCCACATGTTGTCTTGCCTTTAACTGATCTTTATGTTTTCCACATGCTGTCTTGCCTTTAACTGATCTTTATGTTTTCCACATGAAGTCTTGCCTTCAACTGTTCTTTATATTTTTCCCATGCAGTCTTGTCCCCAAATGTTACATAAGCTTCCCCGATTCTTACTTGCCTTCATATTTTCCATGTTTTCATTTTGCTGTCTTGATCTCACATATTCCTTCCACTATAATCTTAAACAATGTCTCATTTCTTCTAAGTTGAATACAATACTCTGTTTATTTTTTTCTTTAAACACTGAACATTTCTAGTCATTTTACTGTTGACAGAATTGGGTATACTGTTGGTGAAATCTGTCAAAACTGCATTAACATCCGTCTTGTCAGGGTGTTTGATGTGGTGATAGTGAACACTATCAAGTCCTGGGAGTAGTTATTTTTTTACTACTAGTTGCTGCATTACAACCTTACTATATTTTTTTCTGTTATTTGTTGATATTCTGTCAATTCTTCTGTATATATATATTTACATTTCGAAAATATGGATTTTGTTTTCAATCCATTTGTTGTTGTTCACATCTCCGCAATGATGCGTGTATTTGATAATTCTCATTTGATAATTCTCATTTCTTCAAGTAATTTATTTTCTTGGATGTTAATATGTTTCTTGTTATGCTAATTTTTTATTAGTCATTCCTGTTCCATTCTTAACAGCAAATTCCCTTTTTTAAATCTTAGGTTATTTTATTTCTAAGATATACAAAAGTTGATGTCTGTTACAACTTCCTGAAACTTGGAATGTGCTGACGACACAGTGCTATTATAAACATAACAAATAGGAAACGAGACATTAATAATGACATTTCAAGAGAAAAGTGTAAACAAAACATGCATACTTCAAAGTGTAAAACACTAAGATAATGACAACTGATAAAATAGACATGTCAATGAATATATTTATGCATGGATAAACAGTAAAGAGACTAAGCAGTTTTGAATATGTAGTGTTTTGATAATAAGCAAAACAATTGGAATGAAACAAATTAATAGAAGAACAAAAATCATCATACAAAAACTAGAACAAACGTAAATGTTGATGGTGTGGAACAGACATAGCAAACAAAATTACAATACTAAGACAATGTATTTTTTCTCTGTGGCAACATATGAATGTCAAGCATGAAGCAGGTCAGTTGAAAAACACACAAATGCTTTCGAATATAAATGATATAGAAGAGCTATCAAAATTATATTAAAATAAACAAATTTGTCGATAAAAGCTAAAGATAGAAAAAAATTAGTTAATGAGAAAAATAAGATTGAGGAAAGTGTAGTGACTTTGGTAGAAAAGTATAGAAAAATAAAGGTTATGACAATCCAAGAATGAAAGAAGACAGTTTCAGGAAAGCTGATAATAGTTGGACAAATGTGACGATGGATACATGATGTGATAGATGACTTGAAGATGCCAGCAATAGAGACAGGACGTCTGACCTATGTTAAAGTTAATTGCATATCCTTTACAGAACTTTGCGAATCAACCCCAGCTTTGTAACGCTGTTTGTGATTTTCTAGGCATTATTACGTTCAGTAGTTTGCCATTGCTTTCTGAACGGGTGGTGCCATCGTCCTTTTGTCAAAATCCCGTGAAACAATTTGCAATCAAATTGTCCTCAGTGTGAACGTCGAGGTTAATAGACCGAGTCACTAACCCCTAGGCCACAGACGTTACCACTCTGACCTATGATATAGAGAAAATTCTAAGGACTGTTATGGTATGACATTTCTGCACAGGACAAGCTACTGGGTGACGATGATAATTGTTCCAATGCCTAAACCACTATTCTATGTTCACTTTTTTATCTGTTGCTTTCCTTAGAACCATTGATTTTATTATTTCTATATTGATCTTCATTCTCTTTCTTTCTTTTCTTTAATTCTGTTTTACCTCACACAGTCGACATAAACAAAGCATCTCCTGCCAATATAAATTTGTTCTGCTATATATTCAAGATATAAATATAATACATATATATATATATATATATATGTGTGTCTGTGTAAACAGTACCCCTCAAAAAACTTCTAAAAATAGGTGGAAAACCACAAATAAAATGAGTTCATCTTATGGTCCTGGTATTCTACCACTTTGCATGTACAACAGTAAAAGATCTCATCCCAGAGCACACGGTAAGACATGGTTGAACAACATCAAAGTAATACTACATCAGCAATGTCTCACATCAGCACGGTGAAACACTTTGCCTAACAAAGAGCACTTAAACTTCACAATACAACTCTCACAGTAAGTGACTAGACAAGAAGAAAAAGAATTTATTTATTTATTTTTAAAACTAATTTCTATTTTAAAGTCGTTTACGCAGTCTGTTAATGTGTTCCATTACTATATCAATATTTTCATTTCATTTTATAGTTACAAATAATTTAAAATTCAATTGCGAACAATAACTACATTAAATTGAAGTAATTTCATGAACATTCAGTGAAAGTTTTGTGTCGAAGTCATTGCTTGGTTTAATGACCATACCATTAAATTCTGGTCCCATACCATTAAATTCTAGTAATTTCACAAGAATTCGTTTTTTTCTCGATTGAGTGAGCGATTGAGTGAGCGATTGAGAGAGTGAGTAAATTAGTGAGTTAGTTAGTTTGTGATTAAATTTGTTGTGGATTGAGGAGTGAGTGAGTGAGTGAGTGGGTGGGTGGGTGGGTGGTGTGTGGGGAGTGGGTGGATGGGTGAGTGAGTGAGTCAGTGACTGAGTGGGTGGGTGGTTGGGTGAGTGAGTGAGTGAGTGAGTGAGTGAGTGAGTAAGTGAGTGGTGGTGGTGAGTGAGTGGTGAGTGAGTGAGTGAGTGAGTGAGTGAGTGAGTGGGTGAGTGAGTGGTGAGTGAGTGGTGAGCGAGGTGAGTGAGTGGGTGAGTGAGTGAGTGAGCGATTGAGTGAGCGATTGAGAGAGTGAGTAAATTAGTGAGTTAGTTAGTTTGTGATTAAATTTGTTGTGGATTGAGGGAGTGAGTGAGTGAGTGAGTGGGTGGGTGGGTGGGTGGTGAGTGAGAGTGAGTGCGTAAGTGAGTGAGTGAATGAGTGAGTGAGTGACTGAGTGAGTGAGTAACTGGGAGAACCACTCTATGAGGGAGAGAAGAGGTGGGTTAGAGAATGAATGAATAAATAGTATATATGTAAGCAGCATCGATAGTATATGTATTATCTTCCATTTTGTTTGTCGTACCACATTTCATATCCATGGTATATTCCATTTGTTACATACAAAAATAAATATAATATATTACGTTTATTATATACATACAAAATATTTTTTTACCAAACATAACTGCTAAATAATAATCATTTGGTTATTTTCATTTCTTGGCACTGTTTTATCAGTGCATTGTGCAGCTGTCAGTTCCAAATTGATTACATTGTGTGCGTGCATGCGCGCTTGTGTGTGTGCATTCACAGATTGTATCGCCAGAAACACCGAGAATCTCTTGGTGTTAACCTTCTATGTAGTCGTCAAAGGTTTTGGTTAAGATGGAAGAGAATGGAAATGTCAGATCTAGGAGCGGTAGAGATGAGACAGTAAAATATGTGTCTGTATTTCTGTCTGTCTTCCACTGTGGCACTTGGCATTCATCTTAATTCCTGGAACCCAAGCACGTATTGCTACTCTCGTTCACATTTTAAACCAACAAATTTCAACAAAATCGTGTCTATTTGGTACTAAAAGAGACTAAAGAAATGGAGAGAGAGAGAGAGAGAGAGAACCAAAAACAGATTATAGAAAGAATGCTATATAATTTACAAAATAAATCAAGAAGCGCGCTAAGCATAACACATTTCAGACGTTCAATAAAAAACGATTGTTACAAAATGTGAGATGTCTCCGGGGTTTTGTTTCTCTTGCAATGTAACTGCAGTGAAAATTAAACAGTTATTCTAAAACCGATTTCGAGCATCATTTTTTTAAAATTCAGCAAGTTCTTAATTGACATGTTCTCTCAAATGAAACATATATGTGACGTTATGTTCTCTTTCAATAGAACAGTCCCGTAAGCTGTAGTCAAGATAATGATGGTCTCTTCCAATAGAACAATGGTGTACTTGTGAGCTTGTCGTTCTCTTTCAATAGAACAGTGCGTTAAGCTGTACTCATGAGCTTCATGTTCTCTTTCAGAAGAATACTGTCGTCATCTGTACTCAAAATGTGTATGTTCTCTTCTAGTAGAACATGGTCGTATCTGTGCTCGAAGGTTTGATGCTCTCTTCCACTAAAATAGTCTCCTCAGGTGTTCTCGAGAGCTTAACTCAACTGGTTTTCAAATTCTAGCTTATCGAGCTGAAAATTATAGTCCACAATTGTCTAAGTTGGTGAGAATTTGATATAGTCTCCAGGACGACTAAAATGTAAATTATGTAATAAACCCGTGTTCATACCAAGAGACATAGTGAAGAATACAGTGTTTAACAGCCAGCTATAGATGATGTAGTCAACATCATATTAACCATCTTTACTTCCGAGTGTTTGTCTTGTACATTATTGAGACTGGGTCGACCTAAACGCCATTACATTCAAAAACTATACTCAATTTCACACTTATAATATTGGACCATACATCTACAAAGTAAGTGCTTTAACCATTGCACTGTGTTAGCTATTTTATTCATACATGCATGGAAAAAAATAATATAGGAAGGGAATTCAGTAAATTAAACGAACACGTTAGCAGAAAATTAGTCACACAATCTACTGAATTATCACTTGTTGCAGACGACCAAAGTTGGATATATGAAGATGATAACAAATTGCAATGTTACACAAGCTATTTCCACACCACCCATTGTTACATAAACTCACTATATGGACGGCCTAATGAGAACCTGAAACGAACTTTGCTGAGAGATGCAAAAAAAATCGGACTCAGTTCCATGGAGGAAATTGAACGAGTTGCTCAGGATAGAGCGGTCAGGATAGATAGGCCCTAGGATTGTTGCTAAAACTACGGAGTTCGTGCTTTGCGCAATACTCTCGGCAGGTGGTGTGCTATTTTGAGAAGAGGGACCGAGCCATATAGGGTAAAACCCGGTGCAATGAAGTCAGTCCTTCGGCTTTAGACCAGAAAATATCCATGCACGTTAAATAGCAGATTAGTAATAGAATATTCATATCAACATTCTTCTGCTTATATCCAACATAGATCAGTCACGATAGAAGAAAAACACAGTAAGTAAGATGATGTGTTTAAGGATAGTCAACAACTCTATCATAGAGATAGACCCAGAAACATTAAACAAGCTTTAGAAACAATATCTACCATACTATAGAAGAAGAACACAGTAAGTAAGACGATGTGTTTAAGGATAGTCATCAACTCTATCATAGAGATAGACCCAGAAACATTAAACAAGCTCTAGAAACAATATCTACCATACTATAGAAGAAGATATCGAGAAGAAAATGGTTCGATCAATTTAAGAGAATAAAGTCGTTCACTACTGTTTGCGCCTACAACGGTCAAAGTTCAAATCTGAGATCATGAGAAACGTCAAGAGTCAGATGGATAGAAAACATAAAGAAATACTACAACAACATGGGCACAGAATAACCGCTGTGGGGCAGTTGCCACAATGGCAAGAACTTAAATTTCACAGAATTATTTCTTTGCATAAGTGTCTAGACAAGACAGGGAAGAAGACAGGATCGAAGATATTAACACATTCATTACTAAACTGAAAATCAAACTATGGCCGAATTTATTTTTATCCACTTTTTTTCTTCATTCCACTGGTGAATATACAAACTAAGCTGTTGTTTACATGGTTTCGATGGACTTTGATGAATTATATGTCATTGTGTAGATCAGTGGATCTCAAAGGTGCACCCGAAGTACCAGGGTGCTCTGTGACATTCCTAGGTGAGCCCTAGGAAATCCCAGATAAGTGTTGACAACACAGTGCCAGCGGGCATCAGGGTAAAACATCACGGAGACACATAAGATCCATGCTTCTCATAGGCAGAAATTAAATTATGAATAAAAGTACGTAGCATTTTCCAATTATTTCTGTATTTCTTTACTGTTTGCATCTTATTTATTCAGTTTGTGTGTATAATACGCCTACTATTTTTGGTAGGACTTCAAGTGTGCCACCACTTCAAAATGTTTGAGAACTACTGGTGTAGATAAATCAACTTACTATCAGAAACTTTAGAAAGGGTACATTTAGATGTTATAATAAATAATAATAATGGTATATTAATATAATAAATAATAATAATGGTATATTACTATAATAAATAATAATAATGGTATATTAATATTAATATAATAAATGGTGGAAGTCTGTAGCTTAACCGATAGTGAGCTCGATCACAGCCAAGCGTATCTGGTCCAAACTCCCCAGCAGGCAGTTTGGAAGCAAATTCGTTTCCGTGGGATTTTTACGAAAAATAGAATAGACCTCACAGTTCATAACGCAATGACAAACTACTGAGCGTATATGTGATGTCTAGAACATCAACGACTCATGTACTATGTTTGATGACTACGTCCTGTAAAGGATATGCCACAATTATGTTGTCAATAAATATTAAGTCATTTAATATGATTTAACCATTTTTAATGTCGTTATAAATTCTAATCATGATTTTTATCGACATTTAATACCTTTCTCCTGATTATAATTATCAAGTAGTGTATTAAATCACAAGATGAGAAAAACGCAAGAACACACAGACTGATTTGTATATACAATATAACTAACTTGTTTTTACCCAACTCGTCCACACATCGTACAGAAATCGCTCGTCTTGTGCTTAAGTAAATACAATGTATAGATAGGATTTTTTATTTCTTTTGTTATCACACTGCCACTGGGTTTTAGCCCGGTATTGTAGTCTCCTGTATTTGTCTTTCCCTTCTTTGATGACTTGAGTGATAGATTTATGCATCTTTTGATATGATTCTAGCAATCATTCTATTCATCCTTTCCCTGGTCTTTCTATTTCGCGCTTTTGTCCCGTTTTTTCACGTAGATGATGTTATAGAACATCACCGCTACTTCACAAACAAGAATAAATAGCGTTGCTCTAGTATACATTTTGGTGGCGTCTGTGGCTTAGGGTGGCGTTTGTGGTTTAGGGGATAGTGACTCGGTCTATTAACCCCGACGTTCTGAGTTCGAATCACGCTGCGGACAATTTGATTGCAAATTATTTCGCGTGAATTTTTACAAAAGGACGATGGCATCGCCCGTTCAGAAAGCAACGGCAATCTACTAAACGTAATAATGCCTAAAAAAATCACAAACAGCGTTAAAAAGCTGGGATTGATTCTCAAAGTCCTGTAAAGGATATGCAATTAACTTTTTTTATCATAAATTTTATCCCCAAACAGTTCATAATGTACTGTGCAATTTTAGAGAACATGTGATAGGAACAATTGCAATGTCTCTAGGTATTGAAGGTGTTAATTGTATTCGTAGCAATACGTTTCAACCATAGAACTTTGAAGATATTAATACAAACCAAAATAATATAGAATTCATAAAGAAATACAAAATTATAAATTTAACATTATAAGTCAACATAGTGAGGTGGACAAGATATCAATGACTAACTTATGATAGTTAAATATGGCCGACAGAAGATGATTAATGTTTATGACAAACAGATTGAGGCCAGTAGGCTGTCCGAGATTAGAAGACAATAAACGTTACAGAATCGAACAGGAAATAACATACCAAGACTTTCAGGGGTCTCTGTGGCTAAGTAGTTACGCCCTTGTCTTGCATTCAGAAGGTCATAGGTTCGAATCTGGACCACACCGCTTTGTTGCTGAATGCACTTGTTTCAGAAACTCCTGAAATTGTTGCCGGAGCTAAGGAGTTCATGCTTTGTATAAAACTCAGATGGATTGCTATTTTTGCGGAGAGGGACCAAGCCATATGGGGTAAAATCCAGTGCAATGAAGTCAATGCTTCGGCTTTAGATATTAAATAGCAGAGACTGAAAAAAGACAAATACGCTTAAATAACTTGCTGACAACAAAGACAAATACGCTTATATAACTGCTTACGGAAGACAAATACGCATATAACTAGCTTAAAAGCAATCGTAAACCTTATAGGAAAGACAAATACGCTTATATTACTTGCTGACAACAAAGACAAATACGCTTATATTACTTGCTGTAAACAAAGACAATACGCTTATATAACTTGCTTACATCATGCTGCAAATATCATCGAACCGTCTTGTATCTTGCGGAAGAGAAAGATTAAGATAACGTTGACGCTAAAGGCAGTGGTGATGGATACCCAGATCATGTAGACTGTTCACCAAATTTGTAAAACATGTATATTAACACAAAACGTAGTGTAGCAACAAATACGTAGAGATAGTTACAATAAAGTGGGCGAGAGAAATTATTTATATAGTATTGTGAAATAAACAAACAAATGGTTGAAATAAGATATTAATAAAACTCTACATTTACAATTGCGACTAGAATTCAATCTCGAGACGCCCACATTTTAAACGTATTATTATTTACAAATAATGTTGCTTAAGTGATGTACAAATTAAAGCTTCATGCATTTAATCATTTAGTAACAAACGTAATTAATTCTGTAATTAAGAAAAACAAATATAAAATATAAAACGAAATATAGAAAAATAAGCAACGGAGAGAAAGTCATAAATTCAATTTTAAAACCTTTCAAAAGAATAAGAATCTAACAATCAAGGTTCTTCGGGTATATAATGCGAAGATAAGGTTTAGAACATTTGGTAACAACAGGTAAAATTCAGGAAGGAGAGATCGCGGAAGACAGAGGGAGAAGATGCTGGATGGCCTGACATCATGGTTCAACACAAGATCGACGTCAGAACTGATTACATGCACCAAACAGAGAGAGTTGTAGAGAGACATGATCGCCTATGCTGGCAGGCATGGCAGTTGAATTGAATGAATAAATTCAAAATGGCGCGTATAATAATAATAATTCCTCTCGTACCGTTATACGTTACATAGGGCCTGCACGCAATTTATCCATACCGCTCTATCCTGGGCAACTCGCACAATCTTCTCCATGGAACTGAGACCGATATTTCTTGCCTCTCTCAGAAAAGTTCGTTTCAGGTTCTCCCTATGTCGTCCTCAAAGTGGCGCGTACCAGCACACAAAAAATGTGTTTACGGTGAACACAATTTCAATGAAAAATGATCAGATTTGTACTTGTATGGGGAAACTGACTAAAGTTCTGTTTGTTTACTATGTCAGGAATTAATATCTTGTCAAAGAATACGGTTTGAGAAGAAATGGGGACACTAAAACATGCTACCAAGCACACCATTCTCCAGGGTCGTGTATGCACAAATAAACTAAACAGTCTACGGAAATCATTACAATAGCAAAAAAACAATTTGTAATAAAGTGTCAAAAAATACACTTGTACGAATGTATGTTACTAGAAAAGTGGTAGTAAAATAGTAAATGAGCACTTTTTCATACCATTTGGTATGTTGGGTAATACGGTGTTGGGTCCGTATTTTTCATTGACCGTCGACACAAGATGGGTGATTTGACCTACCCCTTTAGTTTGAAACTCTCAAAGGAAACTAGAAGAAATGGCATTAAGTATTGAGAAAATACTGAAAAAGAGATGCGAGCATTCAAATTTCACTAACTGACAATAAATGAAAGTACGGATTAAACTGATACATCTCATTTATTGCTATTTGTATTCTATTGACAAACGATTAACTGAAAGGTTTTGAACAACTTTTGTCTTTCTATTATTTCAAAGGAACCACGAAGGAGAAGGATGTCTGGAAGATATGAAAATGACTCTTGCCAGAAATCACATTAGTTTGAAAACAAACTATTAAGTTTGGCGAAGGATAGATCCCGAACTATGGTTGGAATGCTAATATTATTGGTAACACTTTTCAAATAGCGATAAGGAATAGATGCAAGTAGATCTACTTACCAGCTAACATTGCAACATTCACCAAATAAATATTGCGCCAAATCTCTTGGTTTTGAAAATGTCATGAAAGTAATCACAGATATTTTCAATTTTATTCAACTTCCCTGTTAGGGTTTCAATCATCAATATTTTCACAAATTGATTAAGCTGTTCAAAAGTCGTCACGTGAGACGTTTTTGGTAGAAAGATGCCATCCAAGAACTCATAACAGTACAAGACAGTATCAGAGATTAACGATCCGAAGTGATTTATCGACTATGACTTCATTACGTACTCATTTCTTGACTATTTCTTTCACATTTAGATGCGTTAACATTATAACTTTACTTTAATGAGCAAAGCTTTATGCTCTGTTTAAAAATATCAAAGTTTTTCATAGAAAATTAGAACTCTTTAAGTTTCATCTTCAAGACTAGAATGTAACTCTTGTTCCAGGAATGTTGAAGTTACAGTTTGCAGAATATGCTGCTCAGCGTTTGGTTCGTTAAGCTCTACCCCAAACCTAGTTACAATTCAAGCACTGAACAACACAGAAAACAGCTTTGAAATGAAAACAACACATATATACTGATATCAATAAACTGGAAACAAAACTAAGAATAACATTTGTTTGTTGATTTGCTCCTGTTTAAGAGATACAGAGATAGACATGTATAAACAACTCTGCAGTCTGCATTGAGTTTGTGTGTAGCCATTTCAAAACGATGTATTTCAAACTACAGAGATGTCCTTCGAAACAGGAAAAACTAACGTCGTGTTCTCCTCAACCTTCGTCGTCTTACAATGATATATACATCTTCCACAGCGCGTTATCTACGACATACATTCACACTAAAGATGAACTAAATGATCTTACTAGTGATCTGAACCTGTCCAAGACCAACGCAGAGTTATTGGATCAAGACTTCAACAACGAAATCGTTGCAAGAAAAATGTTAGAAGACCAGACTTCATCAGTTTTCGGGTATGTGGCTGTCAAATGTCCTCGAATCATCGTATCAAAAGTTAAAAAGATAATTGTGTGAGTCCTCGGATTCGAAAGCTCTCACAGAGTCTAGATGTTTGATAATCTGCTACGGAGAAGAAAAGAAACTAGATTCGCGTTTCTTCTCATTTCAACCAAATTCTTTGAGAATGTCAAAGCAGAAAAACTACAAAGAACTGGTTTAGGGCATGTTATCTCATGAGGACATACTTGGTTGAAATATGTTCTTAGAGATTCATTTTCTTCCTTCCCACTTAAATAGCATTGCTGACAACTGCGGTATGTTTAGTAATGAGCACTAGGAAAGTGTTCAACAGAACAGTACAACAATAGAGAAATGATATTAGGGAAACTAGACCACTTCGTTGTAGACTGACTACTGTTGGACACTTAGCAGAGATGATGCTGAGAAATCATACAAGAGACAGACAATGCGACCCATAAAGTCGAAGCAAACTTGTAATGTATCATACGTAATAATTACTTTGTTCAACTTCTTTGTTCTTGTTAAGTGAAAGCCAGACCAAGCAGTGACTAAAACGCCTTCTTACTTCTTGTAGTCTTGTAGTAACCACGTCATCTGTTGTTGTCTTTATGAAATTATTTCCTTCTTCTTGATAAAGATTCGAGTTTTTATATAAATATAATACATAGTACTTAAAAATAATTTTCTTCACATTTATTAAAAATTGTAGCCAATTTTGCTTTCTCGTTGTAATATTTGTATTCTGTCCCTTGAAGTCTTTGAGAAATAGCTATTTTCTTTTTATCTCAAAGAGAAAACTTTTTTTCAAAATCTGTTATCAAGTGAAATCAAAGAAGGATTCCAAGAATACCACCTTAAGAAAAGTGCCTTAAACTTGATCTCACCCCTTCCCTGTGATTGAAGACTCCGGGAAATTAACAAAGAGAATTCATTGACCTTTACTGTGACTCAGACCTAAAACAAATTAAATGGGATAAGTGTCTCTCTATGAGTTCTATCACAAATGTGTTGTTAAATGTGATAAGTGTCTCTCTATGAGTTCTATCACAAATATGTTGTTAAATGTGATAAGTGTCTCTCTATGAGTTCTATCACAAATAGGATGTTAAATGTGATAAGTGTCTATGAGTTCTAACACAAATATGTTGCCAAAAGAAAAATGTGTCAGTTTAACATCTTCGTTCTTTTGATCCAATATCCTAGCTCACTGTATGTTTTCATATGATTAATTTAGTATACACTGCAGAAACAAGTACGACCGATGGTAAAAAAAATTACGGAATAAAAGGGTTAAGAATGAATGTAGCAAAAATATTTATGCTCTTCAGAAAATAGAGGACCACGTGTGAACAGATGTTTTCCAGAATGAAATACTCCAATTCAATATTGAGGTCGAAAAATGACTGTTATCTGGAACACTATCTCAACTTAGCTACCGTAGAAGTCGTTTCTCACATTGAGTTATTAGTAGCAAGTAAACAATTCGTTTTATTATTGCTTGTATCTTTCATTTTGCTTCGTGTTACTATTCTCAATAAAATGTGTTTGGTCCATGTGGCTATGTGGTTTAGCCGTTAGCATTGCTTTGCGAAGGTTGTAGGCTCGAATAATCCAGACCTCGTTTTACGTTCCAGAATCGATTTTCCAGAGATCCTTACGATTGTTTTTGGAGCTACGGAGCTCGTAAGTTGTGCAATACACTCAACAGCTGAAGTACCATTTATGTGGAGAATGGCCGAGCCATGTAGAGAAATCTGGTACAATTAAGTTAACTCTCCGTCATCTTTAGACCATTTGTTTATAAACGCAGTTTATATAAACAACATTCATTACTTGGAATAGAATTCAGAAACAACTCTCAAAGGAAACATTTTCA
Organism: Arion vulgaris; assembly: GCA_020796225.1. NCBI lineage: Eukaryota > Metazoa > Mollusca > Gastropoda > Stylommatophora > Arionidae > Arion > Arion vulgaris. The sequence goes on along the minus strand of CM036753.1, from coordinate 87,312,361 downwards.
AATTAAAAACGTTAAAAGAATCACATTGTAGCAAATTGCATAGAACAACACTGCACTTGGTTTCAAGTATGTTTACCCAATAAATTGTCCCTTGGGTGCTGCTGCTTCGGAATTAATCTGAAAGCAGAATATAAGACCAGTAGTTGTGAGCGTTACAAATACTTAAACCAAAAACAGTATAGAAGGGAACTGATAAGAAAACAAAGAAAACTAAGATCATGCATATTCCCAGTGCAACGTATGTGTGTGAATCATGGACATTTAACAAGGTAGCTGAAAAATGTATATGTGCGTTTAAATATAAGTGTTGCAGAAGTCTTCTGTATATCATGGACAGAGAAGCGAACAAATACGAGTAAATATCTGAAAGAACTCAAAATCAAAGAACACTGACTGATGCTACAAATAACAATGACAAAATTGAAGAAATTTCTAAATAAAAACTTCAAGAAGGGCTCGAGAAGATCATTATGGAAGCAAATATCCCGGCAAATAGAAAAAGAGGAATAACGCGGAAAAGATAGATTCAGGATGTAACTGCTGATTTGAGCACGATGGTTGCACAAGTACTGTTGGTGTGGCATGCTCAGCACAAGATATTTGATGATGAGTGAAGTGCGAATAGTAAGTATACGATACTAAAATATCACATACATTCAGGTACCAAATGTAACGAGTACCTATTTTAAAAAATGTTAGATACTTACTATTTTACCAACTTCTTGAGCCGTTCCTACATTAAATAGCTACCATGAATTTCAGGTCAAATTATGTTCCTTGCCCTAATGGTATCCACCTCTTGATTTTTACTTCCTAATTATATTTCTGTTATATCATGTACAACGATTACGGCCGCTAGTACCTATAACTTCGAATAAATGTGCAAGTCGAATACCGCATAAATTATTGATTCGCAATTTATTCGAATAGATGTCATAAGCTTGTGTGTGTGTGCTTTTTTGATTTGATTTCGTTGTTTTCTAACTGTTTGTTAATATCGCATATATTTTATATTGTGCTGTAGGTCAAATATCTTCATAAAACTAAAACTCTTCTGTAATTCGTAAAATAGAATGCGTGATTTTGACAGAAGCCAAATGTGCATGCATTTTAGTATTGTAAGTGATGTGAAGTGTGAGCGTATGAAGTGTGAGCGTATGAAGTGTAAGTGATATGAAGTGTGGGCGTTTGTAGCTTAAGCGATAGTGAGCGCGATCACAACCCAAGCGTACCTGGTTCAAACTCTGCTGCCTGCAGTTTGGAAGCAAGTTTGTCCGCGTGGATTTTTACGAACGGTAAAAATACACCTCATCGTTCAGAAAGCAATGGCAAACTAATGAACGTATATGTGGTGCCTATAAAATCAATGACTCGTTTACTGTGGTTAATAGCGACGTCCTGCAACTGATTGCACGATCTTCATTTTCAAGTGATATGAAAAAAACAAAGGTGATTCTTGTAAGATAATGATTTTACAAGGCATTGTCACATCAAATTGAGTGACAAATTTAACTTTGAAGCATGATCGTTGTTCTCGAGGCGTCCATCAGTAAACGACATCCTACATGAGAAATTATTGTTGCTACCAGTTTGTCCTCAATATGATCGCAGAAGTCGCTGTCTCTATTCAACAACCCATTTTCTACAATCACATTCGCTAGTGATATGCCTGCTTTACAGAAGACAGCATTTATCACCATATCAGGCCACTCTGTCTTCTTTCATTGTTGAACTATCGTTTATCAGTTGTCAACGTTTTTGGTTTTCTTTTGTCACATTTAGAAATCACTTGTGTTTTTCACTTTTCTATTGAACTGTTATAAATAATTTGTAAACTCTAAGATATTGATAATGGCGCTGAGCTGTCAGCATATCTAAGCTCAGATATTTATGTTTCCTCTGAATAAAATTAGAATGCAGTCAAATGTATTTTACGTCTTCTTACATTTCTCATTATATTTTCGTAATATAATCAACATATACATGTACAGAATGTTGCATTGTATAACTTAATTGTATTACTTCCCAATTGATATATTATTGAATACAATATTGTTATATGTATTTTATTGCATATACATGTCATCATCATCATCAAGGTGCGTATCCTTTATAGGACTTGCTCTCTTTGCAGCACATCTGAAATTCACTCTGTCTATTGCCAGTTCACCCACTTCGTCGATGGTCATGTTCATGGTTTCTTAATATCTTGTAGCCATCTTCTTCTTGGTCTGCCTCTGCGTCCTGGGACCCTGCCCTCTAGTATTGTTCTTTCCATGCCATCGTGACGCTTGATGTGACCAAAGTATGTAATTTTTCTATATAGTATGTTGTTTATCAACCAATTCTCTTTAACATTTAGTTCTTTCAGGACATCAGTGTTCTTTCTTTTCTGTCCATGGTATTCGTAGGATCTTTCCGTAGCATTTAGTTTTGAAGGACTGGATTTTCGTTCTTAATTTATACATGTCATACAATATTACATACATACATACAATATTACATACATACATACAATATTACTACATACAATATCATATATCATACTACATATAATACATCCATATTTATACCACTCTGTTATTAGATTGTATATACATGGTATACACATTATTTAACAGAGTGGTATAAATATGGATGTATATACTTGTAAGTCAAATCTTATATATGTTAGTATATTTATTCATCAGTGGATGTAAATGTAGTGGTAGTAATAATTTTATATATTATAGTATATTTATTCATCAGTGGATGTAAATGTAGTGGTAGTAATAATTTTATATATTATAGTATATTTATTCATCAGCGGATGTAAATGTAGTGGTAGTAATAATTTTATACATTTTAGTATATTTATTCATCAGTGGATGTAAATGTAGTGGTAGTAATAATTTTATATATGTTAGTATATTTATTCATCAGTGGATGTAAATGTAGTGGTAGTAATAATTTTATATATTTTAGTATATTTATTCATCAGCGGATGTAAATGTAGTGGTAGTAATAATTTTATATATTATAGTATATTTATTCATCAGCGGATGTAAATGTAGTGGTAGTAATAATTTTATATATTTTAGTATATTTATTCATCAGCGGATGTAAATGTAGTGGTAGTAATAATTTTATATATTTTAGTATATTTATTCATCAGTGGATGTAAATGTAGTGGTAGTAATAATTTTATATATTATAGTATATTTATTCATCAGCGGATGTAAATGTAGTGGTAGTAATAATTTTATATATTATAGTATATTTATTCATCAGCGGATGTAAATGTAGTGGTAGTAATAATTTTATATATTATAGTATATTCATAATCATCATCTAACTTGTTTCTGTAGGAGCTTGGGTTCCCATGATTGCAGATATAAATGCCTTCCTGTACTGTACTGCCTTAGGTGTCTGACGTCTGCTTCAGTCACATTCAACTTTTTTATTGTACTCATCTTCTGCTTGGTCTTTCTCTTCCTCATCTGTCTAGTACAATATCCCCCAGAAAGCTCTACTCCATAGAATCATGTTGTAGATCCGAAATATTTCATTTTTCCATTTTTCTCTTTTTTTTTAATCAAACACTTCTCTGTAATTTTAAGCTGTTGCAAAATGGACATATTTATTCTTTACTCTGCACATCATCATCATTAATCCTCTCCGCTCCTCGTGGAGCATAGGGCCTCAACAGTTGTTCGCCACTCCCCTCGGTCTCTGGCTGTTCTCTTTATGGTCTCCCAGGTCAATCGAGCACTCTTCAGCTCCTCAATAAGACCTCGTCTCCAAGTCTGCTTAGGGCGTCCTCTTTTTCGTTTTCCCTGCGGGTTCCACTCGAGCACCTGTCTAGTGAGACTCGACTGTGTCTTCCGCAAGGTATGGCCTATCCATCGCCATCTTCTCCTCTTGACCTGTGTCATCATAGGTTCCTGTCCTGTTCTTATCCACAGATCCGTGTTTGTAACTCTATCATACCATCTCAATCTGAGAATCCGCCGCAAACATCCGTTGACAAAGGTCTGGATCTTATTTGTATTTGCCCTAGTGACTCGCCAAGTTTCCGAGCCATACAGCAACACCGACTTTACATTTGAGCTGAAAATCCTGAGCTTTGTTTTCGTGGAGATGGCAGCGGACTTCCACACCATGTGTAGGATCTCAAAGGCCTGTCGGGCCTTCCTAATCCTAGCATTAATGTCCTCATCTGTACCTCCTGATCTGCTGATCTTACTTCCAAGGTAGACTCTGCACATAGTATTCTGAATATTATTCTAGTCTGATGTATACCAAAATAAAACCAAATATAGAGATACACGAAGAATTACCGGTGCAGATAAAGAAAATCTGATTTCTAGAATAAATCAAGACAGATGGGAAAAAGAGATTAGGAAGAGAATAGAAAATATCAAAAGTACATTGAATAACAAAGATTAATATACAGGAAGTCAGTGAAGAATAGTAAACTAACATAGAACTGGTGTCGTTAGTTGCCACACAGCTGAGAGACATAATGAGGAAGATATTGGAGCACTTATGGACAAGTTGGTTTGATGTGCAGTAATAGTAGTCTGGTGGCTTAGCTAAACTAAACATATATATATATATATATATATATATATATATATATATATATATATATATATATATATATATATATATATATATATATATATATAAACTGATATTCAATTTTAAAATGACAAATTTCTTGCTTAGATTTTAGCATGTGTCTGATATAGATTTTGCAGAAAGAATATACATTTTTCATTAACTCATGAAATGGAAACATAGATAATAAAAATGTATGTAAGAGACGGAGACAATATTTCAGCTTTTGAACTGTGGATATAAGGTAAAATGCAGTATTTACTTGAAACCAAACAAGAGAACTGACTATATCTTTGTAAAATATGGGACATTGCTGTACAGTGTTTACTGCAGTCTTCCCATATATAGATAAAATATGGAATGAAATGAGAAATATAAATACAAAAGAAATTAGGGAAATCAAATTTGTTAAATATAAAAAAGAGTCCAGACAGTATATTGGAAATAATCAATAAGAAAATAAGAAAAAGCGAAAGACATCAACAAAAGAAAAAAAAGCTATAAATATAAAAATAAAAGCAATTTCTAATAGTGTTTTTGTTTCATAATGAAACACCATGGCAAAAAAATAAAAATTCCAGAAAACATTGCAGTCAATCTTGGTCACAAAGACGGCGACTAGTCTGATCTAATCACACTTCATATTGTTAGAAAAATGAAAGCAATTACTCTTGTAACAGTATTCTTGTCTGTTTGAATGAATAACTTTATTGTATCTTTAATTAGAAACTTAAATGTCTGTTATTTAGTCATTTGTTACCAAACATTGACATTAGTTTTCTGTGTGTGTGTGTTTTCTGTCGAATCTGTTCACTTATATCTTGCTATCTCCTGATAGATATCTATTATTTCATTTCATCTCCTGATAGATATCTATTACTTGTTTATAAGTAGTCTGATTACAATACCATTTTCTTTTCTATCATCGTGTACACATTTATTCTCTGTCACATTATCTCTAACTTCCAGCACATCTACATTGCTAGTAAATATCACATTTGTAGATCTGGTTTTTCTTTGTTTGTTTAATATATTGTTTATATATGCAATGGTATTAGACTTATTCAGTGCTGAGAGAGGGAACACTTCCTCAGGACATGAGGGATGCAAAGATAGTGACACTCTATAAAAACAAAGGGGATAAGGGGATTGTAACAACTACAGAGGCATCTCCCTTCTAAGCGTAACAGGCAAAGCTTTTGCACTAGTCCTCTCAAAACGACTACAGAAACTGGCGGAGCGTGTTCTTCCAGAGTCACAATGTGGATTCAGAACTAGACGGTCAACAACTGACATGATATTTACCCTTCGACAGCTACAAGAGAAGTGCAGAGAGCAGAGCAAGCCTCTATGTATTGCTTTCGTGGATCTGACTAAGGCATTTGACACAGTCAGCAGGCCAAGTCTTTATAAAATATTGAAGTATATTGGTTGTCCCCCAAAGTTGCTCCAATTGATTGTTTCCTTCCATGAGGGCATGAAAGCCAGCATACAGTTCGATGACAGCACATCTGATAGTTTTGCGGTTAAGAGTGAGTCAAGCAGGGCTGTGTCCTTGCCCCCACTCTCTTTGGTATCTTCTTCGCAGGCCTTTTGAATCACTCCTTAGGGGACGCTGATGGTGATGTTTTCATCCGCACTAGATCTGATGGTTCACTGTTTAACTTGGCTCGCTCAAGAGCCAAGACAAAAACGACGGAAATACTTCTCAAGGACCTCCTTTTCGCTGACGATGCTGCCTTAGTCGCCCACAGTGAGACTACACTGCAATGTCTAATTAATAATTTGTCAAAGGCATGCGACCTCTTTTCTCTGACAATAAGTGTCTCCAAAACAGTTGTATTATGTCAGGGAGGTAAGACATCAAATATCACTTTAAATGGCAACCATATAACACCAGTGCAAAAATTCTGCTATCTTGGGTCCACGGTCACTGCCAGCCTTTCTCTTGACGAAGAAATCAACGCTCGTATAGGGAGTGCGGCTACTACATTCGGCATACTATCAAAGCGAGCGTGGGACAACAAAAATTGACATTGCAGACGAAGACTCAAATATATCGAGCCTGTGTAATTAGTTCTTTACTATATGGCTCAGAAACATGGACAGACTACTCAAGACACGAGAGGAGACTTAACATCTTTCACCTTCGATGTCTCCGCAAGATTATGAACATCAGGTGGTACGACAAGATAACCAACTTTGAAGTACTACAACGTGCAAATCTGCATTCCATCATGGGCATGCTCAGCAGTAGACGACTAAGATGGTTGGGACATGTGAGAAGAATGGAAACTTATCGCATACCAAAACAAATGTTGTTCTGTGAACTTTCGGAGGAAGAGGCACCAGGGCAGACCACTGCTCAGATATAAAGATGTCTGCAAAACCTCAATGAAAAACTTTTCTATAGATCCCAGCACATGGGAGGGACTAGCTGATGACAGAGTTGTGTGGAAAGCCAAATTACGAAAGGGCGCAGAGTCTTTTGAGAAGAGACTTATGTACGAGCTGAACAACAAGAGAGAAAAGCGAAAACTCAGAAGTTGTCACAGTAAAACACTTGCCTATTGACCGTCTGTAAGATGAAAAGGGCCATATATTAGACTGTATTGTCTTGTAGTTCACGTAGTGTTTTTTTAAATATTGTTTGACTGTGTCCGTCGTTTTTTAACCTCATTATATAATATTCAAGGCAGATTTGATGTTCTCTTATGTGGTGTTTGTCATACGTGTAAGTAGCAGAACTGCTCCTCTTACTGGTGTTTGTCATACGTGTAAGTAGCAGAACTGCTCATCCTAAACTGTGTACGCATTAAAACATCTAAATGTGAAGGATTGATTTCATTACGCCGAGTCCGCCTGAGTGGTTACCGGGGCCCACATTTTGGGTGTAAAGAATAGAACCACTGTTACCAGCCACGCATGTCGTAAGAGGTGAGTAAGGAGGTTTGGCTGAAATCGGATGCATGTGTCCTAAACGTGTAGAAGTTATGCGTTTAGGGGCCTACCAAACCAATGTGCAACGTATACAAGTTCTTGGCAAAGATCAAACATATCACAAAGAGTGATTAAAATTTGTCGTAAAGAACGAAAGCAAAGAAGAAGAAGAAGATTACGCCGAGTTTCACCATATGACTCCGTCCCTGTCAGAAGAAACGACAAGCTATCTGCCGAGAGTACTGCACAAAACACGAACTCCGTAGCTCCTAACAATCCTAGGGATCTCATGAAAAATTGCGCTTGTGATTGGGTTCGGATTCGAGCCCACAACATTCAGAACGACAGGCAACCGTCCTAACCACTTGGCCATAGAGAGGCATGCGTGTACACATGTGACCGAGGAGTCTATTGTGTCCTGTTTACAGTAGCAGAATTACACATCTTGTTTTAATTTGTCCGAGTTGGAAAGTTGTCTTGTGTTAGTATTAGCAGTGACTTTATAATTAATTTGATCATTTATTTAGTCGAGTGGTATATAGCCATGTTTAGATCTAAGAATCAATTCAGCCAAGAGACTTTGAATAAACTATGTTAAATACTAGAAAACTTCACATCTCCAACTGTTAGACAATATGAGAGCTCGGTATCAAATATGTCGCATTGTCGAGAGAACGACCCGCTGACAAAATTAGTTGATATAGCATCAGCTGTCCGTGAAGACTGAGTTTCGTGTTAACTTTTATTTCCTACATATGCCAGCCTGACCAGCTTGTTCGTGGCGCGTTGGACGAGGGTGACATGCCCCTGTGAGGGCGGTTCAATTCCACGGGCTGGCAGAAAAGCCACAAGTTCTCCATATTTACAGTGTTCGTGGCACCGAACCGAAGGGTTACGATGTCCATGACACCGAGCCTAAGAGCTGAAAGCTTAAATACTTCTGGATAGTAAAATAAAATTCATACACACATCAACAGAATGACATCAGCTGCGAACTAAGGAGCTAACACAGTAAATAAAGTGAATATGGAAAATGGAATGAAAAATAACTCACTGAACGAATTATTATTTGAATATGACCACAATGATATATATAACGAAACACATTTTAGTCTCACATAAACTCAATACAATTCATCATGAAAATGATACAGTATAAAAATTCAACACAGTAAACACAACATCAAGCATGAAACTCAGCAGGTCATTAACCTTAGCATCCAAGACAAATATTTCAAAATATAATATGTCCCAGCCTTCAATTACAACGGATGCATTTTTGTAGAACATTGGTATATTTGATGAGAATTCATAATAGGGTGCCATAATGCTAACGTTCGGACTTATCAATAGGACACCATCACTGGAATATCGACGTTAAAGTTAAAAGACAGGTTACAAATAGCATATTCATGTCAAACGGCTGCTACCAATGCCAAATTTGTACACTATCTATCGTGAAAGACGAACTATCACAGTGTGTGGCATGAAGAGGATGGAGAAAAACATCAATGTTGCCAGGATAGACAGAATGCGAAAAACATCATCAATGTTACCAGGATAGACAGAATGAGAAGTACAGACATCAGTAAAAGTGTAGAAACGTCTGCAATAAAATATATAGGAAGACAGAAAATAAAATCAACTACCACTTTGCGTCCATAACTGTAACAAGGTTGGTCTAAAAGCACGAGGATTTGTCTAGAACGGTAGAAGATCTGGTCTAACAGCCAGATAAATAGACAACACCAAAGGCATGCTACAACATACTCACAGCAACCTCGTCAAGACATTTGACCCAACAATCAGAACTTAAGCTTCTCATCTAGACAAGACACAGATTCATTGTTCATCTTTTTTTTAGTTTTTTTTTAATTCCACGAATCACTGTATGATTTTTCTGCCTCTATTATTTAACATGTGTTCATACAGAATTTACTGGTGTGGTGACCTTTAAGAAAATATTCACGAAATATGTTTATCCTTAAGATAATTTTTCTAATATTTTCTAATAAGAAACTACACACAAAAACAGTCTTTACTAGAAAACGTTACCACTGTGTTACCGTCCTGTGTTACCACTTTTTAGGACGATGTAGGACAGAGGGGACATGATCTTGAGGAATTTAATAGTCGCATCGCCAGTGTTGTCACTGCGAAACTGTTCAGGTTATATTTTTTCATTATGCCCCTGACAGCAAAAACTCATTGGTCTTACCAGGGATTGACACCTGGTCTCCGTAATGAGAGCTCGCGCACTAATAGATTCGGCCAGACGCTCCTCATTGTCTAAAATAAGAGGCACATATAATCAAATATTTCGTTTCGCTAGAATACTCTGTTTATACATACAATGTGAAACTGTGTACTTCTTGTTTTGATCATTCATTTTTTGGTTGATAGTTTTACTGAAATCTGGTATAGATTAGTTTCAAAGTATTCTCAGATTTATTATTCTCGACCTGCGTGTATGTTACCAGTTTTCTTAGAATCTGAAAGAGATCTATCGCAATTTTATTCCGAGATGTTTTGTAAGATGATTATAGTCCCAAGATAACTGACTGTCTGACGACCATGATAGAATGTTGGTGTCTGTCTGGTTTCTTCTGTCTCAGAGGACAAAATGATGTCTGCTTAGAATTTTCAGCAATGCTTTACATAACTTCCTTTTCCTTTATAAACACTGACTTAATGTGGTACATCAATTTCGACATCGCTGTGTGAAGATTAAATGTGTTGATTGATCTTTGAGATTTGCTTTCCCAGTTTTATGTCCTCCCTTCTTCGGTATTGCTTAATATTTCTCATCTCAATCTATCTCATGACTCTTCCAGCTGCAATGCCTTGACATTACCGCAATATATGAAAGCCTCTTCTATCGATTTCTTAACCATTATGTAAATTGCGTTTTGTTTGTTCTTTAAACTGAAGAGTTGTGATTCCCAAAGCAACAGCGTAATATTTATTTCCCCTTTTTTAAGAGAATAGATGAGTTGATTTTCTTGTTTTTTGTGTAGACGTCAGCGCTTTATGTCTTTCATTAATTTAAGTTACTTTTATTCCGTGCGGATGTTTTTTAAAAATTAGAATCCATTATTCATTGAACGAATTCGTTCTCCTATATAACTTCCACTTTTGATCAAGCTATCTTCTTTAATACGTGAAACACGCATTAACAAGTGTGGAAAATGTTTGCTAGGATTAATGACACCAACATAACAATAGTTTCATGTTTCGTAATTTCATATAGGGAGGGAACTGGTTTCTGTATGTTCATTTTATCCACATCGACTTGTGTATTTTATCTGTTTTTATATTACAAATATGTCCACTAACTCTCGCTCTCTCTCGTTATCTCTATCTCTCTTTCTCTCTGTTACTGTATCCAAATATCTCTTTGGAAATCGTTAATTGTCTCCATATTTCTTCCAACTTTTCACATTTTCTGCCGTCCACATTTTAATGATATATTTCTTCCTAAATCCTGTTCAGCGACGTGCTGGAAGTGAAATTAGTTCAAAATTTATTTCATGTTATTTCTCATGTTATGTCTCTTGTGTTATTTGTTAACTGTTGTTAGTTACGTTTTAAGAATATACTACTTTCTTTCATCGCTGCATCCGGGAGCAATTTAACATAGCACCCCTATGATGTGGAACATTTCATGTCTATCTAATTTACCTATGCTGCCCACCCTACGCCAGTAATGTGGACAAGACGACAGATTGTTAACGCCTGCGCCCTCTATACACTATACATTTTTCAAAAGTGTCTACTTTATTTCAGGATGCATATACTTGCAAGTTTAGCGTCTGTCCGAATGGATTAGAGTGCGGCATCAGTTTTCGGAGACCGGGCTCAATCACCGGTAAGGCCAAGAAGATTTTTTCGGTCAATGGGATTAAATAATAAATCCTTGCCTGAACAGTTTTTCGGCGCGTCATGTAGCCATTAAAATTCACATACTTATGCTACCCCTCCCCCTCACTTCCTGTCCTACACTGCCCTAAACTGCGGTATTATAAGCAGTAAAGGAAAAATCTTACACAATTGACACAATTGTTTATTAAAGTTTATAATACCCATTGCACTGTGTATTTATTTATACGCATTCTATTATACTAAATCTACACAAAGAAGTAAACAACTTTCAATATAGCTGCATTCTATTGGGGCAGCTTTTAGTATCAGACATCAAAGGAAACGATGTGGTTTTGATCAAAAGTCTTGATGTAGATATCTAACAGCTGCCACAACAGCTGTGTCAGTACTTTACTTTCATATATGTTTACTGCTAGCGAATAAACGCATTGCAGCTGTGAGATAAATTACGAGATGACCTTTGTTTCCATTTTCAGCGGCATTATGAGTGAGACGTTTCACGAAATTTTGCCCTGCATTTTATCAGCTATAATCGTTATCATCAAAACATCGCACGTTCGTTGTTTGGATTGTAGGAACCGAGAAGTTTATATTACGAGATTGAAGAATTCAATCCGACAACAGTAAATCCTGAAGCAGATAAAAATCTCAATTCCTTTCTTCTTCTCCTTCTTCTTTGCGTTCGTTCTTTACGACAAATTTTAATGATTCTTTGTGATAGGTTTGATCTCTACCAAGAACGTGTATACGTTGCACATTGGTTTGGTAGGCCCCTAAACGCATAGATTTCTATCAATTCCTTGAATCTTCTACAGTGTAAAGCTTTTACATAAGTAATCAGAGCAGGTATTGTTCCGGTAAAACCACTACTTTTTATTTTACTAGTTCGGGTGATTATGAGGAAAATAAATATATACAACACATTCATCAACACATTCATTGACATGAATCAAATTTCTTCGCAACTCAAAAAGTTGCAACAGTAACGAAAGTTGCAACGGTAATGAAAGTTGCAACAGTAATGAAAGTTGTGTTAAACTGTGAGTTCCACTGGTTGAGACATCGGTATTCTATAACAATCAACGTTTACCACAAACAAGTAACAAACAAGGTACTTAGACAAGCTTCCTCGCCCGAGTGGTTACCGGGGCCCAAATTGGGGTGTAAAAATAGAACCACTGTTACCTGTCACGCATGTCGTAAGAGGCGACTAAGTGGTCGGGTGTGGGGCTAGCAACCCCACACCGTAAAAAACACTAGATGGCTACAGAACGGAGAGCGAACCGATTAAACGCTCTCTGAAACCGGACACATCGCCGAAGGATAAGCACCAGAGCTCCAGATGGTGCTGAAGATGTGACGTAAAACACACCAATGCTAATGCTGCATGAATCAGATTTCCACATGAATAGAATTTATGAGGAGATCTGGTACATTGGTCTGGGCGGTGATCACGAGAGAGAGAAAGAGAGAGAGACAAGCTTCCCTCCTCAACCCCTTTTGACGTCAATCTTCTGCCTAAAGACGGCAATCGATGTATAAATTTGCTAATTCACGAAGTCATGAAGAAAAAGATACATTTTTGTGGACTAGTAATTGTCGTTAGTGGCTATTGAAGACAAACGTTGTCAGTCGTTGCCTGAAGTCAGTCTGCTGATATCGCTGAAGCACGTTTCAAGTTTACTATGGCGCCATTTTCAACACCTCGTGTAGCTCTCAAATATGGGAAGTAAGAGACAATACAACTTGAACCAACGGTTTCAGTTCATAGACATTGGAAGCATTTCACCAACAGAAGAATTGTGAGAAGAACAAACAGATACAAACTAACATGATTGATGTGGGTGATATTATAACAACGATCATCGATGATAGCATCTAATCATTTACAACCTCTGCATTTAGAGTCTGTCGAAGCCCGTTATTCTTACTAAAAAAAATAAAAATTTAAATCGTTGCATATCCTTTACAGAAACTTAGCCATTAACCAGAGTAAACGAGTCGTTGATTTTCTAGGCACCATTTATACTTTCAGTAGTTTGTGATTGCTTTCTGAACGGTGAAGTCTATTTTTACTTTTTGTAAAAATCCCACGGAAACGAATGTGCTTTCAAACTACCTGCCGCGGACTTTGAACCAAGTACTCTTGGGTTGTGATCAAGCTCCCTACCGCGCTTTTACAGGCGCTCACAGTAGCTTTCCTACCATGTAGTAATATTTCTTCAAGTGCTACTAACTTGCTGCTACCGCGCTTTTACATGCGCTCACAGTAGTTTTCCTACCGTGTAGTAATATTTCTTCAAGTGTTACTAACTTGCTGCTTTTTTCAAACATTGTCATTTTCAGATAATCCAGCAAAGTCACCGATAGCGAGATCAATAACAGGTTGCCGCCAGTGACCAAGTGCCGTGGAAATTCCAAGGTTCGATGTCAACTTGGACCATGTTCGGTGTGCACACTATACACGGGTGGATTACAGAAATACCTGATTCTTTACTTAGGAATATAAATTATATCTACCTCTGAAGTCGGATTAAAGGTCGACTGAATTTCGAGGGAAAGCTGGAGATTAGCAAAAGCAAGCTTTCACTCAAAAATCAGTCACGTATACCATATTAAGCACTCAATAGTTTTAATTAGTTGTATCACTAATCCATGTCTTCATCTAATCCATGTCTTCATCTAATCCATTCATCTAATCCATGTCTTCATCTAATCCATGTCTTCATCTAATCCATTCATCTAATCCATGTCTTCATCTAATCCATGTCTTCATCTAATCCATGTCTTCATCTAATCCATTCATCTAATCCATGTCTTCATCTAATCCATGTCTTCATCTAATCCATTCATCTAATCCATGTCTTCATCTAATCCATGTCTTCATCTAATCCATGTCTTCATCTAATCCATTCATCTAATCCATGTCTTCATCTAATCCATGTCTTCATCTAATCCATTCATCTAATCCATGTCTTCATCTAATCCATTCATCTAATCCATGTCTTCATCTAATCCATGTCTTCATCTAATCCATGTCTTCATCTAATCCATTCATCTAATCCATGTCTTCATCTAATCCATGTCTACATCTAATCCATGTCTTCATCTAATCCATTCATCTAATCCATGTCTACATCTAATCCATGTCTTCATCTAATCCATGTCTTCATCTAATCCATGTCTTCATCTAATCCATGTCTTCATCTAATCCATGTCTTCATCTAATCCATGTCTTCATCTAATCCATGTCTTCATCTAATCCATGTCTTCATCTAATCCATGTCTTCATCTAATCCATGTCTGCATCTAATCCATGTCTGCATCTAATCCATGTCTTCATCTAATCCATGTCTTCATCTAATCCATTCATCTAATCCATGTCTTCATCTAATCCATGTCTTCATCTAATCCATGTCTGCATCTAATCCATGTCTTCATCTAATCCATGTCTTCATCTAATCCATGTCTTCATCTAATCCATGTCTGCATCTAATCCATGTCTTCATCTAATCCATGTCTTCATCTAATCCATTCATCTAATCCATGTTCATCTAATCCATGTCTTCAACTAATCCATGTCTGCATCTAATCCATGTCTGCATCTAATCCATGTCTTCATCTAATCCATGTCTTCATCTAATCCATTCATCTAATCCATGTCTTCATCTAATCCATGTCTTCATCTAATCCATGTCTGCATCTAATCCATGTCTGCATCTAATCCATGTCTTCATCTAATCCATGTCTTCATCTAATCCATTCATCTAATCCATGTCTTCATCTAATCCATGTCTTCATCTAATCCATGTCTGCATCTAATCCATGTCTGCATCTAATCCATGTCTGCATCTAATCCATGTCTTCATCTAATCCATGTCTTCATCTAATCCATGTCTTCATCTAATCCATGTCTACATCTAATCCATTCATCTAATCCATGTCTTCATCTAATCCATGTCTGCATCTAATCCATGTCTTCATCTAATCCATGTCTTCATCTAATCCATGTCTTCATCTAATCCATTCATCTAATCCATGTCTGCATCTAATCCATGTCTTCATCTAATCCATGTCTTCATCTAATCCATGTCTTCATCTAATCCATGTCTGCATCTAATCCATGTCTGCATCTAATCCATGTCTTCAAGTCAAATGCTTGTAAGGGAAAATATATGCTTTAAAAATCTAAGTTCGATTAAATACGACGGAACACTGAAATTAATTATCTTATTAAAGATTAGTCTCTTTTTTGTGATTATATTGATGTTAGAGGGTTACTATCTTAATACGGATTATCTTATCCGTATGTTAATATTTGCATATTAACCTATATTTTTATGTTATTTAATATTGTATTCAGTTTTCAATCAATTATATGCCGTCTTTTCGTCGAACGTTGAATAAAGAGTTTTTATGTGACGGATTGACTACATTGTACAGCGGGTTTCCTTACATGACTAAACCTATCTCGGTAGAAATGGGCAGTCACCTGACAATCGACCTGTACAAAGCTGGGAAGTCACCTGACAAGCGACCTGTACAAAGCTGGGAAGTCACCTGACAAGCGACCTGTACAAAGCTGGGCAGTCACCTGACAAGAGAACAGTACAAAACTGGGAAGTCACCTGACAAGAGAACTGTCCAAAGCTGGGCAGTCACCTGACAAGAGAACTGTACGAAACTGGGCAGTCACCTGACAAGAAAACTGTACAAAGCTGGGCAGTCACCTGACAAGAGAACTGTGCGAAACTGGGCAGTCACCTGACAAGAGAACTGTGCAAAGCTGGGCAGTCACCTGACAAGAGAACTATACGAAACTGGGCAGTCACCTGACAAAAGAACTATACGAAACTGGGCAGTCACCTGACAAGAGAACTGTACGAAACTGGGAAGTCACCTGACAAGAGAACTGTACAAACCTGGGAAGTCACCTGACAAGAGAACTGTACAAACCTGGGCAGTCACCTGACAAGCGACCTGTACAAAGCTGGGAAGTCACCTGACAAGCGACCTGTACAAAGCTGGGAAGTCACCTGACAAGAGAACTGTACAAAACTGGGCAGTCACCTGACAAGAGAACTGTACAAAACTGGGAAGTCACCTGACAAGAGAACTGCACAAAACTGGGCAGTCACCTGACAAGAGAACTGTACGAAACTGGGCAGTCACCTGACAAGAGAACTGTACAAAACTGGGTAGTCACCTGACAAGAGAACTGTTCAAAGCTGGGAAGTCACCTGACAAGAGAACTGTAAAAAGCTGGGCAGTCACCTGACAAGAGAACTGTACAAACCTGGGCAGTCACCTGACAAGAGAACTGTACAAAGCTGGGCAGTCACCTGACAAGAGAACTGTACGAAACTGGGCAGTCACCTGACAAGAGAACTGTACAAAACTGGGCAGTCACCTGACAAGAGAACTGTACAAAGCTGGGCAGTCACCTGACAAGAGAACTGTACAAAGCTGGGCAGTCACCTGACAAGAGAACTGTACAAAGCTGGGCAGTCACCTGACAAGAGAACTGTACAAACCTGGGCAGTCACCTGACAAGAGAACTGTACAAAGCTGGGCAGTCACCTGACAAGAGAACTGTACAAAGCTGGGCAGTCACCTGACAAGAGAACTGTACAAAGCACGAATTTCGTAGCTCTAACAACAATCCTTGAAATTTCTGGGAAAATTGCACATGTGAATTGAACAGCACGGTTTGGAGCCCAATCCAAGAATTCAGAAAGCACGCAAACGTCTTCCTTCGTCACAAAGACCTCCAAATAAACCAACTCCTCATTAAGTTATGGCTCTTGCCCATACTGTACACTCTGCCAGAGTATTGCCTATCTACTTCCTGATTTTCACCTTTAAGCTGTATCTATGTATTCCACAAAGTGTCGTGTCTTTTAATGTGATCAAAATATCTCAATTGTCAAATTTCTATCTCCATGATCAGCTCTCACTCCTCGTTGTAAGAGCACTTGTTTATTTCTTTTCTTCTCTTCCCATGACACTCATCATATCTCTTCTGTATATTCACATTTCGTAAAATTCAATTCTTTTCTCTATCTTTTTGCTCGTTGTCTAAAGTTTCCAGTCCCTACAACAATAATGAATGTATGTTAGCACTTAAAAAGTCTTATTTTTGTGTATTCACTATTTGTCAATACACTTTGCATATTCTGAAATATGATCTTCGCTGTTCGTATTTTCTTCCAAACTTTCATTTCAAATCTGCTGTCTTCTGTTACTACATGTCAAAGATTATACATAACTTAACACTTGTTCCAGTCTTTCTCATTTACCAGTATGTCTTCTGTTACTACATGTCAAAGATTATACATAACTTAATACTTGTTCCAGTCTTTCTCATTTACCAGTATGTTAACTAAAGTTTTTGTTTCTCTTGTTTTGCTTCTTAACATTGTTCTTATATTCTCAATATTAATATCCAGACTATATATTTTACTTTAATTGCTTACTTGTTCTAATAAATATTACAATTGTTGCTTGTTTTTCTCTAACATTGTGACAGAGTGTGTCCTTGCTGTTTGTTTGCGTTGTTATTTAAGGAGATTAAAGTATCGTTAAGCCTAGGCATGACCTTTTATGATAAGAGCAAGTCTTTTATTTTATATTAGAGCGTGTATTCCAACAAATAATAACAATTAAAAATTATCCCCTGAAAGTTCAGTCTAAAACTATGAGTAGTTCATAGTCTAAGCTCTTACCTTTATTTTTTTTAATTTAAATTTATCAGTCAGTAGAAGATGCTTGTGAGACCTGACACGAAGGGGCGGAATCACTCTACGTGAGATTCGCTAAGTGTAATTTCAGAGCACTGAAGCGAACGATTGTTGATCGAGGACTGTGTAAACAGAGTTACGAAACGCTTAGAGATGCTTAGTGATAGCGGGCGTAGAGACAGTTCAAATTTGAGAGATATTGTACAAGTATTAGAAACTTCCGGGGAAAAAAATTACACAACACAGGGTTCGAGCGTGTACCCTTATTTCTTACGACACCGATTGCCTAGCCCTACAGTACGAGCGTTTTTAAGAACACAACCAGCGAGCTATAAAAATAGCTTTACTGAATAGTATTTTTCCTAAAAGCTACGTTTAACTAGACACAGAATAGTCAAGTTCGATCGAGCGGTGTTGGCACAAACCCTTGCGATAAGCTTATTGTGCTTGTATATTTGAGACGAAACAACATCTTACGTACACGCAGATATACACATATAACAAACATGTATACATTATTCATAGTACCTTCAAATTTATTGTAATTTTTGCATAAAGTAAGCTCTACTTATATATTTATCTGTGGCTTAGGGATACTGACTCGGTCTATTAACCCCGACGTTCTGAGTTCGAATCACGCTGCGGACAATTTGTTTGCGAATTGTTTCACGTGGAATTTTACAAATGACGATGGCACCACCCGTTCAGAAAGCAATGGCAAACTACTGAACGTAATAGTGCATAGAAAAATCACAAACAGCGTTAAAAAGCTGGGGTTGATTCGCAAAGTCCTGTAAAGGATATGCAATTAACTTTTTTTAGCATACATTTTATCTCCAAACAGGGAACCAAGAAGAAACATGGAACAAGGGAAAAAAGCTATGAATGAATCATTTATGATTCAGATTTGCCAGACCTAGAAACTGATTTCAAACTCTAACAGATTATCGCTCAGTTCAGGAATGCTTTCTGTTGAAGATTCCATAGGATTGTTGTTGGAGCTACGGAGTTAGTGCTTTCTACAATACTCTTGGTAGCTGATGTACCATTTCTGCTGAGAGAGATAGGAACAAATGTGTAAAACTCGGTGACATGAAATCAATTCTTCGACTTCAACCTGTTTTTCTTAAATAGTCAAACTGTCACTTTATTGTTACAAGAAATATATAATTTGTTGTTTAAGAAATGTGAGACAATGACACTTTTGATGTATACAAACAAGAAAAATATTGATAAACGTTTGTACATAAATGAATGTAAATAGAATGCTTAGTGTTTGTGAAGCAATTATGTCGTGAAATGTTGTGGAAAGCTTATGTTCTTGTTTGTGACAGATGTGTTGCAGAATTTAATATGCTTGTTCACTCAATAGCTTCCTCTCACACTTCCATATACTCACTCACTAACTCCCCTCACACTTCCATCTACTCACTCACTAACTACTCTCACACTTCCATCTATTCACTAACTCCCCTCACACTTCCATCTACTCACTCACTATCTCCCTAACACTTCCATCTATTCACTCACTAACTCCCTCCACTTCCATCTACTCTCTCACTAACTCCCCTAACACTTCCATCTATTCACACACTAACTCCCCTCACACTTCCATCTACTCACTCACTAACTGCCCTCACACTTCCTTCTACTCACTCACTAACTCCCCTCACACTTCCATCTACTCACTCACTAACTCCCCTGACACTTCCATCTACTCACTCACTAACTCCCCTGACACTTCCATCTACTCACTCACAAAACTCCCCCCTCACACTTCCATCTACTCTAGCATGCTTAAATCACTCGCTGGTTCACAGATTCACGTACTAGTAGCTGCTAGCTCATCATATTTCTAGAATAAAGGGTTGAAATGGTATAACAAAATCACAAATGATGAACTAAAAGCTAGTAAATTTTGAGTTTAAGAAAAGACGCTGATGGTGTTGGATAAAAAAAAGCGGATAGTATAACAAAGCACATCGTGATCTGGAAAGATAAACAGAGTCGAACACACACAGACACATACAGACACACAAGGAGAGATGCACACACACACACACACACAGAGACACATGTACACACACAGACACATGCACAAAAGAGAGAGATGCTCATAGAGACACTTCCTGACACTTCCATCTTCCATCATAGTGAATAGAAAGAACAATTAATCAAGTGCCATGTCTGTCGGCGTAGGTGATCACGTCTCTCCACAACACTCTTCCTCTATCTCTCTGGTGCAGTTTATCAATTCTGGCGTCGATATTTTGTCGAACCACGATGTCAGACCATATCTTAAACTATCTCTCCTCCCTGTAGTGTACCTGTTATCACCAAAAAATACTAAACAGACATTAATAGTATGTGCCCGAAGAATATTCATTGCCTGATTCTTATTCTTTTGATCAGATTTCGCTATCTGCAAGCCTCTTTTAAAACCTCACATTTGTTATTTCCCCTGCCCTTGGGATTACCAGCATTCTTCTATAAAACCACATCTCTATGGTTTCCAACGATCTTATTAATTGTGTGTTAAATGTCCATCATTCGCAGACATACATAGATATTGATCCTATATAGCAGTAGGGAGTTCTTTTCCGCAGTATCGTCGGTAATGAATTCACGCACAGTATGTTCTTCATTCTCATAAAACCTGCTTTCTCTGCAGCTACTTTTCGTCTTATATATATATATATTATGGGCACTATCATCCAAAGACGACGCTGGATATGGATTAAACATGTGATGCGCATGGAGACTAGCTCCGACACGAAAACTGCACTGAGATGGACTCAGAGGGTAGGCGAAAGCGTGGAAGACCCAAGACGACCTGGAGGAGAACGATAGAGCAAGAACTGAAGGAAATGAATCATAGCTGGAACACAATACAGAGGAAGGCCATGAACAGGGAAGAATGGTGTACGTTGTTGCTGCCCTAAACGCCAAGGGCGTAACAGGCTAAATATATATATATATATACAGACAGATAGGTAAGACCTTATATAAGAGCACATGCCAGACACAAATCGTATATGTTTACTGAAACGTGTGCTTTAGAAGTCACTAAAATATGTATATATAATGAGACGTATTCTCTAGGTATGTCTTCTTCTTCTCTTCCATCATTTACTTCTTTATAGAAGTGTTGGAAGGGTGGAAGTGTAGTGATCCTGAGTGTGCTTTTTTAAGGCACTTTGTAAAGCTGTTATTCATTTTCTTAAGGCTGTTATTGAGACCGTCGCTCCATCTTTTTCATGGTCTTCCTCTTGCTCTGTACTCGTTATACTTTTTCTATGTGGCTCTCTGTGTTAGGCGTTACCGACCAGGGCATTCTTGTCAGGTGTCCAAACCATTAATCTGTTGTTCTTTTATGAATTGCATGACTGGTTTCTCTCTAGATATGTACATATCTATACAATAAATTTTCCTGTAGGGTTTTCAGACTTAAGGTTATGAAGTCACTTTGCATTTCTGTACCTAAGGTGCAGAAGGTACAGGAGGGGAGTGGGAGGGGAGGCGAATTCCTTTGTTTACCTGTAGAACATCGAGTGTAGGATTGAACTCACAACTCTCTTATGTCCGATTCGACAGACGAACTCCTATACATTACGCTAATCCGTTCTACACGTACTTACCTACTCAACATTTAAATTAGAAAAATGTGAAGAATGTCTCAGCTATTTTAGTTAGAGTTTCCATAGATTTCATTGTTGGATACATTTTGTGATAAGAAACATTTCGTTCAAGTCGATCATGGACATAATTCGCTATTCGCGATTACAGACAGCTCTTGACGAATACGATTACGATCATTTTTCACATAATGACAGTGCCTAATGAGAACTTATCTGAAACAAACTTCAAAGGTCAACATTTTTTTTAGATCATTTAGATGCGAAAAATGAACTTTTAGCAAAAGATATATGTCTGGGATTGGATTAACATTTCGGGTCCGATTACCATTGGCTGTCAGAAATAGTGCTGGCTTCCTAGGCAACAGACGGCTTATTCAACTTTCATTACACAACATTAGTTTCGTATATTTATTATACAGATTGGTGTGAGTGGATGGGGGAGTGGGCGAATAAGTGGGCGAGTGAGTGAGTGAGTAAGTTAGTAAGTGAGTGAGTGGCTGAGTGAGTAAGTGAGTGAGTGACTGAGTGAGTCAGTGAGTGAGTGAGTGAGTGAGTGGCTGAGTGAGTAAGTGAGTGAGTGACTGAGTGAGTCAGTGAGTGAGTGAGTGAGTG
The DNA here is from genome assembly GCA_020796225.1 of Arion vulgaris. Classification (NCBI taxonomy): domain Eukaryota; kingdom Metazoa; phylum Mollusca; class Gastropoda; order Stylommatophora; family Arionidae; genus Arion; species Arion vulgaris. The sequence continues at coordinate 87,289,947 of CM036753.1, read as the reverse complement.
GCTGAGTGAGTAAGTGAGTGAGTGACTGAGTGAGTGAGGGAGTAAGTGAGTGAGTGGCTGAGTGAGTAAGTGAGTGAGTGAGTCAGTGAGTGAGTGAGTGAGTGGCTGAGTGAGTAAGTGAGTGAGTGACTGAGTGAGTGAGTGAGTGTGTGAGTAAGTGAGTGAGTGGCTGAGTGAGTGAGTGAGTGAGTGAGTGAGTGAGTGAGTGAGTCAGTCAGTCAGTCAGTCAGTCAGTCAGTCAGTCAATCAGTCAGTCAGTGAGTGAGTGAGTGAGTGAGTGAGTGAGTGAGTGAGTGAGTGAGTGAGTGAGTGAGTGAGTGAGTGAGTGAGTGAGTGAGTGAGTGAGTGAGTGAGTGAGTGAGTGAGTGAGTGAGTGAGTGAGCGAGCGAGCGAGTGAGTGTAAGGTTTAAAGATTGGTTAACTCGTTGGCTAGTTAAATATTGAGTAAGTAAATGGGTTGGTAGGTGGACTTGGTGGAAGAGTGATACCTTACTTCAGTGTTCTTCCAACGTTCTTATACATTGGGCACGCATCTAACTGATGGTTGGGAAGACGTTAGTGCCATGTTCTTATACATTGGGCACGCATCTAACTGATGGTTGGGAAGACGTTAGTGCCATGTTCTTATACATTGGGGACACATCTAACTGATGGTTGGGAAGACGTTAGTGAAATGTGACGATTGCAATAATACTACAAGTACTAATAATAACAAAATCAATATTAATATAGTTGAGATGCCGACGTAATCTCCCGTGAATAAAAAAGGGTAGGTTAGGGACAGTAGAATGTTTACAAAATAAAATAAGATTGCGAAAGAGAAAAGATCTGTTTACGGGAGTGCTACGGAAAAAACTCAAAGATAATCTGTTTTCTTGAAATCTGATTAACTTTAAAGTCATCAGAGTACAATAAGGTGCCATACATGTATGATACCCGTGCCATGACGCCCGTTGCTACATCGTTCTACATCGCTACTTTACTTACTTTCCTTCGCTTGAAATATTGTTTATATATTCAATGTTGTCTCTTGTATAAACTTCATCAGTGGCGGCTCCTGATCGTTTTTGTTTGTGGGGCCAGACACACATTTTCGGGAAATTCATGATTTTGGGTGAGGTTATATTTTAATCCATTAAATAATAAATACACGTTACACATTAACTTAATGGGGCCCGGCCCCTCTGGCCCTTAACCCTTTCGCTGCTACATACTTTCTGAAGGCTGAGCTAAAAATAGCTACTCTTTGTTTATATAGGTCACAAACGTGAATATACCCCTGTAGCAGTGACAGCAGCAATGTATAGCGTGTTAACACGTCTTAAGCCCATAGAGGAAAGATAATAACAGACGTGTTAATGCGTCTTTAGAAGTAATTGGGAAAAACGTATATATACGTCCTTAGCAGCTAAAGGGTTAATGACGACCCGCCACTGAACTTCACTGTCTTTTGTAGCTCACACAGAAGTCTGTTTAGTTTTCTTTCCACTGCTGTTTCACTAGGTCAGTGAGTTTGACTCGTTATGACATAGTCGAGGCAGTATTAAAGTATGTGCTCTGTAGTATGTGGACATGTCAAAATGAACACACAACTGAATTACCAATCTATAATTTTGTATACATGTGACTGCGGGGTCGATTGTGTCCTGTTCTGAGGTACAGAAAAACAACTTGTTCTAATCTGCTCATATTTTGGTAATCGTAATGTGTTAGTATTTGTGACTTTCTTGGTGACGGGTAACTGACTCATCCGGTAGTACTTTGCTTTGCCATTCAGGTTTACTATAGTTCGTTCCAAAATTCGTGAACACACCAAGGTTTAAAACGAAATCTACCTGATTTATAATAGTAATATTTTGCATGCAGTCTTATATACCTCAAGACCTTACGAATTCATGTTTAACTAGTTGGTAGATAGCTTAGTTGATGCAAAAACGCGTTTTTATTATGATATAATTTTGCATAAGCACAACAAAATGATCATCTAAGTTTAGAAGTCACAGTAATACACAAAATGTTTGCAAGGCGTATCCCTAGAGTCACAGTAATACACAGAATGTTTGCAAAGGCGTATCCCTATTACATATTATAAAAAGCAACGTTACAAATGATACCCTCCACTTTAATCGATGAAAATAAATAGTATGTGCTTACGCCAATGACACTCGTTTGGAATACATTGTGAACTGATTAATTCCACGGGATTCCCGATTCTTACTTGCGCTGAATTGCATGTGGAGCATGGCAATGCGTAATATATAGAAAAACTTATCAACCGTACTGCTAAACCTCTTTATTTATAACAACTCAGCATCGTTATTTTAGTAATAACATATAAGTAAAATATTACAGCACTAAAGGTTTGGGTGGGCAAAAAATACGTTATGAACTGTTATCTATTAAAAAAATGTAACAAAATCAATAATTTCTGTCAAGTGGATGATTTTATATTAGTCGGTAAACATGTTCACAAATTTTGGAACAACCTATAACAATTTTATTAAAATAGATTCCTTTATTGGAGATGTCTGTAGCGTTCCAATTAACGTTGTTGGTTCCTTAGGTACCATGTTTAAACTGAGAATGTAAATAGAACCACTGACAGTTTAAACTTGATAAGGATAGACTCTAAAAGGTTGCCCGAGCAAACAAATGTAATAACAATTTTACAAAATGTTTGCAGAATTTCCCATCCTCAAATACAAAATAGCAATTCTCGTCGTGGTTGCGGAATTCGTGCGTTGAAGATGTGATCTTCCTGTGTATGAAATAGAATGAGCACACGTGATTATTCACTGAAGTGAAATGATGATGATGAAATTAATCAATTAGAGGGCATAATATATAACAATAGATGCACAGTTAATATCAACTTTATCAAAGTGACAGTACCCAGCGTCTTAATTCTAGCGATGATTCCGGAACACTCATTGACTCAGAAAATCATTGCCAGATGTGTGGACAGGAACAACTACCTGAAGGAAATTTAAGTCTCTGAAGGTTGATGTTTCTTATTTTTCCTCTTCGAACGCTCCATATCGATCACTTGTTAAACCACTCTTTGTCATTTGTATGTGATCTGAGCCTAAGATCTATTGCACATTGCGCCAGTTATGCGCTTACAAGTAGGACAGCACATCCGATTTCTGCGACTCTTTTTATTTACTAGCGTAGCTTCCCTAGGCCTCTTCCTTATCGCCTCTTACGACAGGCCTAGTAGGTCGCAGTGTTACTATTCTTTGCTCCCCTTGTGAGCACCGATAACACACAGGCGAATGTAGGTTGATGTTTGAAAACACAACAAGGATGATGGATATTACTAACTGTCCAGAAGGGACAAAACTGTCATACTTCACCTCCGGACTTGTCACAACAAAATGAGACAGTACCTGTATACTAGGTTAAGATAAGCACCAACGACCTGTGCCGCTATGACTTAGCGAGTATGATGACATAGCATCTCTTATAGAACTGCACCCAATATGCTGACCTGAGAAGAAAGAGGTGGTCCACCTACACCAGCGTCCAAGACAAATTGTATAGCCTTGCTGACAATCTGATTCAGACAGCGGTCTTTATTAGAGAATACGAAATCCCAATCCAGTAAGAAAGCAGAAGAAAGAGAAGAAGAAGAATCCAATGAAACAATTGTTTAACTGTGTCAATAAAAGGATATCTTTATGTAAGGAGAGCAAAGAATGGTGTCTACATGTTGTATCGTAATGACATATGAATATAAGATTTAAAATAGTCATATTTTTATAACGACAACATTAATTGAAAGAGAGAGAAGATAAAAATTATAGAAGGTTACTGATAGTTTTATATTATTAACAAGACATTAATAATTTAATTTCTTTCGTTAGTGCGTATTCCCTGATGATCTAATGCAATTTTCTCTTGCTATTCTCCGTATTGTGAATGCAACAAAAATTGAAATGCCGTAGAAGAAATGACAGTGAAACAAAATACAAAAACCCTGCACCAAGAAAAAAGGTCAAATATTAAATACCGAAACTTGGGTAATATTAATATTCTTAGATAAAATCGACATAACAAATAGATAGATTTCAATAAGTAAAAGAACTATTTAATGATAACTGGTGCAATACACTGACACCCAACAATAATAATAATATAACCCAATAAGTCATCAACCATGAAATGAAAAGATCAATAAAAAATATTGGAATAACTAAATGCTGAAAGACTGGACAACAAAAATATAGAAATGATAAAAACTCGACAGGATTTTGTCATTTACATAAAAAGTGATATATGCAACGGTATATACAGTAAATGATAAATACCCAAGATTTTAAACAGTCATACTGATAACATAAACAAAAAACAACATACAAAAAAACACTGAGAACAGACACTTTGATGAGTCATTTCAAAATGATACCAGAGAATTCAAATTAAAATACACAGGATACCAACAGTACTGTGGTGTTTGCAAGACTAAAGGAAGGGGGGAAAGCAATATTATGTTGAAAAATGTGGGCAGAAAAAAATATCTTGATGCTCAAAACCGTTCTTATGTATGATGATTCGTTGATGACAGAAATGTTAGGAAGATAAGTCAGGAAGTAAGTTGCAAATAAGTCACAAATTACTATTTTTTTTAAAGATAAATACGATACGAGCTTTTAAAAAATATTATTGTACTTACATCTTCCTTAATTTCTCAACCATAATCTGTCCAAATATTGATGCACTTATACCATCATTTTAAGAAGTCTTTCGATTGTTGTTTTAGCCACATTCGCACATCACGCTCACCTTCTTCGTCATCAGCAAAGCATTTAACGTCAGAGTGAATTTTTAGTAATCCAAAGAGTGGAAATCTCTTGGGGCTAGGTGAGTCTGTAAATCGGATGTTTAAGAAGTTTTCGCTCTAGTTGATCAATCAATTGTCTTCCTGGTTAGTCGTGCCGAATGAGGTCTAGAATTGTCGAGAATGAAGAACAGTACTCCACTAATCAGTAGACCTGGAATTTTGTTTCAAATAGAAACATGAATCATCATCAGAACTTCACATTACGACTCAATCTTAAAATGGTATTTTCTGTTTGTATAACAGCACTATTTTAGAATTCTAAAACACTGTAAGCAATTAATCGTTCAGCTGATGAGGACGTAACTTTGAATTTTGACTGAAGGTAAGGAGAATGTTCCACTGTGTTAAAACAAGATTTAGAACATAATGATACACACATGATTCGCTCAATGTAACTATTATGGCAAGTATATCTTCAACTTCTTCTAATTACTTTTCTTCCTTTCTTTTCTCTAATCATGTTTTACCTCCCAGCTTCAAGATTAGAAGATACTTCTACGACGGGGTTTGTGTGCGTTTCATAAACAGTGTTTTTCACCGCTTCTGCTATTTCTAAGGTCCACCTTTTGTGAGGACGTCCTTTGGCTGTCTTATTAGGAGAATTATTCCAAATAGATGCATATTATGTTTCTTTTGTGTTCTTCAGTCAATTTTCTGTTGACTTAACGTGAAAACACTCTGCAATAATTAAATAGTTTTATTATTCTTTAGATTCATTTTGTTATAGGCAAAATCATGAGAACATGCTATTGCAATTACAACACAATCTAGCATGACAACTATTGCAACTCAAACAATCTCACCCCGACGCACAGTTTTTTTTTTCTGTTGCAATCTGTACAGGGCGACCTATTCAGTCTTTATCAACAATTTGAAATCGTACTTGAAACAGCTTATTCAACCAGTCGTGTACCTCTTTCCGCAAACGGAAATCCTTGCATCATAGACAGGAAACATTCCCTTACGAATATCCTTGACAGTAATTTCTCTGGCTTAAAATAGCTCACAACAACATACTATTCTTAAGTGATGCTGTCTTCGGAAATGTCCGTCATTTTCATCTGCACGTGCACATAAACACAAAATGTAAACACTTTAATCCCAATCAGGTTTGAACCTGTGATGTCAGGACTACTATACCGAGGCTTAACTTCTAGAAAATTAACTCCATGTGACAGTCGTTTTTCAATCCTATGTTGTCTTGTATCCTTTGCTTGATAAAGTCATTTTGGTCGAAATGTTGCTTTCTGTATGCTTTGTAAAACTGCAAACTTCATGTTTTCATATTTCGTTTTTGATAAATAATTTTACTGTAGTTTTTCATATTGTTAGCAATATTGAGAAACAGATCTAGACACATTTAGGCATATTTTTGTTAGCAATATTGAGAAACAGATCTAGACACATTTAATCATATTTTTGTTAGCAATATTGAGAAACAGATCTAGACACATTTAATCATATTTTTGTTAGCAATATTGAGAAACAGATTTAGACACATTTAATCATATTTTTGTTAGCAATATTGAGAAACAGATCTAGACACATTTAATCATATTTTTGTTAGCAATATTGAGAAACAGATCTAGACACATTTAATCATATTTTTGTTAGCAATATTGAGAAACAGATCTAGACACATTTAATCATATTTTTGTTAGCAATATTGAGAAACAGATCTAGACACATTTAATCATATTTTTGTTAGCAATATTGAGAAACAGATCTAGACACATTTAATCATATTTTTGTTAGCAATATTGAGAAACAGATCTAGACACATTTAGGCATATTTTTGTTAGCAATATTGAGAAACAGATCTAGACACATTTAGGCATATTTTTGTTAGCAATATTGAGAAACAGATCTAGACACATTTAATCATATTTTTGTTAGCAATATTGAGAAACATATCTAGACACATTTAATCATATTTTTGTTAGCAATATTGGGAAACAGATTTAGACACATTTAATCATATTTTTGTTAGCAATATTGAGAAACAGATCTAGACACATTTAATCATATTTTTGTTAGCAATATTGAGAAACAGATCTAGACACATTTAATCATATTTTTGTTAGCAATATTGAGAAACAGATCTAGACACATTTAATCATATTTTTGTTAGCAATATTGAGAAACAGATCTAGACACATTTAATCATATTTTTGTTAGCAATATTGAGAAACAGATCTAGACACATTTAATCATATTTTTGTTAGCAATATTGAGAAACAGATCTAGACACATTTAGGCATATTTTTGTTAGCAATATTGAGAAACAGATCTAGACACATTTAATCATATTTTTGTTAGCAATATTGAGAAACAGATTTAGACACATTTAATCATATTTTTGTTAGCAATATTGAGAAACAGATCTAGACACATTTAATCATATTTTTGTTAGCAATATTGAGAAACAGATCTAGACACATTTAATCATATTTTTGTTAGCAATATTGAGAAACAGATCTAAAACACATTTAATCATATTTTTGTTAGCAATATTGAGAAACATATCTAGACACATTTAATCATATTTTTGTTAGCAATATTGAGAAACAGATCTAGACACATTTAATCATATTTTTGTTAGCAATATTGAGAAACAGATCTAGACACATTTAGGCATATTTTTGTTAGTCAATTTGAGAAACAGATCTAGACACATTTAGGCATATTTTTGTTAGCAATATTGAGAAACAGATCTAGACACATTTAATCATATTTTTGTTAGTCAATTTGAGAAACATATCTAGACACATTTAATCATATTTTTTTAGATATTGGGAAACAGATTTAGACACATTTAATCATATTTTTGTTAGCAATATTGAGAAACAGATCTAGACACATTTAATCATATTTTTGTTAGCAATATTGAGAAACAGATCTAGACACATTTAATCATATTTTTGTTAGCAATATTGAGAAACAGATCTAGACACATTTAATCATATTTTTGTTAGCAATATTGAGAAACAGATCTAGACACATTTAATCATATTTTTGTTAGCAATATTGAGAAACAGATCTAGACACATTTAATCATATTTTTGTTAGCAATATTGAGAAACAGATCTAGACACATTTAGGCATATTTTTGTTAGCAATATTGAAAACAGATCTAGACACATTTAATCATATTTTTGTTACAATATTGAGAAACAGATTTAGACACTTTAATCATATTTTTGTAGCATATTGAGAAACAGATCTAGACACATTTAATCATATTTTTGTTAGCAATATTGAGAAACAGATCTAGACACATTTAATCATATTTTTGTTAGCAATATTGAGAAACAGATCTAGACACATTTAATCATATTTTTGTTAGCAATATTGAGAAACAGATCTAGACACATTTAGGCATATTTTTGTTAGCAATATTGAGAAACAGATCTAGACACATTTAGGCATATTTTTGTTAGCAATATTGAGAAACAGATCTAGACACATTTAATCATATTTTTGTTAGCAATATTGAGAAACATATCTAGACACATTTAATCATATTTTTGTTAGCAATATTGAGAAACAGATTTAGACACATTTAATCATATTTTTGTTAGCAATATTGAGAAACAGATCTAGACACATTTAATCATATTTTTGTTAGCAATATTGAGAAACAGATCTAGACACATTTAATCATATTTTTGTTAGCAATATTGAGAAACAGATCTAGACACATTTAATCATATTTTTGTTAGCAATATTGAGAAACAGATCTAGACACATTTAATCATATTTTTGTTAGCAATATTGAGAAACAGATCTAGACACATTTAATCATATTTTTGTTTGTTGCTGAGCACGGTATAGTAAGAAATCGACTTCTCGAATGTATGCAAAGTACGAGACCTAGGCTAAGAGTATCAAGCATACGTATAGAATGTAGAATCAAAACTTGTGAATATGATTATGACTTTTTTCTCCTCAATTCTGTAGGAATATCATAAACCAAACTTTCACATGGAAAGAGGAGTAGGTGACGGTCTAGACCAGTGTTTCCCAACCTTTTTGTGCTATGCCTGCTCCATCAAAGCTTTTCAAACATTCGTATGTCCCACTCACTCCCCCTCCTCCCCTCCCCCTTCCCCCTGTTTTATATATTTTTTATTTTATTTAAGTAACGTGATTGTGAAACAACATTCATTTTTGTCAACAGACATACAAAAGCCGATATATCGGTTTTGCAACATCATGAACATTAGTTAACTCTGAACGAGTCTATTTTCCCCTTAACGATGAAAATGCCCCCTGTGGGCAGTGGGCCCCACGTTGGAAACAGGGTCTAGACCATAGATTCCCAAACTTTTTCGGCCCATCGCTCACTTTGCATGACACAAACTTTGTAACGCCTCCTCTCCATTATAACAGTTTGCCAACGCACCCTCCCCCAAAATATATATATATATATACATACTCTATTTTCTCTTTGACATAGAAAATTGATATATATATTTCTGTCATACATGATCAATTTTCAAATGATTATATGCATGAAATAGAAAATTGATGAAAAATGGATCGTGTCTGACGGGCATAAGATGAATTAAAATGCAGAATTCAAATTTTTAATGATTATTCAATCGCAAAATCACGAAAATAATTTATCTTAAAATATTTATTAATAATTTCTTCTTTAAGGAGCCACCGACCCCTAATCGCCTGAACATCCCCCAAATTCTTCTGAACCCACTATCGCCCCCTAGAACGCTTCAGCACCCACTAGGGGCGGTACCTGCCCCTTTGGTCTAGACAAACTTGAAAAAGAGAGCTGAAGAGTGATATTAAAAGGATAGGTAGAATTTAGAAAGAATTTAAACGTATGGTAGGAGAAAGGAAGAGCTGGAAGAAGTTTGTTGAAGACCTATGCTCCGTTGGAAGTTGAAAGGTGAAGAGAGAGAGCGAGAGAGAGAGAGAGAGGGGGAGAGAAACGTTCACTTCTAAATTATCGTACCTATATTCTTAAACCTAAGGTCTGAAGCCGAAGGATTGGCTTCATTTCACCGGGTTTTACCTCATACAGCTCGTTCCCTCTCCACAGAAGTGGCACGCAACCTGCCGAGACTATTGCCCAAAGCACAAACTCCTTAGCTCCGGCAACAATTCTAAGAGTCTCAGGAAAAAATGCACTTGTGAACAAAACAGTACGGTCCAGATTCGAACCTACGTCTTTCCGAACTGCTTAACCATTTAGGCACAGAGACCACCATCAACATAACATCCCTAAATACCGCAAGAACGCCAGAGTGCAATCTTAGGAGGAACAGAAGAACCAGGAAGAGGAAACTGAATTTTATAGCGATCCATTATCATAGCAATGTGCTACAGTCTGTTAACTGAATACATATCTAATCAGGACATACACATTAGTAGTCTTTCTTTACCATAGCAATGTGCTACAGTCTGTTAACTGAATACATGTCTAATCAGGACATACACATTAGTAGTCTATCTTTACCATAGCAATGTGCTACAGTCTGTTAACTGAATACATGTCTAATCAGGACATACACATTAGTAGTCTATCTTTACCATAGCAATGTGCTACAGTCTGTTAACTGAATACATATCTAATCAGGACATACACATTAGTAGTCTATCTTTACTGCTAGCCAACGACAAGTTAATCTATTTTTACTACAGGGTAACCACTATTCAGACTTAGTAGATTATGATATTATGTTAAGTAAGTCAGAACTGAAGTGAATTATAGGAACCTGGTGGTCTCGGCAATCTATATTTCTCTCAAACGCCATTCCTAACACGCTTGAAAGTGTTTTACTATTGTATAGTTTTTGTTTCATTTCGTTATTCGTTTTTATTCCCAGTTCATTAGATACATTTGCATTTTTCCGTTATCGTCCATTTGTAAGTGTTCTCTATAATTCGTCACTCCTGTTGTGTCGTTTGCTTGATAAAGGCCTTTTGGTCGAAACGTTGCTGTTTATTGTCACTGTTTCTGTATTTTGTAAAACTATAGTACTTTGTTTGTACGTGTTTCGCTATAGTTTTTGTTTCCTCGTTTCTTTACTAGGCAACAATATTGTATAGTTTTCTTTCCTCGTTTCTTACTAGGCAATAATTGTATAGTTTTGTTTCCTGTTTCTTTACTAGGCAACATATTGTATAGTTTTGTTTCCTGTTTCTTTACTAGGCAACAATATTGTATAGTTTTTTTGTTTCCTGTTTCTTTACATAGGCAACAATATTGTATAGTTTTGTTTCCTGTTTCCTTTATAGGCAAATATTGTATAGTTCTTCATATTCCTGTTTCCCTATTGTGTTGCAATATTATATAGTTCTTCATATTCCTGTTTCCCTATTGTGTTGCAATATTGTATAGTTATTTGTGTTGTCGTTTCTGTACCATGCTACAATATTACATAGTTCTTCTTGCAGTCGTTTTTATTGTACAACGATGTTGGACAGTTTTTTCATTCACTTGTTTCTTGAATATGCAAGTTACCATGCTGAAAAGTGTTCCGTTTCATAATTTCTTCAATGTGCTACAATGATGGACCGACTATCGTGTCCAGTTTCTTTAATATGCTACAGAATGCTGGACAGACTATCGTGCCTAGTTTCTTTAATATGCTCAGAACTTGAGAGTTTTCGTGCCCTAGTTTCAAAAATGTGTTACAAAACTGCACAGTTTATCGTTTACTTCTTTTTTAAAGTATTTCAATATTGGAATTTATCGTGCTCTAGTTTCTTCAATGTGTTACAATAATGAACAGTTTGTCTTGTACCCTCACCTCTTTAATCTGCTATAATGCTGAACAGTTGTTCTTCTATCCTCACCTCTTTAATCTGCTATAATGCTGAACAGTTTTTCTTCTATCCTCACCTCTTTAATCTGTTACAATGCTGAACAGTTTGTCTTGTACCCTCACCTCTTTAATCTGCTACAATGCTGAACAGTTTTCGTTTCAAATTATTGTAAAAAAATTCTTATTCATGCCCCAAGTATAATAGGACAGGCAGCTTTCAAAGAGATTTTTTGCATTGAATTGTCGTATGTTTTGTAGTGGAAAATGAAGGAACAGAGAATAATATGAGAGACCACTTGAACTTAAGAAAACCGTAATAATTTGTTTCCTTACAAAAGCAATGTGTATTGTCTGCTTACAACAGTAGTAATTCTCAAACATTTTCAATAGCGCAACTACTTACATGTATTGCATTTTGTGCAGACCTTCGCATACTCACTGATTTTTTAAAAATTTACTAATTAAATGTGGGGAAAAAAACTTGCATAAAAAGTTCTAGCATGTTTCTAAGTTCAAGATTAAAGAATATATTTGAGAAGCCCTCGTTGACATGTTGCAAAATCATAAACTCTGCTTAGCCTCGATCGGGATTCACTGACCTGTATATTACGAGACACATAATACGTAGAAAGGAAGAAATTTTAAAGATAATATCAATAGTCAAAATATGATACTTTCCTTCCATACAAGCATGCTTATTGTTTGCTAGCAAGGACCAACAATATTTATGTTACATCGCTTCATTTAAGTCATCAACACAGGATATGAAGAATTAATGTATCAGTCGCAATATATACGTGTAAACTGTCGATATATGGAGATATGTTGGACACACCTTGAGGAGAAATGATCAACAAATATCAAAGCAGGCATTGAAGTGGGATGCAAAGGGTTTAAGAAAGAGAGGACCAGCTAAGGAGACCCTGAAACGAACATTGCTGAGAGAGGCAAGAAATATCGGTCTCAGTTCCATGGAGGAGATTGAGCGAGTTGCCCAGGATAGAGCGGTATGGAGAAATTACTTGCAGGCCCTCTGTAACGGTACAATATAAATTATTATTATTTTTAAACTGTCGATGAAAACAATTTATTAGTTTTTCAATAGATTATTTAGAGCTAACAACAGACGAATAGATTATTAATGAAGGAAGAAATGAACAACAGTTTTGGAACTCGTTAACTGACATTAAAATTTGTAGCAACAGAGCACAAATAAAGATATCATAATCCGCATCGAAGAGCTAAATAAAACAAAGACCATCAAGATGTCACAGTCAAGAAATCAGCTTTCATGTTACTAAACTGACATTAAAATGGTTGGTGCCCCTGTAAATAAACCAGCATTTAAGTACTATATTCACAAACAAAGGATTTAGTGCCTCGGTCAAGAAATCAGCTTTTATATCAATGTTTTATCAAATGATAATGTATAGCAGGATATTGGGAGAAATGATTATAGAAAAATACTGAGAAATGACGATATTTTCAAATGAAAAGTATTCGTAAGGGAAAGGTCATAATAACAAAAGCTATAATATCAAGTTAACAAAATGGCAGAAGCAATACAAAAACTCGTTATTATAAAAACAATATCGTAGAAGATTAATAAATGATTGTTATAACTAACGTCCAGAGACTCAAAGAAATAAAACATTCGTTGCTGCAAATCAATAATGAGCAGTTTGGGCAATCTGTTGCGTGGATATATGATGCTCGCCTCTTGTTTTAAAGGTACTCAGCTCGTTCCACGAGTGGAGAAATTGGGATATCATTTCCGAAAACCCTGATCTCAGTGCAGGTGAGATCGAGTTTCTAGTCTTATCTGTGATGGACAATAAAACGTAGGTGCTTGTTTAAGATGGAGACATAAAAAACGCTTGGTAATTTAAAATCAACAAAGTAGGCTGTATAATCGCTGTCTGTGCACAATTCAGTAAAACGCTGAAAAAAACTTTCCACAAAATTGTTACCTTTATTAACTATACTTCAGAGAATCTCCGCCGGTGTTAAGGATTTCGTGTACTGTCGCTGAGATATTCCTGTGCACTAAAGAAATCGGAGCACGTATTGTTATTCAACGAAGTGTAATGATGATGGTCATATTAATCAAACAAGCAATGTTGAGTACATCTGATGTTCATATGACTTTAGAGTGACATTACCACAGATGCAAAGAAATATAAATATTTATATATAAGTTTGAGGGAGGAGTGGGTGAGAATAAATCTTTTAATTAAGATGAAATAATAAATAACTGGACTCTGAGATAAAAAATGTTGAACAACTCAGCTCTCAATCATAGACAATGTAACGAAATTGAAAATGAAATATCAAATTAACTAAATCTTTTTTTAATCCTTAAAAATATGAAATTCTAAGCATAATGCAGAAAAACCTAGACAAATATATTCCGGATGGAGAACAAAAGACGATATACAATCCTGATATAAAAGAGACATTAATCGTATTCAAATGAAACAGAGCGGAGGAGGAAGTTATAATTAATAAAATGACATCGCAGACAGAATAATATAATATACATGATGTTATAAACTATAGAAATATAGGGGAAAAAACCAGTCGTGCAGAAACATGACCAGTGACTAAAAAAGATTGTCTATTGTCTATTCCCAGGTGGAAGCTGTAGTTGGCTGTACACTCTTGCCGTTAAGCGTAGGGATGGAGATTTAATTTGCATTCTAGGGCTAGATGAATCGCCCTTGTTGTGTTGTATCCGTGTTTATGTAGTGTGGTCTTGATATTGTCTACCCATCTTTTTCTGGTCTTCCTTAGCTACTAAAAAGATATTCTTTACAAAACGATATCCCACGGACAGAGTTAACAAATCTGAAACGATGGATAGATTACCTCTAAAATCGGAGAAGACACGCCTGTATTAAGGGGACAAGGATAAAAGGAAAGCAGGCATTCGCGCAAAAATTAGTAAGTAGTTTCATACCAAGCGCCCTGACTAGGCCAGAATTCATAGCGGGCCAACGTAATACTAAGAAGAAGAAGAAGAAGAAGAAGATAATCATAATTTATAAACCTGAGTTTTATTATAAGAGAGTCTTAAGCGAAATATCATAACACGAGGTAGTGTAATTTGTAAAGCACAAGAACAAGCTAAAGTACGTTTCGATTAAATGGCTCTTTATCAAGTAAAGGATACAAGACAAACATTTTGACGCAGATAAATTATTGTAAAAATTACTCAAACTTGGTGTTTTGTAGTTTTGTATCTTTTGCTTGATAAATATCTCATGGTCAAAACTTTGCGTCCGCTTTATTAATTTTTTTTTTAAATATATTTCGTTTTTGGTTTAAATTTTGCAGCTATTTTCTCTTTTATTGATATCGATTTAGAAGAATCATACAAGCGGAGACTATAGCTGAATAAATGTACATGATGATCGACAATTTTATTAAAGAAGAATAAAGTAACCATGGTAGTGACTATAAACAGTGTTGTCAAAGTTACTTTTTTACAACAAATTTGAAAAGAAAAACAAAAGTATTATCAGAGCTAGGAGAAGTAAGAAGAAGACTAAAAAAAGCTGATACGAGGTAGAATGAGAATAAGGTTAACGATGATAATGAAAGTAAAAATTGGTGACAAGTACAGAAAGGTTGCAAGAAAACAAGAAGAAAGTAGAAGAATTAGAGGTTAAGTTAAAATGAAGATGTCAGTGTTAATTAGGCTCTGCAGTGTCTTTGATGTTGTCCAAGAAAATGTCTGAGAAACAGATAAAGCAATCGGATCCAGCTTTCAACGTTATCTATTTGCTTAGACAACCTGTGAGCAAACGAAACGTGCATAGAATTGAGAAGGATTAATTCGCCCGCAAATTATATTTTAAATTATATTTCAAGCCAAAACGTGAGAATTTATATCGTTTCATGTAGTAAATGAACTTCTGTTGTGACAAAAAAATACGAAGTCGAAGGATGATAAACTTAAATAGCAAAACAAATGGAAATCTGTAATTTAAAAACCAAAATTATTCCTTGTTTTAACGAAGAAAGAATGAGGTAGAGCTTAAATGGAATCGTGGGATGGCAGCGAGAGTCGGTTGAGCTGTTTCTGTAATGAGAGTTTTCTTTATTTCGTTTGAAGTGTTTTATTTTATGCATAGTTTAAGATTGTGGGGCAGTTTGCAGAGCTCCGACATCGAGAGAAAAAACATATTATTTGTCCCAGAAAATATGGATTCATAAATTTAATATTTTGGTTGCGTGGATAAGACGAGAGTGAAAACCGAGAACCTAGCAGTTTTGAAAAGTTGAAAGTTCATATAAATAATGTAACAAATTCATTATATATCTACCTACTGTTTATCATATGTATATATATCATTAATTTAACAAGACAGTAGAAAAGCATGTATGTGCTTTTGGATATAAGTGTTACAGATGAGCCCTCTGTATATAATGGATAGAGAAGAGAACAAATATATTTATCCAGGAGGAGTTCGAGATCAAAGAAATATGTCTAATGCTATTTAAAATAATAAAACTGAAGTATGTTGGACATTAAAAGACACGAAGGCTTGAAAAATATCATTATGGAAGGAGACATCTTAGCAAAGAGGAGAATAGGAAGACCACTGAGAAGATGGGCTTAGAATTAAACTTATGATTTGAGCACGACGGCAGCAGTGGCGGGACGTCTGGCCTATAATTGAGATAAATTCCGAGGAACTGTTAGTGTTGCAAGGCTCTCCTTATGACAAGCTATTTGATGATATTATGTCTTGTCCAACCCTACGTGTCTTTTTATATTTCCAAAATACCTCTATTTTCTCATTCTTTTATATATATAAAAAAAGAATGAGAAAATATACAATCATTGATTAGAAACGTTTGTTTTTGGTCGTCCATTTGTTTTTTTAAATTTGTCACTCCTGTTGTTCGTTTGCTTGATAAAGGACTTGTTGGTCGAAACGTTGCTGTATTTTGTCATTGTTTTTGTAATTTGTAAAACTACAGTACTTTGTGATTACGTGTTTTGCCAATCAAATAATTTTACTGCAGTCTCATCTATTTTGTATATATATATATATATAGCGAGAGAGTGAGGGGGAGAGAGACAGAGAGGAAGAGGGGGAAAAGCATATATATATATATATATATATATATATATATATATTTATAATTTATGGTGTTTACCTAATTTACTGTAAGCACAAAATATGAAATGCCTTTTATCTCCGATTATCCAGCGCTACTCAATCTTCTCTTGTGCGCTCCATTAAAGGCTCACAGATTTAGAGAAACATACAAACAGGAAAACGTAAATAAATAACTTGACCCAGCTGCTAATTCTACAAATGTTATACAGGTACCCCCCTCTCACTAATACATCCGGATTCCTTTCCACTTCCTGCTAATACACCCGGATCCCATTTCCCGTATCACCTAAACCTGTAAACATCGGTAACTCACCAATTCATTAACCTAGCCAGGCAGTACATTTCTCCCAGTAGAGATGTTTCGATTACCGACAGTGTATTCAATACACTTCTTTGACTCTTTATTTCTTCTGATAATAATTACTTATCGAATTTCGTGTCAACAATTTCCTTTTTTTTTCTTAAGTGTGTCTGGTTTATTTGACGACTCCTTTCAACACGAATGTTAAACACAAATTATCGTTCTGTGATAACACATAACTTAAAAATATAAAAATAATATATAGTTATGTATAGAATTGTTGGATAGCCGTGGTGGCTAGTTGTAAGTACGCTTGCTTCGCAGCGGCGTGGCCCCAGTGTAAGTTTTACAGTTAGGGTGGCCTTTTTCACAACCGTGGTAGCATCTCTCAGGTCGACCAAGACTTAGGTGGTAATCAGGGAAAGACTAGGAAGTAAAGGCGACCGTCTTGGTGTTAACTACATCATCTATAGTGTGCCTTTGTTCAAATAGAAATTAGAGTCCAACACTGTGTTCCCCTATATATCTCATTGTATCTTAATCTTCTTCAGCGATCTCTGACCATGCGCTTAATCCACTGTATGCCATAAACTGGGCTGTCAGTTCTAGTGCTTTCATTAAAAAGTAGAAAAAATGTATAGGAACCCGTTTTAATACCATTGAGGTGTATTGTGGAATACGGTGTACTGCCCATATTTTCCATTGACCATCAACACATGAAGGATGATTTGGTTATACCACCTTCACTCTCAGTGTTTCTCTGATACTTAATTGAAGCTATATTTTTGTCTATATTTCCATTACTATCATAACCAGGGGCGGCACGTGCTCATTTTTGTTGGTGGGGCCAGACAAACATTTTCGGAAAAATCATGGTTTTGGGTTAGGTTATATTTTAATTTATAAGGTAACAAGTACAAGTTACATTTTATTTTTGGTGGGGCCCGGCCCCAATGGCCCTTAATGACGAGCCGCCACTGATCATAACCCATGACTGAAAAAACAGTAACAAAATGGTGCTTACAATTTGAAGATTGTCCATTTTGTCATCATCATGTGCCACAACTGATACCACTATCGATCATGTTTGAAGGAATTAATTCAATATCTGGTTAACAGCATAATATTTAATTTTAATATGCTGACATATGTCACTTGTTCTCTGTTTAGTCATTCTGTATCTTTTTTCTCAATGTTGTCAGTTGTCAAAGGTGGGTTCTCTTATGTCTTCAATGCATCAAGTAGCATGTCCCTTGCAGATTGTCCTTTCATTACATTCACATGAAAACTCTATTCTCATAAGCTCTTCCGCTTCCTTCAGCGTCATATTCAAGGTTTCTTTGATGTCCATGCACCACTTCGTCATGATCGCCTCCTGCCTCATACTCAAGAACCATACTTACATTTCCGTTCTGTCCAAACCACTGTGACGTTTAACGCCATTGCATATTCAACTAAATTACTGTATAATATGTGTATCTGAACTTTCCATTAATTTTCCTCATTGTGTCTGTATCGTCATCTGACCTTTTATCTGTTCGTGTAAATATGTTATTATTTATATGCTTATATAACCTGAATGTTGTTGATTTAGTGGTTCGTGTTCATTATCTCAATGAAATCTAGCAGTCCCAGCCATGCATCATATGTTCAATGACTAGATCACATTATCTCAATGAAATCTAGCAGTGTCAGCCATGCATCATATGTTCAATGATTAGATCACATTATCTCAATGAAATCTAGCAGTCGCAGCCATGCATCATATGTTCAATGACTAGATCACATTATCTCAATGAAATCTACTAGTACCAGCCATGCATCATATGTTCAATGACTAGATCACATTATCTCAATGAAATCTAGCAGTACCAGCCATGCATCATATGTTCAATGACTAGATCACATTATCTCAATGAAATCTAGCAGTCCCAGCCATGCATCATATGTTCAATGATTAGATCACATTATCTCAATGAAATCTAGCAGTGTCAGCCATGCATCATATGTTCAATGACTAGATCACATTATCTCAATGAAATCTAGCAGTGTCAGCCATGCATCATATGTTCAATGACTAGATCACATTATCTCAATGAAATCTAGCAGTCCCAGCCATGCATCATATGTTCAATGACTAGATCACATTATCTCAATGAAATCTAGCTGTGTCAGCCATGCATCATATGTTCAATGACTAGATCACATTATCTCAATGAAATCTAGCTGTGTCAGCCATGCATCATATGTTCAATGACTAGATAACATTATCTCAATGAAATCTAGCAGTACCAGCCATGCATCATATGTTCAATGACTAGATCACATTATCTCAATGAAATCTAGCAGTCCCAGCCATGCATCATATGTTCAATGACTAGATCACATTATCTCAATGAAATCTAGCAGTCCCAGCCATGCATCATATGTTCAATGACTAGATCACATTATCTCAATGAAATCTAGCTGTTCCAGTCATGCATCATATGTTCAATGACTAGATCACATTATCTCAATGAAATCTAGCTGTGTCAGCCATGCATCATATGTTCAATGACTAGATCACATTATCTCAATGAAGTCTAGCGTCCCAGCCATGCATCATATGTTCAATGACTAGATCACATTATCTCAATGAAGTCTAGCAGTCCCAGCCATGCATCATATGTTCAATGACTAGATCACATTATCTCAATGAAATCTAGCTGTGTCAGTCATGCATCATATGTTCAATGACTAGATCACATTATCTCAATGAAATCTAGCTGTCCAGCATGCATCATATGTTCAATGACTAGATCACATTATCTCAATGAAATCTAGCAGTCCCATCCATGCATCATATGTTCAATGACTAGATCACATTATCTCAATGAAATCTAGCAGTCCCAGCCATGCATCATATGTTCAATGACTAGATCACATTATCTCAATGAAATCTAGCAGTCCCAGCCATGCATCATATGTTCAATGACTAGATCACATTATCTCAATGAAATCTAGCTGTGTCACTATGCATCATATGTTCAATGACTAGATCACATTATCTCAATGAAATCTAGCAGTCCCAGCCATGCATCATATGTTCAATGACAAGATCACATTATCTCAATGAAATCTAGCTGTGTCAGCCATGCATCATATGTTCAATGACTAGATCACATTATCTCAATGAAATCTAGCTGTGTCAGCCATGCATCATATGTTCAATGACTAGATCACATTATCTCAATGAAATCTAGCTGTGTCAGCCATGCATCATATGTTCAATGACTAGATCACATTATCTCAATGAAATCTAGCTGTCCCAGCCATGCATCATATGTTCAATGACTAGATCACATGATCTCAATGAAATCTAGCAGTCCCAGCCATACATCATATGTTCAATGACTAGATCACATTATCTCAATGAAATCTAGCAGTCCCAGCCATGCATCATATGTTCAATGACTAGATCACATTATCTCAATGAAATCTAGCTGTGTCAGCCATGCATCATATGTTCAATGACTAGATCACATTATCTCAATGAAATCTAGCTGTGTCAGCCATGCATCATATGTTCAATGACTAGATAACATTATCTCAATGAAATCTAGCAGTCCCAGCCATGCATCATATGTTCAATGACTAGATCACATTATCTCAATGAAATCTACAGTCAGCCATGCATCATATGTTCAATGACTAGATCACATTATCTCAATGAAATCTAGCAGTCCCAGCCATGCATCATATGTTCAATGACTAGATCACATTATCTCAATGAAATCTAGCTGTGCCAGCCATGCATCATATGTTCAATGACTAGATCACATTATCTCAATGAAATCTAGCTGTGTCAGCCATGCATCATATGTTCAATGACTAGATCACATTATCTCAATGAAGTCTAGCAGTCCCAGCCATGCATCATATGTTCAATGACTAGATCACATTATCTCAATGAAGTCTAGCGGTCCAGCCATGCATCATATGTTCAATGACTAGATCACATTATCTCAATGAAATCTAGCTGTGTCAGTCATGCATCATATGTTCAATGACTAGATCACATTATCTCAATGAAATCTAGCTGTGTCAGTCATGCATCATATGTTCAATGACTAGATCACATTATCTCAATGAAATCTAGCAGTACCAGCCATGCATCATATGTTCAATGACTAGATCACATTATCTCAATGAAATCTAGCAGTGTCAGCCATGCATCATATGTTCAATGACTAGATCACATTATCTCAATGAAATCTAGCAGTCCCAGCCATGCATCATATGTTCAATGACTAGATCACATTATCTCAATGAAATCTAGCTGTGTCAGCCATGCATCATATGTTCAATGACTAGATCACATTATCTCAATGAAATCTAGCTTGTCCAGCCATGCATCATATGTTCAATGACAAGATCACATTATCTCAATGAAATCTAGCTGTGTCAGCCATGCATCATATGTTCAATGACTAGATCACATTATCTCAATGAAATCTAGCTGTCCCAGCCATGCATCATATGTTCAATGACTAGATCACATTATCTCAATGAAATCTAGCAGTCCCAGCCATGCATCATATGTTCAATGACTAGATCACATTATCTCAATGAAATCTAGCAGTCCCAGCCATGCATCATATGTTCAATGACTAGATCACATTATCTCAATGAAATCTAGCTGTGTCAGCCATGCATCATATGTTCAATGACTAGATCACATTATCTCAATGAAATCTAGCAGTCCCAGCACATGCATCATATGTTCAATGACTAGATCACATTATCTCAATGAAATCTAGCTTTGCAGCCATGCATCATATGTTCAATGACTAGATCACATTATCTCAATGAAATCTAGCTGTGTCAGCCATGCATCATATGTTCAATGACAGATCACATTATCTCAATGAAATCTAGCTAGTCAGCCATGCATCATATGTTCAATGACTAGATCACATTATCTCAATGAAATCTAGCTGTCCCAGCCATGCATCATATGTTCAATGACTAGATCACATTATCTCAATGAAATCTAGCAGTCCCAGCCATTCATCATATGTTCAATGACTAGATCACATTATCTCAATGAAATCTAGCTGTGTCAGCCATGCATCATATGTTCAATGACTAGATCACATTATCTCAATGAAATCTAGCAGTACCAGCCATGCATCATATGTTCAATGACTAGATCACATTATCTCAATGAAATCTAGCTGTCCCAGCCATGCATCATATGTTCAATGATTAGATCACATTATCTCAATGAAATCTAGCTGTGTCAGCCATGCATCATATGTTCAATGACAAGATCACATTATCTCAATGAAATCTAGCAGTCCCAGCCATGCGTCATATGTTCAATGACTAGATCACATTATCTCAATGAAATCTAGCTGTGTCAGCCATGCATCATATGTTC
The DNA here is from genome assembly GCA_020796225.1 of Arion vulgaris. Lineage (NCBI taxonomy): Eukaryota > Metazoa > Mollusca > Gastropoda > Stylommatophora > Arionidae > Arion > Arion vulgaris. The sequence continues at coordinate 87,267,458 of CM036753.1, read as the reverse complement.
AATGATTAGATCACATTATCTCAATGAAATCTAGCAGTCCCAGCCATGCATCATATGTTCAATGACTAGATCACATTATCTCAATGAAATCTAGCTGTGTAAGCCATGCATCATATGTTCAATGACTAGATCACATTATCTCAATGAAATCTAGCAGTCCCAGCCATGCATCATATGTTCAATGACTAGATCGCATTATCTCAATGAAATCTAGCTGTGTCAGCCATGCATCATATGTTCAATGACTAGATCACATTATCTCAATGAAATCTAGCTGTCTCAGCCATGCATCATATGTTCAATGACAAGATCACATTATCTCAATGAAATCTAGCTGTGTCAGCCATGCATCATATGTTCAATGACTAGATCACATTATCTCAATGAAATCTAGCTGTCCCAGCCATGCATCATATGTTCAATGACTAGATCACATTATCTCAATGAAATCTAGCAGTCCCAGCCATACATCATATGTTCAATGACTAGATCACATTATCTCAATGAAATCTAGCAGTCCCAGCCATGCATCATATGTTCAATGACTAGATCACATTATCTCAATGAAATCTAGCTGTGTCAGCCATGCATCATATGTTCAATGACTAGATCACATTATCTCAATGAAATCTAGCAGTCCCAGCCATGCATCATATGTTCAATGACTAGATCACATTATCTCAATGAAATCTAGCTGTGTCAGCCATGCATCATATGTTCAATGACTAGATCACATTATCTCAATGAAATCTAGCTGTGTCAGCCATGCATCATATGTTCAATGACTAGATCACATTATCTCAATGAAATCTAGCTGTCTCAGCCATGCATCATATGTTCAATGACTAGATCACATTATCTCAATGAAATCTAGCTGTCCCAGCCATGCATCATATGTTCAATGATTAGATCACATTATCTCAATGAAATCTAGCAGTCCCAGCCATGCATCATATGTTCAATGACTAGATCACATTATCTCAATGAAATCTAGCTGTGTCAGCCATGCATCATATGTTCAATGACTAGATCACATTATCTCAATGAAATCTAGCAGTCCCAGCCATGCATCATATGTTCAATGACTAGATCACATTATCTCAATGAAATCTAGCTGTCCCAGCCATGCATCATATGTTCAATGATTAGATCACATTATCTCAATGAAATCTAGCTGTGTCAGCCATGCATCATATGTTCAATGACAAGATCACATTATCTCAATGAAATCTAGCAGTCCCAGCCATGCGTCATATGTTCAATGACTAGATCACATTATCTCAATGAAATCTAGCTGTGTCAGCCATGCATCATATGTTCAATGATTAGATCACATTATCTCAATGAAATCTAGCTGTGTCAGCCATGCATCATATGTTCAATGACAAGATCACATTATCTCAATGAAATCTAGCAGTCCCAGCCATGCATCATATGTTCAATGACTAGATCACATTATCTCAATGAAATCTAGCAGTCCCAGCCATGCATCATATGTTCAATGACTAGATCACATTATCTCAATGAAATCTAGCTGTCCCAGCCATGCATCATATGTTCAATGACTAGATCACATTATCTCAATGAAATCTAGCAGTCCCAGCCATGCATCATATGTTCAATGACTAGATCACATTATCTCAATGAAATCTAGCAGTCGCAGCCATGCATCATATGTTCAATGATTAGATCACATTATCTCAATGAAATCTAGCTGTGTAAGCCATGCATCATATGTTCAATGATTAGATCACATTATCTCAATGAAATCTAGCTGTCCCAGCCATGCATCATATGTTCAATGACTAGATCACATTATCTCAATGAAATCTAGCAGTCCCAGCCATACATCATATGTTCAATGACTAGATCACATTATCTCAATGAAATCTAGCAGTCCCAGCCATGCATCATATGTTCAATGACTAGATCACATTATCTCAATGAAATCTAGCAGTCCCAGCCATTCATCATATGTTCAATGATTAGATCACATTATCTCAATGAAATCTAGCTGTGTCAGCCATGCATCATATGTTCAATGACAAGATCACATTATCTCAATGAAATCTAGCAGTCGCAGCCATGCATCATATGTTCAATGACTAGATCACATTATCTCAATGAAATCTAGCAGTCGCAGCCATGCATCATATGTTCAATGATTAGATCACATTATCTCAATGAAATCTAGCTGTGTCAGCCATGCATCATATGTTCAATGACTAGATCACATTATCTCAATGAAATCTAGCAGTGTCAGCCATGCATCATATGTTCAATGACTAGATCACATTATCTCAATGAAATCTAGCAGTCGCAGCCATGCATCATATGTTCAATGATTAGATCACATTATCTCAATGAAATCTAGCTGTCCCAGCCATGCATCATATGTTCAATGACTAGATCACATTATCTCAATGAAATCTAGCAGTCCCAGCCATGCATCATATGTTCAATGACTAGATCACATTATCTCAATGAAATCTAGCAGTCGCAGCCATGCATCATATGTTCAATGACTAGATCACATTATCTCAATGAAATCTAGCTGTCCCAGCCATGCATCATATGTTCAATGATTAGATCACATTATCTCAATGAAATCTAGCTGTGTCAGCCATCATCATATGTTCAATGACTAGATCACATTATCTCAATGAAATCTAGCTACCCAGCCATGCATCATATGTTCAATGACTAGATCACATTATCTCAATGAAATCTAGCAGTCCCAGCCATGCATCATATGTTCAATGACTAGATCACATTATCTCAATGAAATCTAGCAGTCCCAGCCATGCATCATATGTTCAATGACTAGATCACATTATCTCAATGAAATCTAGCAGTCCCAGCCATGCATCATATGTTCAATGACTAGATCACATTATCTCAATGAAATCTAGCAGTCCCAGCCATGCATCATATGTTCAATGACAAGATCACATTATTCAATGAGAATCTCAGCTGTGTCAGCCATGCATCATATGTTCAATGACTAGATCACATTATCTCAATGAAATCTAGCAGTCCCAGCCATGCATCATATGTTCAATGACTAGATCACATTATCTCAATGAAATCTAGCTGTCCCAGCCATGCATCATATGTTCAATGACTAGATCACATTATCTCAATGAAATCTAGCAGTCCCAGCCATGCATCATATGTTCAATGACTAGATCACATTATCTCAATGAAATCTAGCAGTCCCAGCCATGCATCATATGTTCAATGACTAGATCACATTATCTCAATGAAATCTAGCAGTACCAGCCATGCATCATATGTTCAATGACTAGATCACATTATCTCAATGAAATCTAGCAGTCCCAGCCATGCATCATATGTTCAATGACTAGATCACATTATCTCAATGAAATCTAGCAGTCCCAGCCATGCATCATATGTTCAATGACTAGATCACATTATCTCAATGAAATCTAGCAGTCCCAGCCATGCATCATATGTTCAATGACTAGATCACATTATCTCAATGAAATCTAGCTGTGTCAGCCATGCATCATATGTTCAATGACTAGATCACATTATCTCAATGAAATCTAGCTGTGTCAGCCATGCATCATATGTTCAATGACTAGATCACATTATCTCAATGAAATCTAGCTGTCCCAGCCATGCATCATATGTTCAATGACTAGATCACATTATCTCAATGAAATCTAGCAGTCCCAGCCATGCATCATATGTTCAATGACTAGATCACATTATCTCAATGAAATCTAGCTGTGCCAGCCATGCATCATATGTTCAATGACTAGATCACATTATCTCAATGAAATCTAGCAGTCCCAGCCATGCATCATATGTTCAATGACTAGATCACATTATCTCAATGAAATCTAGCTGTGTCAGCCATGCATCATATGTTCAATGACTAGATCACATTATCTCAATGAAATCTAGCTGACCCAGCCATGCATCATATGTTCAATGATTAGATCACATTATCTCAATGAAATCTAGCTGTGTCAGCCATGCATCATATGTTCAATGACTAGATCACATTATCTCAATGAAATCTAGCAGTCCCAGCCATGCATCATATGTTCAATGACTAGATCACATTATCTCAATGAAATCTAGCTGTGTCAGCCATGCATCATATGTTCAATGATTAGATCACATTATCTCAATGAAATCTAGCTGTGTCAGCCATGCATCATATGTTCAATGACTAGATCACATTATCTCAATGAAATCTAGCAGTCCCAGCCATGCATCATATGTTCAATGACTAGATCACATTATCTCAATGAAATCAGCGTCCCAGCCATGCATCATATGTTCAATGACTAGATCACATTATCTCAATGAAATCTAGCTGTCCCAGCCATGCATCATATGTTCAATGATCTAGATCACATTATCTCAATGAAATCTAGCAGTCCCAGCCATGCATCATATGTTCAATGACTAGATCACATTATATCAATGAAATCTAGCAGTCGCAGCCATGCATCATATGTTCAATGATTAGATCACATTATCTCAATGAAATCTAGCAGTCGCAGCCATGCATCATATGTTCAATGACTAGATCACATTATCTCAATGAAATCTAGCTGTCCCAGCCATGCATCATATGTTCAATGATTAGATCACATTATCTCAATGAAATCTAGCTGTGTCAGCCATGTTCATATGCACATGTTCAATGACTAGATCACACATTATCTCAATGATAATCCTACTCTGTCTCCAGCCATGCATCATATGTTCAATGACTAGATCACATTATCTCAATGAAATCTAGCAGTCCCAGCCATGCATCATATGTTCAATGACTAGATCACATTATCTCAATGAAATCTAGCAGTCCCAGCCATGCATCATATGTTCAATGACTAGATCACATTATCTCAATGAAATCTAGCCGTCCCAGCCATGCATCATATGTTCAATGACTAGATCACATTATCTCAATGAAATCTAGCCGTCCCAGCCATGCATCATATGTTCAATGACTAGATCACATTATCTCAATGAAATCTAGCTGTCTCAGCCATGCATCATATGTTCAATGACTAGATCACATTATCTCAATGAAATCTAGCAGTCCCAGCCATGCATCATATGTTCAATGACTAGATCACATTATCTCAATGAAATCTAGCTGTCCCAGCCATGCATCATATGTTCAATGACTAGATCACATTATCTCAATGAAATCTAGCAGTCCCAGCCATGCATCATATGTTCAATGACTAGATCACATTATCTCAATGAAATCTAGCAGTCCCAGCCATGCATCATATGTTCAATGACTAGATCACATTATCTCAATGAAATCTAGCAGTCCCAGCCATGCATCATATGTTCAATGACTAGATCACATTATCTCAATGAAATCTAGCTGTCCCAGCCATGCATCATATGTTCAATGACTAGATCACATTATCTCAATGAAATCTAGCAGTCCCAGCCATGCATCATATGTTCAATGACTAGATCACATTATCTCAATGAAATCTAGCAGTCCCAGCCATGCATCATATGTTCAATGACTAGATCACATTATCTCAATGAAATCTAGCAATCCCAGCCATGCATCATATGTTCAATGACTAGATCACATTATCTCAATGAAATCTAGCAGTCGCAGCCATGCATCATATGTTCAATGACTAGATCACATTATCTCAATGAAATCTAGCAGTCCCAGCCATGCATCATATGTTCAATGACAAGATCACATTATCTCAATGAAATCTAGCAGTCCCAGCCATTCATCATATGTTCAATGACTAGATCACATTATCTCAATGAAATCTAGCTGTCGCAGCCATGCATCATATGTTCAATGATTAGATCACATTATCTCAATGAAATCTAGCAGTCCCAGCCATGCATCATATGTTCAATGACAAGATCACATTATCTCAATGAAATCTAGCTGTGTCAGCCATCATCATATGTTCAATGACTAGATCACATTATCTCAATGAAATCTAGCAGTACCAGCCATGCATCATATGTTCAATGACTAGATCACATTATCTCAATGAAATCTAGCAGTCCCAGCCATGCATCATATGTTCAATGACTAGATCACATTATCTCAATGAAATCTAGCAGTCCCAGCCATGCATCATATGTTCAATGACTAGATCACATTATCTCAATGAAATCTAGCTGTCCCAGCCATGCATCATATGTTCAATGACTAGATCACATTATCTCAATGAAATCTAGCTGTGTCAGTCATGCATCATATGTTCAATGATTAGATCACATTATCTCAATGAAATCTAGCAGTCCCAGCCATGCATCATATGTTCAATGACAAGATCACATTATCTCAATGAAATCTAGCTGTGTCAGTCATGCATCATATGTTCAATGACTAGATCACATTATCTCAATGAAATCTAGCTGTCCCAGCCATGCATCATATGTTCAATGATTAGATCACATTATCTCAATGAAATCTAGCAGTCCCAGCCATGCATCATATGTTCAATGACTAGATCACATTATCTCAATGAAATCTAGCAGTCCCAGCCATGCATCATATGTTCAATGACTAGATCACATTATCTCAATGAAATCTAGCAGTCCCAGCCATGCATCATATGTTCAATGACTAGATCACATTATCTCAATGAAATCTAGCAGTCGCAGCCATGCATCATATGTTCAATGACTAGATCACATTATCTCAATGAAATCTAGCAGTCGCAGCCATGCATCATATGTTCAATGACAAGATCACATTATCTCAATGAAATCTAGCAGTCGCAGCCATGCATCATATGTTCAATGATTAGATCACATTATCTCAATGAAATCTAGCAGTCCCAGCCATGCATCATATGTTCAATGACTAGATCACATTATCTCAATGAAATCTAGCAGTACCAGCCATTCATCATATGTTCAATGACTAGATCACATTATCTCAATGAAATCTAGCTGTCGCAGCCATGCATCATATGTTCAATGATTAGATCACATTATCTCAATGAAATCTAGCTGTCGCAGCCATGCATCATATGTTCAATGATTAGATCACATTATCTCAATGAAATCTAGCAGTCCCAGCCATGCATCATATGTTCAATGACTAGATCACATTATCTCAATGAAATCTAGCTGTCGCAGCCATGCATCATATGTTCAATGATTAGATCACATTATCTCAATGAAATCTAGCTGTCGCAGCCATGCATCATATGTTCAATGATTAGATCACATTATCTCAATGAAATCTAGCAGTCCCAGCCATGCATCATATGTTCAATGACAAGATCACATTATCTCAATGAAATCTAGCTGTGTCAGCCATGCATCATATGTTCAATGACTAGATCACATTATCTCAATGAAATCTAGCAGTCCCAGCCATGCATCATATGTTCAATGACTAGATCACATTATCTCAATGAAATCTAGCAGTCCCAGCCATGCATCATATGTTCAATGACTAGATCACATTATCTCAATGAAATCTAGCAGTCCCAGCCATGCATCATATGTTCAATGACTAGATCACATTATCTCAATGAAATCTAGCTGTCCCAGCCATGCATCATATGTTCAAGACTAGATCACATTATCTCAATGAAATCTAGCATGTCCAGTCCATGCATCATATGTTCAATGATTAGATCACATTATCTCAATGAAATCTAGCTGTCGCAGCCATGCATCATATGTTCAATGATTAGATCACATTATCTCAATGAAATCTAGCTGTGTCAGCCATGCATCATATGTTCAATGACTAGATCACATTATCTCAATGAAATCTAGCTAGTCCCAGCCATGCATCATATGTTCAATGACAGAGATCACATTATTCTCTAGCAATGAAATCACATATCTATGAAATCAGGCCATGCATCATATGTTCAATGACTAGATCACATTATCTCAATGAAATCTAGCAGTACCAGCCATGCATCATATGTTCAATGACTAGATCACATTATCTCAATGAAATCTAGCAGTCCCAGCCATGCATCATATGTTCAATGACTAGATCACATTATCTCAATGAAATCTAGCAGTCCCAGCCATTCATCATATGTTCAATGACTAGATCACATTATCTCAATGAAATCTAGCAGTCCCAGCCATGCATCATATGTTCAATGACAAGATCACATTATCTCAATGAAATCTAGCGTGCAGCCATGCATCATATGTTCAATGATTAGATCACATTATCTCAATGAAATCTAGCAGTCCCAGCCATGCATCATATGTTCAATGATTAGATCACATTATCTCAATGAAATCTAGCTGTGTCAGCCATGCATCATATGTTCAATGACTAGATCACATTATCTCAATGAAATCTAGCTGTCCCAGCCTTGCATCATATGTTCAATGATTAGATCACATTATCTCAATGAAATCTAGCAGTCGCAGCCATGCATCATATGTTCAATGACAAGATCACATTATCTCAATGAAATCTAGCTGTGTCAGCCATGCATCATATGTTCAATGATTAGATCACATTATCTCAATGAAATCTAGCTGTGTCAGCCATGCATCATATGTTCAATGACAAGATCACATTATCTCAATGAAATCTAGCTGTGTCAGCCATGCATCATATGTTCAATGACTAGATCACATTATCTCAATGAAATCTAGCTGTGTCAGCCATGCATCATATGTTCAATGACTAGATCACATTATCTCAATGAAATCTAGCTGTGTCAGCCATGCATCATATGTTCAATGATTAGATCACATTATCTCAATGAAATCTAGCTGTGTCAGCCATGCATCATATGTTCAATGACTAGATCACATTATCTCAATGAAATCTAGCTGTCCCAGCCATGCATCATATGTTCAATGATTAGATCACATTATCTCAATGAAATCTAGCTGTCCCAGCCATGCATCATATGTTCAATGATTAGATCACATTATCTCAATGAAATCTAGCTGTCCCAGCCATGCATCATATGTTCAATGACTAGATCACATTATCTCAATGAAATCTAGCTGTCCCAGCCATGCATCATATGTTCAATGACTAGATCACATTATCTCAATGAAATCTAGCTGTCCCAGCCATGCATCATATGTTCAATGATTAGATCACATTATCTCAATGAAATCTAGCTGTCCCAGCCATGCATCATATGTTCAATGACAAGATCACATTATCTCAATGAAATCTAGCTGTGTCAGCCATGCATCATATGTTCAATGACTAGATCACATTATCTCAATGAAATCTAGCTGTGTCAGCCATGCATCATATGTTCAATGATTAGATCACATTATCTCAATGAAATCTAGCTTGTCCAGCCATGCATCATATGTTCAATGACAAGATCACATTATCTCAATGAAATCTAGCTGTGTCAGCCATGCATCATATGTTCAATGACAAGATCACATTATCTCAATGAAATCTAGCTGTGTCAGCCATGCATCATATGTTCAATGATTAGATCACATTATCTCAATGAAATCTAGCTGTGTCAGCCATGCATCATATGTTCAATGACTAGATCACATTATCTCAATGAAATCTAGCAGTCCCAGCCATGCATCATATGTTCAATGACTAGATCACATTATCTCAATGAAATCTAGCTGTCCCAGCCATGCATCATATGTTCAATGACTAGATCACATTATCTCAATGAAATCTAGCAGTCCCAGCCATGCATCATATGTTCAATGATTAGATCACATTATCTCAATGAAATCTAGCAGTCCCAGCCATGCATCATATGTTCAATGACTAGATCACATTATCTCAATGAAATCTAGCAGTCCCAGCCATGCATCATATGTTCAATGACTAGATCACATTATCTCAATGAAATCTAGCAGTCCCAGCCATGCATCATATGTTCAATGACTAGATCACATTATCTCAATGAAATCTAGCTGTGTCAGTCATGCATCATATGTTCAATGACTAGATCACATTATCTCAATGAAATCTAGCTGTCCCAGCCATGCATCATATGTTCAATGACTAGATCACATTATCTCAATGAAATCTAGCAGTCCCAGCCATGCATCATATGTTCAATGACTAGATCACATTATCTCAATGAAGTCTAGCAGTCCCAGCCATGCATCATATGTTCAATGACTAGATCACATTATTAGAATACTTTGAAAATCTAATTCTGACGAGCTCACTATATCATCATCTATTTCAATCAAATAACGACCTTGCATGTCGGCGTAGGCGATCATGTCACTTTCACAATTCTCTCACCCATATGCAGTTAATCAGTTCTGACGTCGATCTTTTGTCAAACGACTATGTTGGACCATCTTCCATCTTCCCCCTCTGCCTTTCACGACCTCTCCTCTCTTGTATTTTACACGCTGTCACCAAATATTCCAGACCTTTTCGTCGCATTATATGCCGAAGAGATTTGATGGCCTGATTCTTATTCTTTCATCTCTATACACGCACGAGACATATATATATATAATATATATATATATATATATATATATATATATATACATTATATATATTTCTCTCTCTATCTCTCTATCGCACGTTAATTTATCTGTCGCTCTCTATATGTGTGTTGTATGTATTTCATGTGTGTGTGTATATGTGTGTAATTCTCTCTATCTCTATCTCTGTATGCGTGTGTAATTGTAATTTTCTCTCTCACTTTCTATATTTGTCTCATTTCGATAGATAAATTACACGCAGATAGAAAGACAAAACAAACTGAAGGTATTAAGTGTTTCTCAGAACCACTTTATCTTCATTACTATCATATTAGTGACGTACTTTTCGTTTTAGCTTCATTTTTATTTCTTCTGCCTACAGACGTATTTTAGTCGTTATTCTCTTTTTGTTTTAGTTTTCTTGTCCTCGTTTTCTTTTGCTCACCCCAATTCATTTCAAAGTTTCAGAAACGTTACTCCTTGAAACACTGTCCAACACACATCACCACCCCACGCTATTTCAATTACATGTGCTCGCTGTATATTCCAATTATTGTTCTAGAAAATGCCTCTCTATCACCTTCTTACTTGCCATCTCCTCATACCAGCACTATTACTTTGACCTTGCTTCTCACATCTGGTCCTGTCTCTGTATATTACATATTTTCTTCGCTAGATTCATCAAGTTCTGCCATCATGAGCAAACTTGTTTATAATATGAATACGGACGTCAGAGTGTGTAACCAGAGATAGGGGCGGAAAACAATTACACAACAGTAATAATATTCTTTTATTGGAAACAGAAATTGGAAAACGCATGAAGGAAATATCGATGGAAACATAAACAGATACGTTTATGAACAAACGGTTTTTAAGATAAAGGATCGCCCGTCTGCCCAGCGTGTTCGTAGCGCGTTGGACTACGGGTGACAAGCTCCTGTGAGTGCGGGTTCAATTCCGTGGCTGGCAGAAAAGCCACAGGTTCACCAGATTCACGATATTCGTGGCACCGAACCGAAGGGTTACGATGTCCACGGCACCGAGCCGAAGAGCTGAAAGCTCAAGTGCTTCTGGATCGGTAAAAAAAAAAAAGATGGATTAACTTCATTCCCTCGGGTTTTCCCACACTACTCGGTGCATTTCCACAGAAAGTGTACACCCCCTCATGAGCGTATTGCACAAGCATAAATTCCGTAGCTCCAGCAATAATCCTAAGTAGCTCCATTAAAAAATACACTAGTGAATCGAAGAATGCGGATTTGAACTCAGGATATTCAGAACTCAAGGCAAATGGTTTGAACACTTTGTCACAAAGACCCTAAATGTATGCTATAATTAAAAAGTCATATTGCATAATGGTATTTATAACTTAAATTATCAATGTTGCTGAGTACAGTAGATTCTCAGTTCACTGGAACTCAAGTAACCAACACTCTAATATAACCAGCAACAAAAATCGAAATAAAAATAAAACTACTGTGATGTCAATTTCTATAACACAAATATAAGTTTAAACTTTTCTCAACGTGACGTGAGTAAACATTGTGCATCATATGTTTGTCTCCACCACCCGCCAATTCATCGTGTGTGAACATACTGGTCTGTTGAATTAAATTGTAATTTAAAATATGTGTTCACAAACACCCGAGTGGTTACTGGGGCCCAAATTTGGGGTGTAAAGAATAGAACCACTGTTACCTGCCACGCATGTCGTAAGAGGCGACTAAGGAGGTTTGGCTGAAATCGGATGCACATGTCCTAAACGTGTAGAAGCCTATGCGTTTAGGGGCCTACCAAAGCAATGTGCAACGTATACACGTTTTTGGCAAAGATCAAACATATCACAAAGAGTGATTAAAATTGATCGTGAAGAACGAACGCAAAGAAGAAAGAAAAAGTATTCTCAAAAACCTCATAAATGCCAAAGCGGATCACAAGTAAGCGTAAATTCATAGTGTTGATCCTCAAGCAGATGATGGAACTTATGCAAGACGATTGAAAAAGGTGAGTGTCGTGCAGTGCTTGTGAAGGTGTTCTCGTGGACGACCTATGAAATTCGGGCTCAGTCTCAGAATATAAAGGAGGCATTTAACGACTGATGAACACTTAATGTTGTGCATTTAAAGCACATATTCTCTTATTTGTTTTTTTTATTGCAAGACTGCGTCCGCACATTAAGTAAAATAATAAATGTAGTTGCACATCAATAAACATAATGAATGTGATGAAATTTTGAACTAAAAAATATGTTATGCTGGGCAGAACATTAACAAAATATCTTAATTAGAGATATCACATAGGATCATTCTATCATACACACTAGCCATTACAAGCTGGAAGATACACACTAGCCATTACAAGCTAGAAGATACACACTAGCCATTACAAGCTAGAAGATACACACTAGCCATTACAAGCTAGAAAATACACACTAGCTATTACAAGCTAGAAGATACACACTAGCTATTACAAGCTAGAAGATACACACTAGCCATTACAAGCTAGAAGATACACACTAGCCATTACAAGCTAGAAGATACACACTAGCTATTACAAGCTAGAAGATACACACTAGCTATTACAAGCTAGAAGATACACACTAGCCATTACAAGCTAGAAGATACACACTAGCTATTACAAGCTAGAAGATACACACTAGCTATTACAAGCTAGAAGATACACACTAGTCATTACAAGCTAGAAGATACACACTAGCTATTACAAGCTAGAAGATACACACTAGCTATTACAAGCTAGAAGATACATACTAGCTATTACAAGCTAAAAGATACACACTAGCTATTACAAGCTAGAAGATACACACTAGTCATTACAAGCTAGAAGATACACACTAGCCATTACAAGCTAGAAGATACACACTAGCTATTACAAACTAGAAGATACACACTAGCTAGGAATATGTAATTAGACAAACAAATCGATATAATATTAATATCGATTTTTTTTTTAAAGAAAAAGAAAAGCCATGAATAATACAAAGAACTTATCTGTACTCATAACAAAATAAATATATTATCTAGACTACCCGTTTCTTTACAAATACAAATCGAATTTCTTGGAAAACGTAAAAACAACATGAAAAGAGAATGATCGTTAACGTCAAATTAGCAGTGTCGTTCTAAGATACATTTTTGTTGTGGATAGAATACACATACTGAAAACACAGTTTCTTGCTAAATAAAGAAACATTATAAATTAAGACAAACATAATAAAATATGAGACTTGCAACCAGAGAAAATGTAAACAAATGAAGTAATCAAACAAATATGTACATTACGTATAATGTTTTAGTTTAGATAGAGCTAAAGATTACAAGAGAAGTAATGTCAATCGAAAGTTGGTGTTGAAATAACATTTTTGTCTGCAATTTCTTAAACAACTAATCTAACGTATATTATTATTTCATTTGTTACCAGGAGAGAGTCAACACCGTCATCACTCAGTATGTGCATTCCCATGTCATATTTGTTATCAAGTAAAAGTTAAAACTGTCATCACTCAGTATGTGCATTCCCATGTCATATTTGTTATCAAGTAAAAGTTAAAACTGTCATCACTCAGTATGTGCATTCCCATGTCATATTTGTTATCAAGTAAAAGTTAAAACTGTCATCACTCAGTATGTTCTTCCCCACGTCCCATTTGTCATAGTATCATAAGCAAATCTGAAAGTAAGAGTATGCATACCAAGTATGTGACGACTAGAATCGGCAGGCGTCACGGATAAAATCAAATGTGCACCACATGAAAACCACGATCCAACGGGTAAAAGAACGGTTACGAGAAACGAGCTTTGTGAAGTGAGAAGCACAGCGAGGTACGTACGGCGCCACCCTTGTCATCCAAAAGGAAAACGTAAAATCCAAGTGACGTAGTTTTACAAAACACAAAAACTAGACACAGAAATAATTTTTTTTCCCAAAAGGCCTTTTATTACTGCCCCTGGGTGTCTCAAGTTGTCTTGACTTGTCTTGCCACTGAATTTAGATGGACCGAGACAAGAGATGTCGACAAAATGCATACCTCTTTCTCACGTTAAAAGTGATTCACTTCGTACATTACTCTCTCATCGTTGTCATTATCAATGTATAACTCAATATCTTCCTCTACTGTGTTGATTCTAACAAGTATATCTCCGATTACAATAAATGGTTGTATGTCCTGTCGATTAGTCAATCGGTCTTAGCTTCTTTTCATTAGTCTCAAACTTTACTAATTTATTTTTCTTTCTTTATACATACACTTCCTTATTATATATTACGCCATCCGATAGATGAGTATTGTTTAACGACTATCACTCTAAAAATAACACTTCAACGCAATAATACAAAATCCTTAAAGAAACTATATTCTCCTTCAAGTACGCACGTGAAATGCAATAGAGCGTATCGGAAATTTCTCAATATAAGAAAAATAATATTAAAGAAACTATATTCTCCTTCAAGTACGCACGTGAAATGCAATAGAGCGTATCGGAAATTTCTCAATATAAGAAAAATAATATTAAACAAACTATATTCTCCTTCAAGTTCGCACATGAAATGCAATAGAGCGTATCGGAAATTTCTCAATATAAGAAAAATAATATTAAACAAACTATATTCTCCTTCAAGTACGCACGTGAAATGCAATAGAGCGTATCGGAAATTTCTCAATATAAGAAAAATAATATTAAAGAAACTATATTCTCCTTCAAGTACGCACGTGAAATGCAATAGAGCGTATCGGAAATTTCTCAATATAAGAAAAATAATATTAAAGAAACTATATTCTCCTTCAAGTACGCACGTGAAATGCAATAGAGCGTATCGGAAATTTCTCAATATAAGAAAAATAATATTAAACAAACTATATTCTCCTTCAAGTTCGCACATGAAATGCAATAGAGCGTATCGGAAATTTCTCAATATAAGAAAAATAATATTGTGGAGAGATTGAACTAGTCAGGTAAAAATCAACAATATTTTTTGTGAATTTAATTTCTGCTAAATAAAATAATAACTCAAGTATATTATAAATATTAAAAATGAGTTTACTGTTTCCGGTTTCTATCAAAACGTATGAAAAACACGCATGCATATAAAAACAAGAATTGATGTGCATTTCAAAATTCAGCACAACTTTATTACCAGTTAATGAGCTGCTAAGGATTATGCATGACGTTTAAAATCAGATTAGGTTAACCATGGTTCAGAGAACAACACAACAGCAACTCAGAAATGTGTTTCAAGAGATCAGCTACGAAACTGGGATTTATCTTTGTAAGAACAAGAGGGGGGAAATTGAAATAAATCAAGCGCTAACATTGCTCGGAAATGATTAGCAACGAGAATTAAACTAAACTAAAACGGAATCATGTCAATATTCAAACCAACAAGCATATCTTCAATGTAAAAAAAAACACATTTGCACAGTAAATGATTAAAGAGAGATGGTAACTTTAATAAGCAAAGCTATGTTAAACTGTTTTTTGAAATGAAAATTATGCATTCATAGAAGGAATTGTAAGTTTATTTAAAGATGAATATTTTTCTAAACATTATTATGTAGGACAATTCTTCAAAAGTTACATTCCGCAATATACGTATATGACATGCACCCGAGTGCTTACCGGGGCCCAAATTTGGGGTGTAAAGAATAGAATCACTGTTACCTGCCACGCATGTCGTAAGAGGCGGCTAAGGAGGTTTGGCTGAAATCGGATGCACATGTCCTAAACGTGTAGACGTCTGTGCGTTTAGGGGCCTTCCAAACCAATGTGCAATGTATACACTTTCTTGGCAAAGATTACACATATCACAAAGAGTGATTAAAATTGGTTGTAAAGAACGAACGCAAAGAAGAAGAAGAAGACTATATGGCATGATACTGTGGAAAATAGAAGTGCCAATAGCAGTTACAAACTACAGTTGTAAAATACACTAACAAAGTTATAAAACTGGAAAAATAGATAGTTGCTAAACATCAACGAGTAGAAAACCATCTACACAATCATCAGTATATTTATCAAGAAACAAACAGCAACACTAACAATAAAATTTCACATACTTTCCCCAGAAACAACCTAACCTACCTGGATATTGAAATAAACCTCAGACTGGCAGAGACAAAGCAGGTAGATAAAGCTAAGAAAAGAGATAAACACCGAATAGACATGACAAAAAAAAGTTGGCAGAAATCAACTGGTACACAGAATGTAATATTTTGAAAAGACTATATTCAATGAGAGTCAGTCTACTACTCGAGTATGGAATCACAACCTGGGCCCCAGCATGCAAATCACAGTTTGACAAAATAAGTAAAACACAAAACCTAGGCAAGCGCATCATCATTAGAACCATAAAATCCGTTCCATTGAGACATTGCAAATAATGTCAGACCGTCAGTCTATGAAGGATAAAAAAAAGCAAGAAAGTAGTACATCAAGCGGAGATATACATGAGACTGCTGACCTACCCTATGTACCTAAGAATTAATAACTATGGAAATGGTAGGATAAAGAGAAGTAACTTCACGATAAATTCTAAGAAAATGATACAGAAAAACCCAATTACTTGCACAACTAAAGACAAGATCCATACAACTAATCTATACCAACCCTCCATTAACGCGCATACTAACTATACTAAAATAATAGATTGAATGAACAAAAGAAACTCTGATCCAGAAAGAATGTATACAACAGAAAAGTACGTAGATACCAATTACCCATCTAACCTTTGGAAACATGCCTACACGTACAGATTACTCATCTACAAATGCCATCAGTACTGGTAAATGGGGAAGTAACAAACATACTTAACAATGGGGAGGAGTTATCCTTGTTCGTAGACAAGGGAACGTTCTCACACAATTTCAGGGCACAAATGGAAACTCTCAAGGCTGCAGTAGGAAATCTCATACAAACAAAACAAGATGTATGGGAGACTAGTGACCATGACGGATGCAGTGTCCGATATAGATGCACTGAAATATCAGAAGAGCACCAAACTGAATGTTCTGAAGGAAACTCTAGGGAGAAAGTATCGTAACTTCCAGAGAGTGGTTATTCAGTGAATACCATCAGAGTGCAACATTAGGGTATACGAAAAAGCTGATAGACTTGCCAAAGAAGGAGTACAATTGTTACACGTAAGCCCAAACTATCATCCAAGGTCAACACATTGTAAAGTTAACAATAAACCAGGACAAACGTAAAGCAGAAGAAGGATATTACCAACTGTCCAGAATAGACCAGGTAGTCAAACTTCGCCTCAAAACCGGACACAACAAAATGAAACACTTCTTTCTTCTTCTTTCCTCTATTCCGTGTGTGCCTTCCAACGTTCAGTGTATGCCAAGAGTTCTGACAATTGTCCTCGAGTATGTCTTTTGTACCTTCCAACGTTCAGTGTATGCCAAGAGTTCTGACAATTGTCCTCGAGTATGCCTTGTGTGCCTTCCAACGTTCAGTGTATGCCAAGAGTTCTGACAATTGCCCTCGAGTATGTCTTTTGTACCTTCCAACGTTCAGTGTATGCCAAGAGTTCTGACAATTGTCCTCGAGTATGCCTTTTGTACCTTCCAACGTTCAGTGTATGCCAAGAGTTCTGACAATTGCCCTCGAGTACGTCTTTTGTACCTCCCAACGTTCAGTGTATGCCAAGAGTTCTGACAATTGCCCTCGAGTATGCCTTTTGTATGGACTTCCTGCAGTCTTTGATATTTCCACGTTTCCTCGGTTTTGTATGTGACATTTTGGCCAGGAAACCATTGTTTCTGAAAATTAAATACACCCTTTGCACACCAATTGCAAGGTATATATATATATATATATAGCTAATGTCACTACGAACTAACAGGTATAATTGCAGAAAAGCTACAGGAATATCTCAGAAAAAAGAATGTATCCTACATCCACCACCTTGGAAGATAAACTATATGATGTAGCTGAAATATTTAAACATACAACATACTAATCAGAGAATCAGGAATTCCAATTTTAAATGAATAATGATCGCATAAAACTGAAAACGAAGAAAGAGAAGAAGAACTTGAATAAAATAGACTAAAACATCTTTAAGAGGTTGACCAGACAAATTGAAACTAATGGAAATGAAAATTATTTCAAAGTAAAAAAATCTAGAGTAAACAGTTAAAAGGAACTAAACATATGCAATCAATTTAAACTATTGAAAATAGAGAACGCACCATTAGTAGAACGATTGCATAACATTAAAAATATTCTTTGTAGAAAATATTAAAAGGTAATGATTGACTGTGGGATTGAGTAATTGATTGAATGAAGATTGATTATGCCGTCATCAGTGCACTTCGGTGAATAACCATGTGTGTACCGATCTCATTTTGTAAAGGAAGTTTTCAGAGTCGGTGCATGATCTCCGTAGCACTGACGAGAGGATAATATATGGGAAGAGACGAAAGTAGTGTGCTGTGAGCATCTTCATTGTCAAGCATGTAGGAACATCAAGGCTCGCTCTTATATTTGTCTAAAGAGTGTTGCAGTAGACACGGCACGGAACACATATGTTAGATTTACTTGCTACTTGATCAACAGTCCTAGGACTGTGTAATCACTGCTAATGATGGTGATATTTAGAATAGCGAAACACGTAATAACAAAGTACTGTAGTTTTACAAATTACAAAAACAAGGACAATGTACAGCAACGTTTCGACCAACAAGGCCTTTATCAAGCAAACGAATAACAGGAGTGACGAATTTACGCAAACACGAACATATGGACGACTACATACGGAGACATTCAAACGTTTTTAAGCAACTACAATTACCTTTGATATTTAGATTACTTCGCTAACGTTTGCAGTGACGCCAGGTCATGGACAGCAAGGATAACAGTTATGGATGAGAATGTTATTATTATTTTATTTCTCTCGTACAGTTATACGTTACATAGGGCCTGCAAGTAATTCATACTGCTCTGTCCTGGGCAACTCGTTCAATCTCTTCCATGAAATCGAGTCCGATATTCATTGCCTGTCTCGGCAAAATTTTTGTCAGTGTTACGCTAGGTCGTCTTCTCTTTCTTGAACCCTTTGCTTCCCACTTCAATGTCTGCTTTTATTATTTTTTGATTATCTATATTCAAGGTATGCCCAACATATTTCCATCTTCTCCTTCTTATAACAGTTATTACTAGTGGTGAGAATGTTAGCTGCCTATTAAATGTTGCTGGAAATTGACAAGCTAGACTATGTGTGGCGACAGTCTATGTGTGTGTACATTTATAGATCAACAAGTGTGAAGCGTCTGGCCAAATAGATTAGAGCGCGGCTCCTATGCGGCAGACCCGGGTTCAATTCACGGTAAGGTCTAGGAGTTTGTTTTTTCTGTCGATGGTATGAAAAACTCCAAACCTGAACAGTTTCGAGGCGACTGCACTTAGCCATGCGATTACTAATTTCTAGATGGACATGTCCCCACCCTCTGTTCTACATCCCCTTAAAGAGATATCACATGCATTAACGACAGTTTTTTTGTAGTGTTTTTAATATATCAATGCGATATTTGAAAAGTATACTTAAATCATGACCACACTAATTGCGTGTACAGTATAAATACTTACTTTGATGCTGACAATGACAAGGATGTTAATAACGGTGTGGAGTTTGTGGGAAGGATGATGTTGGTTGGGATAATGATGATGCGTATGTTCTTGCGGCTAAAACAGACGTCGTTATGAACTACATCAAAAACAATAAAAGAGACTAATAACTCAGGTAGATTAAAACATCAATTTGTTTCCCTAATTTGTTTTACTATATTAAAATATAGAACAATCTGTCTTGATCTCGGACGGAAACAAATCAAAGACATTAAACTGAGATTAACAAAGAATGGAAGATGAGCGTAGATTTTGAAAGAAAACGACATTGAGAAACAGGAAAGAAAATGGTAGCTGTTATTGTGTTATAATAGAAATGGGAAAATGAAAGGTCAGAGTTGAGCAGCTGAAAGAGACTAGCGGTAATAGGAACAGTTTTAAGCGTTCCAGAAATAGCAGGTGAGAACAGAAAGCTGGCATGTGAAGCAGCCTCAGGTAAAGATTGTGTAAAAAAAAGTGGGTGGTGGTGGGGTGTACTTATTTAAAATGTGTGTTTAGAGTCGGTACACAGGTAGAGATGGCATCCAGATAGAGGTGTGTCAAACCGATCAGGTAAATCAATGGGGAGAAGAAACTTCTCAACGAGGTTCTAGAATGTTGAATGCAACGTATATGTGAGCGTGTACATATGTGTGTATGTATATGCTCGTACATATGTGTGGGGACGTGTATACTTGTTCGCATATGTGTGGATGTGTATACTTGTATATATGGTGTGTGTATGTAATAGTGGATGTGTATCATATATGTCTGATGACACTGGTATATGTGTGTGTATATCGTACATTATGTGTGTGGATGTGTATACTCGTATGTATATACTATATAAAATGGATATGTAACTGTACATATGTGTGGATGGATACTGTACATGGTATGATTGTACTTGTACATACGTGTGATGTGTTGTACTATGTGATATCTGTATACTTGTACATAGTGATGTGTATATTTACATATACGTGGATGTGTACTACATTGAAAATGTGTTTCTTGTATGTGATGTTTTACTTATACATATATGTGTGTGATGTGTATACTGTACTATGGATGTATACATAGTGTGTGATGTATACTGTATGGATTGTATATCGATATGTGGATGTGTATACTGTACATATGGATGTGTATGTGAATATGTATATGTAGTAAGTGTACAACTACTGAATATTTATAGATTGTAAGATTTAAGTACAGTTTCATAATGTTTAGACGTATTCTAGATCATTTCCAGAAGTCATAGTACCACAAATGGCTGTAAATAACAAACATGATACAACTAAACAGTTGATTTAATCTTGTTCTTATTTCAACATAATTTCACTAATTGATGCCTATTCATCGTTTATAACTCCCAAACCGTGATAGAACTCAGCTCTCTTTCAAACGTTTCATTTTTCAATGCGTCATTCGAATGTCTCCCTAGGTGGCTTTCGGGGGATCAAAGTGAAATGTTAGTAGCTAGTCAGGACTGTAAGGTTGATGTTCAGAATTTCACCTAGTTGTTAATTTTCTCTGAGTTAACGCTATGTGCTGGCATTGTATCAAGACAACTTCCTGTAGTCAGCAGTCCTGGCGTTTCGATTGCATCTGAGCATCGATAGAACTTCAAGTGGATTAAACACATCACTTTCTTTTAAATTGGTTAAGCACTCTGAACCGAACACTCAGCATGACTTCTGCTGATGCGCAATTTGGACCAAGGCGAAGGATGTTTCCTGCAGAAAGCACCTTGATTGGGATGTATGATCACAGTTCATCACATACAATCCTGTTCAGCATCTTTCCACTCTTCGACGATACAGGAAGCATCGTTCATTGTGTTCTCTTTCATTGTCTTCACTTACACCTTTCTTAACTTAATTGATCCATTATCTGATGCTGAACCATGCCTACAGATGTCTTCACTCTGCCTCTACTAATCTTCTTCCATCCGCTGCGGATGCTTCATCTAAGGACGCAGATCGTTCTTCAGCACTTGACACTGAAATTTTCACAAAGATATCACCCTTACAGAAAACATTTGTCGCATAAATAGCATTTCTAATTCCTTTGCCTCAGTCATTTTCCCACAAACGCGCAACAGACTTGTTCTTTGCTTACCATCAGACATCGCATTGTCTATGCATGAGAACATGGCCACCCGAAGAATATAAGTTGATCGCCTAGACCTAAACCAACTACTCTCACCACATAACTGGCTTTGACTCACTGAGTCGATTTATCGAGTTAAACAACAAGAAGAATAAGAGGAGAAAAGAGCAACTAATGGTCTATCAGTTTTAAAAGAAAAAAACTATATTCTAGATTAGTTTCCATCAGAGCGGATGTGATCGGTAACCACATATTGCGTGTTTGTTAGCGAACAGTCATAAACACATTCCAAACACGCAAGAAAAATTCCGCAGTACATGAGTGTACCAGTAATGGTGAGTGTTTTGTAGAAATGTCAAGTGGTAAGAAAAATAGAGGAAAAAACAAATGAATATATAAATAGTATGTGTGATTCATGTGTTGTTGATGTTTTGTGAACGGGGTTGTGTCTGGATTGTTCAGTCAAGAAGAAGTGGTTACTGCATCATAGACATAAACCTATAGACAGTCTAATGTTATTCTATAGTTCAACACTTTATTTCATGTTACATTATTTCATGTTACATTATTTCATGTTACATTATTTCATGTTACATTATTTCATGTGTCATTATTTCATGTGTCATTATTTCATGTGTCATTATTTCCTGTTACATTATTTCATGTTACAGTATTTCATGTGTCATTATTTCATGTTACATTATTTCATGTTACATTATTTCATGTTACATTATTTCATGTGTCATTATTTCATGTGTCATCATTTCCTGTTACATTATTTCATGTTACAGTATTTCATGTGTCATTATTTCATGTGTCATTATTTCATGTTACATTATTTCATGTTACATTATTTCATGTTACATTATTTCATGTTACATTATTTAGTCAATTATTTCATGTATTATTTCCATAGTACATTATTTCATGTTCAGTATTTCAGTCATCATTATTTCAATGTCATTATTTCATGTACATTATTTCATGTTAGCATGTATTTCAATGTCATTATGTAGAAATCATTATTTCATGTGTCATATTTCATGTGTATTATTTCATTGTCATTATTTTCTGTATTATTCAGTGTAAATTATTTCATATGCATTATTAACTTAGCATTATTTCATTCATTAGTTCATGTACATTATTTCATGTTACATTATTTCATGTGTCATTATTTCATGTTAAATTATTTCATGTGTCATTATTTCATGTGTCATTATTTCATGTGTCATTATTTCATGTGTCATTATTTCATGTTACATTATTTCATGTGTCATTATTTCATGTGTTATTATTTCATGTGTCATTATTTCATGTGTCATTATTTCATGTTAAATTATTTCATGTGTCATTATTTCATGTTATTATTTCATGTTCATTATTTCATGTTTACTTATTTCATGTTACATTATTTCATGTTACATTATTTTTACATTATGTCATTATTTCATGTGTTATTATTTCATGTGTTCATTATTTCATGTGTCATTATTTCATGTGTCATTATTTCATGTGTCATTATTTCATGTGTCATTATTTCATGTGTCATTATTTCATGTGTCATTATTTCATGTGTCATTATTTCATGTGTCATTATTTCATGTTTCATTATTTCATGTGTCATTATTTCATGTGTCATTATTTCATGTGTCATTATTTCATGTGTCATTATTTCATGTTACATTATTTCATGTTACATTATTTCATGTTACATTATTTCATGTGTCATTATTTCATGTTACATTATTTCATGTTACATTATTTCATGTTACATTATTTCATGTTACATTATATGATTACATTATTTCATGTTACATTATTTCATTATTTTGTACATTATTTCATGTTACATTATATGATGTTACATTGTTTCATGTTACATTATTTCATGTACATTATTTCTGTTACATTATTTCATGTTACATTATTTCATGTTACATTATTTCATTTTACA
Source organism: Arion vulgaris (assembly GCA_020796225.1). NCBI lineage: Eukaryota > Metazoa > Mollusca > Gastropoda > Stylommatophora > Arionidae > Arion > Arion vulgaris. The sequence goes on along the minus strand of CM036753.1, from coordinate 87,243,332 downwards.
TTATTTCATGTTACATTATTTCATGTCACATTAATATAGCGAATATTAACTGACATATGCTCTCATATTTTGACTAACATACGAGTAGATATGTACGAAAACATATAGATGTAAAATGATTGATTAATTGATTAAGTGACTGATTGGTTGTTTGATTTAAAATCAATCATTGCACTTCGATGAATAACCATGTGTATTCTGATATCTTTCTAACATACAAAGACACCAGCGACAGTACACAAACTCTGTAGCACAGGAAGTGTCCCGATGTAATTTGTTGACGATGGTGAACTTTAGTAGAAAGTTGCTTTGTTTTTAATGAATAGTGCCCGAACAGCGACTTTCTTGTACACTTCTATCGATTTTCAACTGCTAAAGGTTCTTTTACGCATTCAACTTTAACGCGAAACCTACGTTTTATTGTTCGTCTTCGATAGAACTAGGAACTTGACCATACCTACATTTAGTTCAAGGTTTACTGGAAAATAGTCAAATCGCTCCAGGCGGGAAACAACTGATTAATGTTGAAGCTAGTTTTGTACCTCCACGCCACAGAAACTCCCAAATATGTATGCAGATTATCAAGACAGAATATACACACACAAAGATGCACTCAATGAGTATGCTCAGGAATAGTGAAACAGGATGGGCTAGGAGACATTGGATCGTAGCTGTGGAGGTATAAGTTGCTGTGGAGGAGTAGCTGTGGAGGTCTAAGCTGACAAAGATCAGTTTTATTTTGTGCCAGGGCATGCAGGTGTAAGGGGGAATGAACGTGTGGATAGGCTTGCAGGTATGGCTGCTGTACAAAGCGGCGAGCAATGGACCAGGCTGATATTATAAATTCCTTAAGGGAGAGAGGCCGTATACATGATTCACGTAATAGCGGTGAATCTACAACTCTAACCAGACTGCAAGAACTCAAAGTTAAGTGTGGTGTAGCTCGACAAGAACGCTATGCTGGCAGACAAAGAAGAATTGTAAACCAACAAAGAACCGGTGTCGTTAGTCGCCACACTCTGATGGACATACTGAGGGAGAGATCGGAGCACTTATGGACTAATTTGTTCGACGTGCAGTGATGGTGATCCGACGACTAAACTAAACTAAACACAAAGATGCACAGACTGACAGGTAAACAAACGCCTGACACACACACACACACACTCATTTATGTACACAAACATAGACAAACGCACACGTAGACACGCATACAGATTTTTAAATATAGATATTTACAATCGACGTAGATACTCAAAGAGATGTAGAGACGCTCTCAGAGAATCGAAAATGCAGGCATACACATACAAAATCATACAAACATAAATAAGCACACAAACAGACACACATATATAACAAGTCTATTTGTCTAAACTCGCCATTGAGCAGACATATAACAGAAGCAAGCCATTTTATGCATAGATAATTATACAACCTAATAGAGCTTCACTAGTGACACAACAATAACAGCTCTCAAGCCTTGCAGATTATTTCCATAAGAATTATTGTGAGTTTCGTTTACACCAGAGGTTCTCAGCCGGATAGGAAGGGAGGTCTCCAACAAGAGAGGGGTTATTTCAGGGCTCTAGAAGCAGTGATTGAATCTATAGATTCAACGTGTTGACATATTGAGATTTCTTCAAGCTATAATTCCACAGATTTTACACAAATAGATAACACAGCACTGGTTAGTTATTGGTTATTGGTTACTGAGCCGACGTCATTACACTCCGGGCAGACCCATAAGTACTCAGTCTCCCCCAAGAGGATGTCGAAGGGTGCCCTGATAGTTCCTGTGGCTCGCTGGTTAAACACACTTCTCACTCTGCCCATCAGGCATCAGATTAGTCAGTACGTAGATATGTGAGTACACATCGATCTGTCTTTATTTAAGAGCACTGAATATAGGAAAGCAGAAGAAAAGACATAGAAAAGTTAATTGTCAAATTAGTGGAAGGTTTTGGGACATGAAGTGAAGAACAAAATTTACAGTATTTCACATGACACTATTCAATGAAAGAACCAACGGCATGGCCTTTAGAATAAAAGATCAAGTTTCTACACAAAATCAAGTCTGCAGCATTTTGCATATTTTTTAATTTAACTTGATAAATCAACTGATGTGGCATCTTGTTCCCATTTATTTGTATTTGCCAGATATATTTACACAAGTTGGTCTGAAGTGTATTTTAGCATCTTCAAAAGACTTCAAACGGCTCAAATATGTTAGAAATGGTTTCATCTATTCTTTAATTAGCAAATATAATCAATGATAGTGTCTGTGGGAGATGAACATATTGAGCATAAGTTGAGCTGCAAATAAATTCTTAATGTTAACCCATTCCACCCCCTGAGCCGATGCACTGGCTCGCTGTGTTTTTTTAAGATTATGCAAAACCACTGTACTGGCTAATTTAGTATACATTGTAAAATAAGTGCGTCCGAATGTTAAAAAACAGTACAGAGTGGAAAGGGTTAACGTTAGTGTGAAAAAGTGAGTTCTAAAAGGGAAAGTTTATCATTGTCTGGTCTGATCCTATGTCGGCCACGGGTCTCAAAAACTCTTCCAGCTCCAACAAGAAACGCTTTCATAAAACAATTATAATTTTGAATTTTGTCAAAGGAGGAGACCTCAGTTCACAACTTATCAAGCAGTTATGTATTGACATTAGTTCAGATCTCACATGTCTCCTTGTCTACACAAATGTTTGATGGTTTTTCTCAATCCATCAACCATGTGCAGTAAAAGCTGAAGGATTGACTTCATTGCACCGGGTTTTACCCCATACAGCTCGGTCCTTCTCCGCAGAAATGGCACGCCACCTGCCGAGATTATTGCACGAAGCACGAACTCCGTAGCTTCAGCAACAATCCTAGGGGTCTCTGGAAAAACTACACTCGTGAACAGAATGGCGCGATCCGGACTCGAACCCACGACCTTCAACTCACAAGGCAAATGGCTTAACCACTTAGTCACAGAGACCTTCAACTCACAAGGCAAATGGCTTAACCACTTAGCCACAGAGACCTTCAACTCACAAGGCAAATGGCTTAACCACTTAGCCACAGAGACCTTCAACTCACAAGGCAAATGGCTTAACCACGTAGACACAGAGACCTTCAACTCACAAGGCAAATGGCTTAACCACTTAGCCACAGAGAGCCGCCCCACGACCTTCAACTCACAAGGCAAACGGCTTAACCACTTAGCCACAGAGAGCCGCCCCACGACCTTCAACTCACAAGACAAATGGCTTAACCACTTAGCCACAGAGACCTTCAACTCACAAGACAAATGGCTTAACCACTTAGCCACAGAGACCTTCAACTCACAAGACAAATGGCTTAACCACTTAGCCACAGAGACCTTCAACTCACAAGACAAATGGCTTAACCACTTAGCCACAGAGACCTTCAACTCACAAGACAAATGGCTTAACCACTTAGCCACAGAGACCTTCAACTCACAAGGCAAATGGCTTAACCACTTAGCCACAGAGACCTTCAACTCACAAGACAAATGGCTTAACCACTTAGCCACAGAGACCTTCAACTCACAAGGCAAATGGCTTAACCACTTAGCCACAGAGACCTTCAACTCACAAGACAAATGGCTTAACCACTTAGCCACAGAGACCTTCAACTCACAAGGCAAATGGCTTAACCACTTAGTCACAGAGACCTTCAACTCACAAGGCAAATGGCTTAACCACTTAGCCACAGAGACCTTCAACTCACAAGGCAAATGGCTTAACCACTTAGCCACAGAGACCTTCAACTCACAAGGCAAATGGCTTAACCACGTAGACACAGAGACCTTCAACTCACAAGGCAAATGGCTTAACCACTTAGCCACAGAGAGCCGCCCCACGACCTTCAACTCACAAGGCAAACGGCTTAACCACTTAGCCACAGAGAGCCGCCCTAGACCTTCAACTCACAAGACAAATGGCTTAACCACTTAGCCACAGAGACCTTCAACTCACAAGACAAATGGCTTAACCACTTAGCCACAGAGACCTTCAACTCACAAGACAAATGGCTTAACCACTTAGCCACAGAGACCTTCAACTCACAAGACAAATGGCTTAACCACTTAGCCACAGAGACCTTCAACTCACAAGACAAATGGCTTAACCACTTAGCCACAGAGACCTTCAACTCACAAGACAAATGGCTTAACCACTTAGCCACAGAGACCTTCAACTCACAAGGCAAATGGCTTAACCACTTAGCCACAGAGACCTTCAACTCACAAGACAAATGGCTTAACCACTTAGCCACAGAGACCTTCAACTCACAAGGCAAATGGCTTAACCACTTAGCCACAGAGACCTTCAACTCACAAGACAAATGGCTTAACCACTTAGCCACAGAGACCTTCAACTCACAAGGCAAATGGCTTAACCACTTAGCTACAGAGACCTTCAACTCACAAGACAAATGGCTTAACCACTTAGCCACAGAGACCTTAAACTCACAAGGCAAATGGCTTAACCACTTAGCCACAGAGACCTTCAACTCACAAGGCAAATGGCTTAACCACTTAGCCACAGAGACCTTCAACTCACAAGGCAAATGGCTTAACCACTTAGCCACAGAGACCTTCAACTCACAAGACAAATGGCTTAACCACTTAGCCACAGAGACCTTCAACTCACAAGGCAAATGGCTTAACCACTTAGCCACAGAGACCTTCAACTCACAAGACAAATGGCTTAACCACTTAGCCACAGAGACCTTCAACTCACAAGGCAAATGGCTTAACCACTTAGCCACAGAGACCTTCAACTCACAAGGCAAATGGCTTAACCACTTAGCCACAGAGACCTTCAACTCACAAGGCAAATGGCTTAACCACTTAGCCACAGAGACCTTCAACTCACAAGACAAATGGCTTAACCACTTAGCCACAGAGACCTTCAACTCACAAGGCAAATGGCTTAACCACTTAGCCACAGAGACCTTCAACTCACAAGGCAAATGGCTTAACCACTTAGCCACAGAGACCTTCAACTCACAAGGCAAATGGCTTAACCACTTAGCCACAGAGACCTTCAACTCACAAGGCAAATGGCTTAACCACTTAGCCACAGAGACCTTCAACTCACAAGGCAAATGGCTTAACCACGTAGACACAGAGACCTTCAACTCACAAGGCAAATGGCTTAACCACTTAGCCACAGAGAGCCGCCCCACGACCTTCAACTCACAAGGCAAACGGCTTAACCACTTAGCCACAGAGAGCCGCCCCACGACCTTCAACTCACAAGACAAATGGCTTAACCACTTAGCCACAGAGACCTTCAACTCACAAGACAAATGGCTTAACCACTTAGCCACAGAGACCTTCAACTCACAAGACAAATGGCTTAACCACTTAGCCACAGAGACCTTCAACTCACAAGACAAATGGCTTAACCACTTAGCCACAGAGACCTTCAACTCACAAGACAAATGGCTTAACCACTTAGCCACAGAGACCTTCAACTCACAAGACAAATGGCTTAACCACTTAGCCACAGAGACCTTCAACTCACAAGGCAAATGGCTTAACCACTTAGCCACAGAGACCTTCAACTCACAAGACAAATGGCTTAACCACTTAGCCACAGAGACCTTCAACTCACAAGGCAAATGGCTTAACCACTTAGCCACAGAGACCTTCAACTCACAAGACAAATGGCTTAACCACTTAGCCACAGAGACCTTCAACTCACAAGGCAAATGGCTTAACCACTTAGCCACAGAGACCTTCAACTCACAAGACAAATGGCTTAACCACTTAGCCACAGAGACCTTCAACTCACAAGGCAAATGGCTTAACCACTTAGCCACAGAGACCTTCAACTCACAAGGCAAATGGCTTAACCACTTAGCCACAGAGACCTTCAACTCACAAGGCAAATGGCTTAACCACTTAGCCACAGAGACCTTCAACTCACAAGACAAATGGCTTAACCACTTAGCCACAGAGACCTTCAACTCACAAGGCAAATGGCTTAACCACTTAGCCACAGAGACCTTCAACTCACAAGACAAATGGCTTAACCACTTAGCCACAGAGACGTTCAACTCACAAGGCAAATGGCTTAACCACTTAGCCACAAAGACCTTCAACTCACAAGGCAAATGGCTTAACCACTTAGCCACAGAGACCTTCAACTCACAAGGCAAATGGCTTAACCACTTAGCCACAGAGACCTTCAACTCACAAGGCAAATGGCTTAACCACTTAGCCACAGAGACCTTCAACTCACAAGGCAAATGGCTTAACCACTTAGCCACAGAGACCTTCAACTCACAAGGCAAATGGCTTAACCACTTAGCCACAGAGACCTTCAACTCACAAGGCAAATGGCTTAACCACTTAGCCACAGAGACCTTCAACTCACAAGACAAATGGCTTAACCACTTAGCCACAGAGACCTTCAACTCACAAGGCAAATGGCTTAACCACTTAGCCACAGAGACCTTCAACTCACAAGGCAAATGGCTTAACCACTTAGCCACAGAGACCTTCAACTCACAAGACAAATGGCTTAACCACTTAGCCACAGAGACCTTCAACTCACAAGGCAAATGGCTTAACCACTTAGCCACAGAGACCTTCAACTCACAAGGCAAATGGCTTAACCACTTAGCCACAGAGACCTTCAACTCACAAGGCAAATGGCTTAACCACTTAGCCACAGAGACCTTCAACTCACAAGACAAATGGCTTAACCACTTAGCCACAGAGACCTTCAACTCACAAGGCAAATGGCTTAACCACTTAGCCACAGAGACCTTCAACTCACAAGGCAAATGGCTTAACCACTTAGCCACAGAGACCTTCAACTCACAAGGCAAATGGCTTAACCACTTAGCCACAGAGACCTTCAACTCACAAGGCAAATGGCTTAACCACTTAGCCACAGAGACCTTCAACTCACAAGACAAATGGCTTAACCACTTAGCCACAGAGACCTTCAACTCACAAGGCAAATGGCTTAACCACTTAGTCACAGAGACCTTCAACTCACAAGGCAAATGGCTTAACCACTTAGCCACAGAGACCTTCAACTCACAAGACAAATGGCTTAACCACTTAGCCACAGAGACCTTCAACTCACAAGGCAAATGGCTTAACCACTTAGCCACAGAGACCTTCAACTCACAAGGCAAATGGCTTAACCACTTAGCCACAGAGACCTTCAACTCACAAGGCAAATGGCTTAACCACTTAGCCACAGAGAGCCGCCCCACGACCTTCAACTCACAAGGCAAATGGCTTAACCACTTAGCCACAGAGAGCCGCCCACGACCTTCAACTCACGAGGCAAATGGCTTAACCACTTAGCCACAGAGAGCCGTCCCACGACCTTCAACTCACAAGGCAAATGGCTTAACCACTTAGCCACAGAGACCACCAACCATGTACAGTTTCCGCATCGAATGTTGGCTGTAATTACTCTCCAATAAATTATATCTGTTATTCAAGTTATGTTATGTCAATAAGTTATTCAAGGAGACCCTGAAACGAACTTTGCTGAGAGAGGCAAGACATATCGGTTTCAGTTTCATGAAAGAGATTCAGCAAGTTGCCCAGGATAGAGTGGTATGGAGAGACCCTTACTTGCAGGCCCTATGTAATGTATAACGGTACGAGAGGAATTATTATTATTATTAAGTTATGTATGTTGCTCTGACTGTACACTCTGTCAGACTTGTGTATGTCCACCTGCTTGTGTTTCCCTCCCAATTGTATCTCATTCTTCCTCTTCTGTTTTCTACCTTACCTTCCAAGATGGTCATAAACATGGTGTCATATCTCTTAATTTAACCAAAATATTCCATTAGTCGAATATATATCTCATTCAACGGTTCCCTTTTCACTCGTAGCCGTTAGAGTACTTGTTTATTACTTTTCTTATCTTTCCTTGACGCTCACCGTCTATTTATGTATATCCACAATTCGCAAGATTCATTTCTTCTCCCCATCTTTGTGCCCATTGTTCACTTTTCCGCTCCACACGACAATGGTGAATGTATGTAACATTTGGTAAGTCTTACCATTGGTGTATTTGTTTTGATGTTAATACACTTTTCATGTTGTTAAATATGTTCTTGACTATTTCTATTCTCTTTGAACTTCCTTTCGTAACTACCATCTTCTGCTATTATTTGTCCCAGATATAAATAACTTTACACCTGTTCCAATCTTTCCTTATTTATCATTTTCTTTAACGTCTTTATCATCTATCTAGTTTTAATTATAACCATTTGTTTATTTGTTTTCAATATTAATATCCAAGTCACATATTTTACTTTTTTGTGTTATTAAATTTTTTTGTTCGTTGTCCGCTAACGTCACTTTATCATCCGCATGGTTCTCTCAAGAAAATGTAACTGAGCATGTACTTGAACTTAAATTGTATATTTTTATTTTACTCAGAGTAAGATACAATTTTGTTATCTCCTTAAATAACGAGGAATGGAGTTTTTTAGTCGCTGAATAAACTTAATCTTCAGATGCACAGAAGAAATACAAACGTTGTATGTAATACTTATTGATTCCAGAAAGCTTTCCTGAGCAAACTAGCAAATAGAAATCGGAATGAAGGACACGGTAAAACAAATCTTACAATGTTTGTGAAAACATCAATTTGTGTTGTTGATGGTGAAGATCAAATGTTGCATCGTTTGTTTGAGATATCATCAGTTCTTGCTGTCAACGGGGAAAATCAAACTTTGCAATATTTGAAATATCATCAGTTTTTTATGCTAATTGTCAAAATAAATTGTTGCAATGTTTGAGATATCATTAGCTCTTGGTGCGTACGGTGAAAATGAAATCTTGTAATGTTTGTTTGAAACATCATCAATTGTTGTTGCTAATTGTGAAGCTCAAATGATGAAATGTGTAAGATATCATCAGTTGTTGTTGATAATTGTGAAGATCAAATGCTGAAATGTTTGAGGTATCATCAGTTGTTGTTAATTGTGAAGATCAAATGCTGAAATGTTTGATGTATCATCAGTTGTTGCTGCTAATTGTGAAGATCAAATGCTGAAATGTGTGATATATCATCAGTTGTTGTTGCTAATTGGGAAAATCAAATGCTGAAATGTGTGATTTTCATCAGTTGTTGCTGCTAATTGTGAAGATCAAATGCTGAAATGTGTGATATATCATCAGTTGTTGTTGCTAATTGGGAAAATCAAATGCTGAAATGTGTGATATATCATCAGTTGTTGTTGCTAATTGGGAAAATCAAATGCTGAAATGTGTGATATATCATCAGTTGTTGTTGCTAATTGGAAAAATAAAATGCTGAAATGTGTGATATATCATCAGTTGTTGTTGCTAATTGGGAAAATCAAATGCTGAAATGTGTGATGTATCATCAGTTGTTGTTGCTAATTGGGAAAATCAAATGCTGAAATGTGTGATGTATCATCAGTTGTTGTTGCTAATTGGGAAAATGAAATGCTGAAATGTGTGATATATCATCAGTTGTTGTTGCTAATTGTGAAAATAAAATTCTGCAATTAGTGAGATATCACTAGCTCTTGATCATGATTCCGCTCTTGCTTCTGATGGTAAAGCGAAAGTATAGTGCGTCCAGATTTTGTGACAAAAAGGCGGAGGTTGCACAATTTAACACTAAAGTTCAGTTGGTGGATCTGGTGCTAAATTCACTCAATTTTTTTTTGAATTTCTGGAACCAAAGACAGATCGGGGCAACAGACACTTTTGACTTTTGAAAGCCCAACTTTGGAATAATAAAATCATATAATAACTTATTCGTGCAGGAATTTATAGACCAATGCGACTATTTTGCGACTGTGTGTGTAATCTTACACCTACTGTTCACCATTGTCATAGACTGGGTAATGAATAAAACAACTATAGAAAAGGCAAAAGGTATAAGATGGACTCTTACATCAACCCTGGAAGACCTAGAATTTTCTGATTAGATCACACTTTCACCTCACACAAATAAAAATAAAAGGAAAAAACTAGTACCGCTATATGGTTTGGCTGAAAATCAATAAGAAAAAAATCAGAAATAATGACTCCGATCATGGCTACCTCAGCACGTCAAACTGGAAGATAAATCCTTTCAAATGCAACTGCTTTTACTTATCTTGGAAGTGTTATCAACCACAACGGAGGAGCTGGACATTACGAGCAGACTGGATAAAACATGAAGTGCATTCATACTCTTCAGACGGTCTGGAAATCAACCTAATACAACATGAGAACCAAGAATATTTATACCACAGCTGCAGGCTATCAACTTTACTATACGGGTGAGTATGTTGGAGAATGACAGAAAAAGGCATGTCCAAACTTTCCACCTTACGTACAACTTGTCTGCGAATAATGCTACACGAGTTCTGGCCAAAAGCTATCTTTAAACAACAATTACTTTCACAGTAGGAGAATATAATTATCATAGTTTCTCGATCGTTTATTATCATAGTTTAAATTTGACGCTGGAGATGAGTCGGACATGTGATACGTATGGAACCTAACTCAATTACGAATATAGCACTGAGGAACACCAGAGGGTAAACGGAAACGTGGAAGACCCAAAACAACTTGGAGGATAACGGTAGAACAGGAACTAAATGAAATGAATCCCTTATAGAACAAAATACATATGAATAGATACGAATGGGATGCAGTTGTTGTTGTCCTAAGCACCAAGGTCGTCGTCACAGACTAGAGAACAACTATATATATATATATAGAGAGAGAGAGAGAGTATTTTGAATTTTCTGCGTTTCGATTTTCATTTCTTGACCGGATAATGAGCTAATTTAGTTTCCCGGTGCATACATTGCATGCATAGTGGGTTAATCGACCATCATACAACATAAGTCATGATTATGCGCAGCAGAACGGAAAATTACCAGAAAACGTAATAGCATCTCGGACAGAAAAAAAATCAGTTTAAAATCGCTTGTTTACTTATTAAAATAATCCGAAGTCCGAAATATTTCTAAACCTGATCCGCAAACATAATAAATTGACTTTTTTCGGTGACATGAAAACTGAAGCAAACTGTGGATCACTTTGTAATATCTTCTGTTTTGTTCCATATAGCAAGAACGAATATAATATCAACATCAACCAAGTTCTGCCATGACTGCACACAAAGATGCGCCGGCAATATGTTACATACAACGCATATCATTTCATGGTACGATTTAATGAGAATACATTGCTGAATTACCGACAGCTACCGCATCAATATTTGGTCGAAATATATGTCAACATTCTTCTTTTCATCTCTTCCACCATTTACTTCTTTATAGAAGTGTTGGTGGTGGGTGGGTGGGGGTGATCTTGTGTCTGCCTTTTTTAAGGCACTTTGAAACCGGTATTCCTTTTCGTAAGTCTGTTCTTGATGCCGTCGCTCCATCTTTTGCGTGGTCTTCCTCTTGCTTTGTACTCGTTATACCTTTGCTGCGTGACTCTCTGTGGTAGGCGATACCAGGGCATTCTTGTCAGGTGTCTAAACCATTTAATATGTCGATCTTTTATGAATTGTATGCCAAGATTGAGACGTTGAAAGAATGCTATTCATCCAAGAGTGAACCAAAAGAAACTTCGTGTCGATGGTTATATTCAGTAGAAATGCGTGATTGTGAATAATACTAACTGAATGTGCACGACAACCTCCCACGAGGCCATTACCTTGTAGTGGTGGGGAGGCTTGCGTGCTCCAATGATACAGTGAGCTAGGACGGCGGGAACTTATGTTCCCGGAAGGGTTACCTAAGCCGGAAAGGTCACTGAAGAGGGACAGACGAAGCATGGTCTCCTGGTCCTCCAGGTTGGGGGTTGGGCTTGGGCTTGGGACTAACGATCCCATCCTTTAAAATAAAATTAAAGTTACGGAAACAACAACAAACATACAACCTATATACGGGCATGAAGGGCTACCAGAGTCATTGACTCACATGACTGGAAGTGGTGAAAGCCGAAAGGAAGCTACTTTCATGAGGACGGAAGTTCTGAATGCCAAAACCAAGACCAGAATTGGATGCTGAAATGTAAGAACAATGTACGAAACTGGAAAACTATCACAAATAACAGCAGAAATGAGAAGATATAATCTACATATCCTAGGGGTTAGCGAGGGCAGATGGACAGGAAACGGAAGAAGTACCACTGCAACAGGGGAAACAGTCCTTTTTTCTGGACGAGACGATGACCTACACCATGAAGGAGTAGCAGTAATCATCCTAAGAAAAGGCGTGGAAAAGTGTCTGTTGGAATGGAAACCTATCAGCAGCCGCTTGATTAAGATCAGACTAAAGGGAAGCATACAAACATCACAATCCTACAATGCTATGCGCCAACTAATGATAGCGAGGATACAAAGAAAGACTCGTACTACGAAAACCTACAAGCAGAATTAGACAAGTCACCATCCCATGATGTTATCATTGTTATGGGAGATCTCAATGCGAAGGTCGGACAAGACAACACGCATAGTTATAGAACTATGGGAAAATATGGATGTGGTATGATGAACGAAAATGGGGAACGTTTAGTAAACCTCTGCAGCATGAACAATCTCGTTATAGGAGGAACCCTATTTCAACATTTGGATATCCACAAACTAACATGGTATTCCCCTAATGGCAGAGATAAAACCCAAATATACCATATAATGATCAATGGACCCTGGAGACGCTCGCTGCTAGATGTTATAGTCAAGAGAGGTGCAGACGTTGGTAGCGACCACCACCTAGTCACAGCCTATGTCAAACTTAAACTAAGAAAAACAGGACAACAGAAAAACTTCCAAAAGAGGTTCGATGTGGATAGACTAAAAGACACGGAAGTAAGGGATAAGTTTATAATGCAGATAAAGAACAGATTCCAAGCCCTAGAAAGTAATGAAAATACGGATGAAACTGACAACATAGATAGAACATGGGACAACATAGCATCTATATATAGCAAAAGCAGTGAAACATGTCTAGGGTAACGCACAAAGAAAAGAAAAGAATGGATAACACCAACAACATGGAAAATAATAGACAGCCGAAGAATATTAAAAAGAAATTGTTAGAAGCAAAGTCTGAAAGACTGAAAGCAAGATACCAAGAACAGTACAAAAGCGCAAGTAAAGAAATCAAACGGGCTGTGAGAGCTGACAAAATGTTGAAGACCTGGCAGTGCAGGCAGAAGAAGCAGCAAAAAGTGTGATCAGGGAACAGTGTACAAAATTACAAAGCTAATAAGTGGGAAACATTACAGGAGATCAAATACTCTCATAAAGGATAAGAATGGAATACTATTGACAACGGAAAAGGAACAAGAAATACGATGGACAGAGCATTTTAAAGAATTGTTAAACAGACCACCGCCAACGGTAGTAGCAGACATACCAGAACCAACAGAGGAATTAGAAATTGGCATTGAAACACCCAGCCGGGATGAGATCATTACAGCCATTAAATCTCTTAAGAATAACAAGGCACCAGGGAATGATAACTTAAAAGCAGAACTATTCAAAATAGACCCAGAACTTGCAGCTAATATATTGCAACCCTTGTTTACTACTATATGGAATGCCCAAATAATACCTGATGCATGGAACAGAGGAGTCATCATCAAGATACCTAAAAAGGGCTCCCTTGCCGATTGCAATAATTGGCGTGGAATAACACTGCTTTCTGTCCCAAGTAAAATCTTAAGCAAAATCATCGTACAACGCATTACTGATGCTGTGGATAAGAAACTGAGAAAGGAACAAGCAGGATTTCGGAGAGGACGGAGCTGTATAGGCCAAATATTTGCTCTTAGAAATATCATAGAGCAATGCACAGAATGGCAAAGCAAACTCTATATCAACTTTGTAGATTTTGAAAAGCTTTTGATAGCATACACCGCGAAAGTCTATGGCGTATCCTAAGATGATCTGGAATCCCACTGTGTTTTATAAATATTATAAAAGCTGCTACAGCAAGTTTGCATGCAGTGTTGAAACCTCAGAGCTAAAGTTTGAAGTCAAAACAGGCGTGCGACAAGGATGTGTTATGTCAGCCCTATTATTCAACACTGTCATAGATTGGGTGATGCGTAAAACAACGGAAGATAAGGCAAGAGGTATTAGATGGACGCTCACATCCACTCTGGAGACCTAGATTTTGCAGATGACATCGCACTCCTATCTCATGCACATAGACATATGCAGGAAAAGACCTGCCGCATTAACCAATATAGTGAGATGGTTGGGCTGAAAATAAATCAGAAGAAAACTGAAGTAATGACTCTGAACATCGCAACCCCAGCACCAGTCAAACTAGAAGGTAAAACCCTCCGAGATACAACCGCTTTTACATATCTTGAAGTGTTATTAGCAATGAAGGAGGCGCTGGATCTGACATTAAAAACAGACTGAGTAAGGCACGAAGTGCATTCATGACCCTTCAGACCGCCTTGAAATCTGCCCAATACAGCATCAGAACCAAGACTAGTATCTACAACAGCTGTGTGCTGTCAACATTGCTGTACGGATCGGAATGCTGGGGAATGACAGAACAGGATATGTACAGACTCTCCACCTTTCACACAACTTGTCTGCGAAAAATCTTACGCGTGTACTGGCCAACTACTATCTCGAACCAAGAATTGCTTGCACGATGCCAACAAGAGAATATGGGCACTATCATCCGAAGACGACGCTGGAGATGGATTGACATGTGATGCGCATGGAGACTGGCTCCGACACGAAAACTGCACTGAGATGGACTCCAGAGGGTAGGCGAAAGCGTGGAAGACCCAAGACGACCTGGAGGAGAACGATAGAGCAAGAACTGAAGGAAATGAATCATAGCTGGAACACAATACAGAGCAAGGCCATGAACAGGGAAGAATGGTGTGCGTTTGTTGCTGCCCTAAACGCCAAGGGCGTAACATACTAAAGAAGAAGAAGAGTGCACGACAAGTTAGCGATTTGGCCGTCAGCAGTAATGAGTAGATAAATGATGATCAATGATAAATAATGTAGATATTAGATTGGAATTTAAAATGATTAAAATAACTGAATAGTTCACCTATTTATCTAGCAGCTTTGACTGCATGAACGATACCAAATAAGAAATTATTCTACGAATTGTCAAAGCAACATCAGTTTTTAAAAACCTGAACACAATATAGAGCTCCATATGGGTGATGTGATCAACATCCCGCGGCCTCTTTTACTTCCCATTGCATTTTCTGGTACCCAATTGAGACTAGGTCGTCCTAGGAGCCGTTATAGTTGGTAATATACTCCACACTCACTGTGGATTCGAACTCGGACCACGTACATAAGAAGCAAGTTCAATAAGAATGACCTTAATGCGTTCAAGAATTTAACTATATTCACTTCAGCATGTACTAGAGAGATCTAAATGGGTATACAGGAGAAGGGTTGACTTCATTACTCCGGTTCACCTCATATGACTCCGTCCATGTCAGCAGAAATGGCACATCATCTACCGAGAGTGTTGCACAAAGCACGAACTTCGTAGCTCCAACAATAATCCTAGGGATCTCGTAACAAGAATTGCCCATATGACTCGGTCCGGATTCGAATCCCCAACCTACCGAACGACAAGCAAACGTCTTAACCATTCCACCTTAGAAACCCCGGTTCTCCTTAAGTGGTGCGACAATACACGTCTGCGGCTATTGTCATCATCGATGGCGATAGACGACTAGTATGCAAATTCTCATATTAATGCGATCATACGCTTTAAATAGCTTTTAGCTGCATGAATAAAATACCACATAGCCTTTTCATACCGTAGTCTATAAATTGCATTCCTTTTTTCACTACACCAAGTATGCAGGAAGTAAGTGGGTCAATTACTTTCCTCATTTGAGAAACGTCGAGTGCAAGAATTTAACCCACAACCCTGCCCGTCTGCCCAGCGTGTTCGTAGCGCGTTGGACTACGGGTGACTATCCCTCTGTGTGTGCGAGTTCAATTCCGCGGGATTGCAGATAAAGTCACAGATTCCCCAGATTTACGATGTCCATGGCACTGAGCCGAAGAGCTGAAAAGTTCAAGTGCTTCTGGATCGGGGAAAAAAAACCACAACCCTCATGTGGCCGACTTAGAAAGAGAACGCTCATTGCACTAATCTCTCCCACTTCTAACGATATACATATATTTGTTTGTATGTTTGTGTGAGTATGTATATTTGTGTGTGTATGTATGTGTATGTGTGTGCGAGCACGGGCACATACACCATGTCAAACACTATAAACTGTTTGCTAACTTGACGTATGTTCCGTTTCCTAATCAAAATGATAGTGTTAAAATGTGATCACAATCAAACAAATGCTATAAATTTGCCAATGGTTTGTGTTACACATTCACAAAGTCAAGAGCAGAGAACAAATTACACATACTACGTACATACCTGGAGTTTGCGCTTACATCCGCTGTGCAGGCGTTATTGCCGTTCTCCCAGTCTTTAAGCGTTTCAATTTAAGGTGCCTCGCGCGTGCTTGTGTATTGTGTTGATGAATTCACGCACGTGCCGCCTGCGTTTAAAACAGCGCCACGATTCTGCTCCTTTCGCCTCAGATATTGACACACATTGAAGCTTGATGAAACAAAATTTCTAGTAGACAAAGTTATGAAAGTCTTTAGAAGATTTTCAAAGTATCGATTATGATAGACTGATTTTTCTTTCACGCATTCACCACAGAAAAACTGTGATCGTTTTTCACGCATTCACTACACAACGACTGTGGTCTTTCTTCCATGCATTCACACACTTTTTTGCAGATCCATAAGCACTTGAGCTTTCAGCTCTTCGGTTCGGTGCCATGGACATCGTAACCCTTCGGTTCGATGCCACGAACACCGTAAATCTGGAGAACATGTGGCTTTTCTGCCAGCCCGAGGAATTCAACCCGCACTCACAGGGAGCTTGTCACCCGTCGTCCAACGCGCCACGAACACGCTGAGCAAGCGGACACATTCACCACATAAAGACTGATCTTTCTTCGATGCACTCACGAGGGAAGGACTGTGATCGTTCTTCCATGTATTCACCACAGTAAGGCTGAACACCAAATATGACAAAATGTGAATGTTTCCCCACATAATATACAAACGTTTCTCATTAACTGACAATTTGTTTCCTGTGACGTTCTACGAGCATAGGTCCTTTGTAATGTTCTATCTGAGTATGGCACTTTATTCTGTGTCATTATATGTTACGAGTGGTACTCGGTTCCAGACATATTGACTCTTGTTATTTCCTTGTGTATTGATCTTATTCGTGCTGTCATATTCATTAGTGATGGAAAACTCCGTTTGCAGGTTGACAGTGAATCTCGACAAATACAACCAGAGATTTTATTTGAGAGAACGTGATAAACATGTTGTTTAATTATGTCTAGATTTTCCCTCTCTATCTCTCTCTCTCTCACTATCTCTCTCTCTCTCTCTCTCTCTCTTCTTCTCTCTCTATCTACTTCTATCTATCTATCTATCTATCTCTATCTTACAATTGGAATTTGCTGATAATCGTATACGTGTCTCTGTGTGTGTATATATGTATATATAAATGTGTGTATATATGTATGTGTGAGTGTGTACATATTTGTGAGTTACAATCTTGACACGGCATAAATTATATGTGCTTCTGTGTGTATGGATGTGTGAGTGTGTGTATGTGTGTGGGTTACAATCTTGACAATGCATAAAATCCTAAAGGTCAAAAGCCAAAGGGTTGACTATGTTGCATCGGGTTTTTGCCCCATATAGCTCGGTCCCTCTCCGCAGAAATGGGACGCCGTCTGCCGAAAGTATTGCACACAGCACGAACTCCGTAGTTCCGACAACAATCTTAGGAGTCTCTTGAAAAAATGTACTTGTGAACAGAACGGCGCAGTCCAGATTCAAACTCGCGTCCATCGGAACGCAAGTCAAATGCTTAATCACTTGGCCACAGTGTCACTCGAAGTCATGTTTGAATGATAAGACATGTTTGAATGATAAGACATGTTTAAATGACAAGACATGTTTGAATGACAAGACATGTTTGAATGACAAGACATGTTTGAATGACAAGACATGTTTGAATGACAAGACATGTTTGAATGATAAGACATTTTTGAATGACAAGACATGTTTGAATGACAAGGCATGTTTGAATGACAAGACATGTTTGAATGACAAGACATGTTTGAATGACATAAGAGCATGTTTGAATGACAAGACATGTTTGAATGACAAGACATGTTTTGAATGACAAGACATGTTTGAATGACAAGGCATGTTTGAATGACAAGCATGTTTGAATTACAAGACATGTTTGAATGTTAATACAAGCATGTTTGAATGACAAGACATGTTTGAATGACAAGACATGTTTGAATGACAAGACATGTTTTGAATTTTACTAAGGCATGTTGAATCGAATGACAAGACATGTTTGAATGACAAGCATGTTGGATAACGTGGAAAGACAAGGCATGTTTGAATGACAAGACATGTTTGAATACAAGACATGTTTGAATGACAAGGACATGTTTGAATGACAAGACATGTTGAATGAAGGCATGTTTAAATGACAAGACATGTTGAATAAGACATGTTTAAGATTTAATGACAAGACATGTTTGAATGACAAAGACATGTTGAAGAAAACATGTTTGAATGACAAGGCATGTTGGAATAACAAGACATGTTTGAATGACAAGACATGTTTGAATGACAAGACATGTTTGAATGACAAGGCATGTTTGAATGACAAGACATGTTTGAATGACAACAAGACATGTTTGAATGACAAGGCATGTTGGAATGACAAGACATGTTTGAATGACAAGACATGCTTGAATGACAAGACATGTTGGAATAACAAGGCATGTTTGAATGACAAGACATGTTTGAATGACAAGACATGTTGGAATGACAAGACATGTTGGAATGATAGAAAGGTTACATCAAAGAAAGATGCTTTAAGCAACATGCATAAAATTGTTCAACTGAAACTACGCAAGATATGTAACTCATGAATACAAAAATAGCACATGATATTCACGGTTGTGTACACAGTCACGACATGGATAACTTCTTTCATGCACTTTATAGTGTTTGCGGTTCAACATCATCAGCATTATCTTATATCCTCTGTGTAAATGTGAGCACACTTCTCACAGACATGGAAAATATTCATCAACACTGAGTCGAACATTTTAACAATATTCTTAATGAACCATAATATATAAACAATGAAGATATCAACCGACTACCTCAGGCACTTATAAATGAATCACTAGATGTAATATCAAATCTAGAGAAGACACAAGAAAACAATTCGTCAACTTTCTAGTGAAACGGCTATTGACTTTAATTCAAATCTTGTTGAGATTTATAAAGACGATGCTACAGTTCTAATATAGAAACACCATATACTTTATCCACAAATGTAACAGAGTGAAATTATCTCCCAAAAATGTAACAGAGTGAAATTATCTCCCAAAAATGTAACAGAGTGAAATTATCTCCCAAAAATGTAACAGAGTGAAATTATCTCCAAATGTAACAGAGTGAAATTATCTCCAAAATGTAACAGAGTGAAATTATCTCCCAAAATGTAACAGGTGAAATTATCTCCCAAAATGTAACAGTGAAATTATCTCCCAAATGTAACAGAGTGAAATTATCTCCCAAAATGTAACAGAGGAAATTGTTCCCAAATGTAACAGAGGAATTATCTCCAAAATGTAACAAGTGAATTATCTCCCAAAATGTAACAGTGAAATTATCTCCAAAATGTAAGGTGCATTAATCCTTCATTTTTTTTCCCATCCAGAAGCACTTGAGCTTTCGGCTCGGTGCCATGGACATCGTAACCTTCGGTTCGGTGCCACGAACACCGTAAATCTGGGAATCTGTGGCTTTTCTGCCATCCCGCGGAATTGAACCCGCACACACAAAGGGATAGTCACCCGTAGTCCAACGCGCTACGAACACGCTGGGCAGACGGACATCCTTCATGTATACAAACGCAAAAGAAACCACCAAAAGTGTAACAACCATCTTCTTATTATCAATCGCAGAGAACTTATTCCTCGGAATCCTTTAAACCTTCACACGTCGCATCTTGACAGAAGCTTTGAACAGAAAGTCAATGAGTCAGTGTGCATTTACAGAAGGAGGTGGTGGTCCATAAGTAGATATTTGCTGCTGGTCAGTTGCAAGAAAAATGTCAAGAACAGCAGTTGTTACCAGTTCTTCGCTTTCATCTAACTGACTAGAAATTCCACACGGTCAGTAACGAGAATCTCTGGACGATCATAGAAAAATACAACTAACTTGGTATCATCGGCGTGAGTCTGCAAGTGTCATTTTGAAGTTGGTAAAAATGTGTAGAAATTGTTTCTTTTAGAATTTCAATCCAACACTAAATTTCTCAGCCTACTTTAATCCATTTTCAACAACCCCGAGTTCTTTTACGTGTGTGTTCAGCTTGAAAACGTAAAGGTTATTCATCAATCGATCGATCGATCGATTGATTGATTGACTGACTGACTGATTGATTGATTGACTGAATGACTGATTGACTGACTGACTGATTGATTGATTGATTGATTGACTGACTGACTGACTGATTGATTGATTGATTAATTAATTGATTGATTGATTGATTGATTGATTGATTGACTGATTAATTGATTGATTGATTGATGATGATTGATTGATTGATTGATTGATTGATTGATTGATTGATTGATTGATTGATTGATTGATTGATTGATTGATTGATTGATTGATTGAGTGGACCATCGTCATTGCACTTCAGTAAGTAACCATGTGTGTTCCGATCTCATTCTTACGCGTAAAGATAGCAGTGGCAGTGCATGAACTCTGTAGCACCGTCGAGGGTCCCCGATGTAATATAGAAAATGGTAACAATATTTTGCAGGAATTTTATTTTTTCTAATTTTTGCTAATGAATTTTGCCTGTGCAGCGGCTTTCCAGCCTGCTCTTCTCGATTTTGAAATGTTCTTTTACGTGCTCAGCTTGAACACGAGACAAATGTTTTATCGTCCGTCTCCGATATGACTAGGAATCTATAACACCTACACTGAGATCGGGGATCTCTTAGATCATAGATTCCCAAACTTTTTGGCTCACCGCCCACTTTGCACAACATAAACTTTGTAACGCCTCCCTCCACATTATAACAGTTTGCCAACGCCCCCCCTCCCACATATATACATGCTCTATTTTCTCTTTGGCATAGAAAATTGATATATATTTATGTAACATATGGTCAATTTTCATATGATTATATACATGAAATAGAAAATTGATGAAAAAATGGAACGTGTAAGACGGACATAAGATGAATTTAAATGCAGAATTCAAATCTTAAATGATTATTCAATCGCAAAATCACGAAAATAAATTATTTTAAAATATTTATTATTAATTTCTTCTTTAAGGAGCCACCGACCCCTAATCGTCTGACTGCTTCTGAACTCACAATCGCCCTCCTAGAACGCTTCAGCGCCCACTGGGGGGCGGACCACCCACTTTGGGAAACGCTGTCTTAGAATAATATCCCGATGTCCCCACGAAGTTTATATTTTATTGTAAGGCTCCGATTGAACTATAGAAACTTGATCTCACGAAGTCGTTGTGGAAATTCTAGAAACTACTAAATTTCGTGGTCAGCTTGTCATACTGTCAAGTATTCACTTGTATGTTCTCAACGACAACCATATAACTTTTCGTTGTTCCAATTTGTTGTTACTGTCTACAGCTAGTAAGGAAACGTCCATCTTGTTGATAGGAATGACAGTCTTATTTAGGAAGAACATCTGGTAGCATCCGCTTATATCCTGTGTTGACAACTTCTTGGGAAGAAGTAATGACGTCACCAATGATAAATCACTTAACAAAGTATGGGAGCTCGTTTCCTCATATATAATGAAAATATTGCTTGAATATTCTAAAATATGAAAATATCGTTCAGTGTATCGCAGATTAGCCGTGATACTAGCTTTGACACTGTTTTAAAAATATGAAATATGTGTAAAAGAAATCTAACTCATTCGACCTTCTGAGCTGGTAGACTGGGGTTGTTTGTTTTTTAAGATGACTCAAAGCTAGTATACTGGCTAATTCATTCCAAAGGCAAATGACGGAGTGAAATGGTTAATATATATATTCACCCGTCTGCCCAGCGTGTTCGTAGCGCGTTGTACTACGGGTGACAAGCTCCTGTGAGTGCGGGTTCAATTCCGCGGGCTGGCAGAAAAGCCACAGGTTCACCAGATTCACGGTGTTCGTGACACCGAACCGAAGGGTTACTATGTCCACAGCACCGAGCCGAAGAGCTGAAAGCTCAAGTGCTTCTGGATCAGTAATAAAAAATATAAAAATGGTTAATATATGTGGTACATTAAAATAAGTACATAGAATTACAGTTAAGACTAATGATGTAATCTGATATAAGTATCTGGTAACATTTTGTTATTTATTTTCATAACAGTTTGTTTATCCCAACACAGACCAGAAGTCGACATCATATAATATGTTTGAAATATTTCAGCCTAAAATAAAATCGGAAATAAGCTACTGATAACAGTAGTTTGTCTGTTTGCATTCGTTTTTATCAACAAAATTAACCAACATTTATGATCTGTGTGGTTTAGGCCAAAAACGTGTGTACGTTGCGCCTACCGTTAAGTCACTGCAACATGTAGTACAGGTACATCTGAATTTTGACTAAAGTGTATGTAAATGATCTAACAGACAGTAACTGTAAGATTCAGTTTGACAGAAAACCCCCGCTTTCAAGTATCACATCTAGAGTTATACTGTAGCATGGTATCAGATCTGATTTGCTACTAGAGATGTTGTTAGAACCGACTCATGACAGAAAATAGTAGCAAGAATAACATCAATTAAGTCATCATCATCCAGTAGCTTGTTCTGGACTGAACTGTGCCATCAAAACAGGCCTTCGGAATGTCTCTTTATAATACGCCAGATGTCATTATTGCGAACTACATCGGGGACCTCGCCGGTGCTATGGAGTTTGTGCACTGTTACTGAGATCGTCCTGTGTAAGAAAGAGATCGGAGCACACATGGCTACTCACCGAAGTGCAATGATGATGCTCCAATCAATCACTCAATCAATAAATCAAGTCATACATAACGTCATATGTTCATATTTCCTTTGGTCTTCCTTCTTCCTCGTTTTCCTACAACGCCTTCCTCCATAATTGCTCTATCCAAACGTATCTGTCTCTTTATGTGTCTAAAATGCTTTACTTTCCGCAACCTTATTTTTCTCATCATCCAATTTGCTTCAATTCCAGATTTTTGTTTGATGCATGTGTTTGTTATTTTCTCTGTCGATAGACTTTTGAGAGCTCTTCTATAACATTTATCTTCGATAGGACTTATGTGATTTTATGCTGATTTTCTATCAGTATTTTGATTTGCAACAATCCAGATAATTACCTACATCGTTGTCCCATGTCATTCTGTGGCGAATGGCAATGAGAGAGCGGAGGTACTGGCGGAAAATGCTATGATTGAGAATGGGCCTTCTATGAACAAAAGCGACATCATCAACGCTCTAAGAGAAAACATATGATCTGAAGACTAAAACGAAGAAGGTAAAGGGTACTCTTTGCCTCGGTTGTGCAAGTTATACATACCGATAGATGCAGCAAGTCGGGGAAACCACGAGAGAAACCCCAGTAGATGATACATCAATCAATACAGAGCGGGAGTTGTTAGTCTTAACACACTGAAATACATGCTTGGGAGGAGATCGGAGCAATTATGGTCATGTACGATGTGCGATGAAGATGATCATCAAATGAACAATCATGCAACTGGAATATGTGTGCTCTTACAGTAGTTGAGTAGTTGTTGCGCTATTCCCACCAGATACAGGTATATTAGTAGCACTGCAATTAGTATATACAATAACAATAATTGGACACCTGATAGTGGTAGCTGTATTTGTCGTGACAGTAAATGTAGATGATGATGCTGTTGTAATGTAGCAATTTGCAAACTGATTTTGGCGGTAAAGTAACAATGTAAGCATTGTGTGGCAGTGTAGCAGTGTGGCAGTGTAGCAGTGCATGTAAGATGGAGAAAAAATAAACATAAAAACTAGATTCACTTTATCCTTTTGACCGGATAAACTATTTAACTCTTACCTTTCAACGGAATAAAATATTCGACTCTTACCTTTTGACCGGATAAAGTATTGGACTTTTACCTGTTTGACCGGATAAACTTTTGGACTTTTACCCGTTTGACCAGATAAATTATTTGACCCTTACCCTAGTGACCAGATAAACTGTTGGACTCTTACCTTTTGACCGCCATGACATTTTCGCAGATTTTCATAATTAAGTTTAGAGGTGAGGTGATGGGTATCTGTAATTGGATTCTGGATACATGATTTAGATAGATCTAGAAATGTTCTAGAATAAATTGTTAGTTGAGAAAACGCACATTTAAAGTAGAATTCTAATTAAGAGAGAGAAATGAATCTTTGGAGAGAATTAAGAGAAAGAAAAGAAAGTTGGAACAAAACCGTGTATGAATTACATAGAGAAACAAAGAATGAAGTGGTTTGGCCACTTAATAAGAATTCATCCAAACTCCACAGTATACAGAGTCTTCTACAACAGAACATCGGAAAGAAGGCAAGAGGAAGACCACGGAAAAGATGGTTAGATGGCGTAGCAGAATCCTGTGAAAGAGCAAAATAACAATCACCCAAGCCACTAGAACAGCGCAAGATAAAAACAGACAACCACAACACTGGGCAACAACCCGATAGCAATGTGACGACAAAAGAAGAAGAAGAATGAATCTTTAAAAAATGCGGTAGGAAATATGATATTTTCTCTTTAGTAAAAAAAGTAAGACAGACTCTCTCTCTCTCTCTCTCTCTCTCTCTCTCTCTCTCTCTCTCTCTGCCTTTTTAATCTGGATTGGGGAATATACCCTCAACCAACTCAGGCAAAGTCTTCATATCTCTAGCTATCTCCGGCAGCTCCCTCCAGTTCTTCTTTATATTGTACTGTTAAACTAACAGGTTAATAATACCTGCTATAATAGTTGTGTATTTTCCTAACACAATGAATTATAGACAACGAAATTGTTGGCTTAGTAAGGTGTATAATTTGAGCAGTTGCGGTTTGACTGCATATATGCCAACGGTTTGACTGCAATATGCAACGGTTTAGACTGCAGATAAGACAAGAGATTGACTGATATATGCCAAGGTTTGACGTAGTGCATATTATGCCAACGTTGACATATAGCCAACGGTTTGACTGCATATATGCCAACGGTTTGACTGCATATTATGCCAACGGTTTGACTGCATATATGCCAACGGTTTGACTGCATATTATGCCAACGGTTTGACTGCATATATGCCAACGGTTTGACTGCATATATGCCAACGGTTTGACTGCATATATGCCAACGGTTTG
Organism: Arion vulgaris; assembly: GCA_020796225.1. Classification (NCBI taxonomy): domain Eukaryota; kingdom Metazoa; phylum Mollusca; class Gastropoda; order Stylommatophora; family Arionidae; genus Arion; species Arion vulgaris. The sequence goes on along the minus strand of CM036753.1, from coordinate 87,217,819 downwards.
ACTGCATATATGCCAACGGTTTGACTGCATATATGCCAACGGTTTGACTGCATATTATGCCAACGGTTTGACTGCATATTATGCCAACGGTTTGACTGCATATATGCCAACGGTTTGACTGCAATGACTACGGGTTGTGAGAAAAATAGATCGCAGAATAAGACAGAGATGAGAACACATGAGATGACAAGAAGAGCTAGATCAGTAGATAGATCCATCAGCTACACAGACATTAGACTGGGGAGGAACATTGGATTACATAATTGATAGAATAGAATAACAACCAGCCGCGTGTTACGGGGGCTCGCACGAGGAGCAAAGTATAGTAACACTGCGACCTATAAGGCATGTCGTAAGAGGCGAGTGAGGTAGGAACTTATGAAGCTACCCTAGTAAATAAAAAGCGTCGCAGTAATCTGATGTGTAGGTGCATAACTGGCACAATGTATAATCGCTCTTAGGCTCAGATCACATACAAATCACAAAGAGTGGCTTAATAAGTGGTCGATATGGAGCGCTTGAAGAAGAATAAGAAGACAAATAATAACTTCAGAGAAAGATGACCGTGAGAAATGTCTGTTTGAGTAAACTTAACTTATGAACTACGTGTACAGAAGATAAAATAAAGTAAAAACAGATCTATAAAATACTGACTAAATCCAAAATAAGCGTAAACACACACATATATATACATAAATACACACACATATGTGCACATACGTGCTAACTGAATATCTTTCTAATGTGTAGCACTACATGTCAAGTGTCGCCATATCTGTTCTAGAATTGAACAAAAACAAATACTTGCTAGAACATTCTTCAATAACATTCAAAAAACAACAAAAATGTTAAGAGCTGAAAGAGTTATGTATAGGGCATGTGATGTCCGAGTTGATTATATGTTGCTGTTTTTTTTCCTCCCACCTTTAATGTCAAACTGCACTTGTTCGTATCTAGAACTGACAGTTTCAATCAAATACATAAAACTGTATCAGAATAAAATTAGAGCTGCCGCCTCTGATAAAATAAATATAATCAGCAAAAAGTTAAATCTGCCCATGTTTTTCTCTACATAATTTAAGAACCCTTGATTCTTGTCAAATGTCGTAAAAAAAAATATGTTTAAATATCGACAAAAAAGTTCATATAATGAAAATGAAATCTCTCTCATATTAATAATACCTCATTTGTTGTAATACTGTATATTTTTATGCGTATTAAATATAATGATACTACGGTATATATATTTTATAAGCAGATAGTGACAGCCATAATAACATTTAAAAAATTGATGGTGTGATTAATCTTCCTCAGCGAGTTCTGTAACCTACATAAGTCCGGTTATTTTAGTCTGTCTGTGTTCTTTTTTCTCACAATATTTCGATGAAATCCTGGTATGTGTATGTGATTATATCCATTCTTTCAACTTTCGTTTTATTATTTGTCTACTTTTCTTTTTACTTCGTTAAACTGTTACAGACTTCTCTATTTATTTTTTCATCTTTTTTATTATCCAGCTTGGACAATTTTGTTTCTGAACAACCTATTGTCATGACATAACTACAATCGTGTATTTCTTCAGTCTGTTGATTGTAATAAGCGTTCTTTGTGTGACGGTTGATTTTTTACATCTTCATTACATCTTCATTACTTTTTTCTATTGTCAATAGAAGTGTTAATTACTTCTCCTTCGTTACAGTACATTTACATTTATAAAAAGCTATTACACAGAGAAATAAATGGGTTTTTTATAATTTGGTAAGCGATCGATCCGACGTGGTCGTCACGCATTGTGCATATTGAACTGTTTAATTTGAAGGAAAAGAAAACTCTTGACTTTACATTTGTTTTAACCCGAGTCCTCACAGACTGAGATACCGGCACTCTAAAATCTCGGCCACACGGTTCTTATTGTTATTATCTAGCAATAATGGAAGAAATATTTCTTCAAATGAAAATGTTCTTATTTCCTAAAGTTCTTTAATTCTAAGTATTCTTTACTTTACTTTGTTCGCTCTTGTTCTAGTTGTGGAAAGTAAAGCGGAAGTTCTAGACTAAATAGCATGATAGCATTAGTAATATAACCACAAAGATGGAACAGTATCAGAGAATGTAAACAGATTGAAATATCTTGATGCACAAATATGCAATAAATAGCATGTCCAATGTGGACATAAATACAACAAATAACATATGCGTTGTGTACATAAATACAACAAATAACATATACGTTATAGAAATAAATACAACAAATAACAGATACGTTGTAGACATAATAAAACAAATAACATATGCGTTGTAGACATAAATACAACAAATAACATATGTGTTATAGACATAAATACAACAAATAACATATGTGTTGTAGACATAAATAAAACAAATAACATATGTGTTGTAGACATAAATAAAACAAATAACATATGCTTTGTAGACATAATAAAACAAATAACATATGTGTTGTAGACATAAATACAACAAATAACATATGTGTTGTAGACATAAATACAACAAATAACATATGCGTTGTAGACATAATAAAACAAATAATATATGTGTTGTAGACATAAATACAACAAATAACATATGTGTTGTAGACATAAATACAACAAATAACATATGTGTTGTAGACATAAATAAAACAAATAACATATGCGTTGTAGACATAAATACAACAAATAACATATGTGTTATAGACATAATAAAACAAATAACAGATACGTTGTAGACATAATAAAACAAATAACATATGCGTTGTAGACATAAATACAACAAATAACATATGTGTTATAGACATAAATACAACAAATAACATATGCGTTGTGGACATAAATACAACAAATAACATATACGTTGTGGACATAAATACAACAAATAACATATACTTTGTAGAAATAAAAACAAGAAAATATCAACCACAAAACAGCACACAACATCAGTAATATTATAATCAACAAATCTGTACACACACAAAAAGAGAAAATTACAGTAAAACATGTATACCTATACAGCCATGTCATACAAAATCAGATTTGGCTAATGATTAAACAAACAAGATTACAATTTAAGCCATACACGCACAATGAATACATACAAACACAAACACGATCAGGATTGAGTTCAATTTAAGCCATACACGCACAATGAATACACACAAACACGATCAGGATTGAGTTCAATTTGAGCCGTACACGCACAATGAATACATACAAACATGATCATGATTGAGTTCAATTTAAGCCATACACGCACAATGAATACATACAAACACGATCAGGATTGAGTTCAATTTAAGCCATACACGCACAATGAATACATACAAACACGATCAGGATTGAGTTCAATTTAAGCCATACACGCACAATGAATACACACAAACACGATCAGGATTGAGTTCAATTTAAGACATACACGCACAATGAATACACACAAACACAATCAGGATTGAGTTCAATTTAAGCCATACACGCACAATGAATACACACAAACACGATCAGGATTGAGTTCAATTTAAGCCATACACGCACAATGAATACACACAAACACAATCAGGATTGAGTTCAATTTAAGTCATACACGCACAATGAATACACACAAACACGATCAGGATTTAGTTCAATTTAAGCCATACACGCACAATGAATACACACAAACACAATCAGGATTGAGTTCAATTTAAGACATAACACGCACAATGAATAGCACAAAACACAATCAGATTGAGTTCAATTTGAGCCGTAGACGCACAATGAATACATACAAACACGATCAGGATTGAGTTCAATTTAACCATACAAGACAATGAAAACATACAAACACGATCAGATTGAGTTCAATTTAAGCAATACACGCACAATGAATACACACAAACACAATCAAGATTGAGTTCAATTTAAGCCATACACGCACAATGAATACACACAAACACATCAGGATTGAGTTCAATTTGAGCCTACACGCCAATGAATACAACAAACACAAACACGATGGTTGAGTTCAATTTAGCATACACGCACAATGAATACAACAAACACGATCAGGATTGAGTTCAATTTAAGCAATACACGCACAATGAATACACACAAACACAATCAAGATTGAGTTCAATTTAAGCCATACACGCACAATGAATACATACAAACACGATCAGGATTGAATTCAGCTATTCAGAATGTAACAAAAGTAGGTAAATATATTATTTTATACATATATATTTTAGTATTCCTAAGCAACAATGAAGATTGCTGTAGAGATAAAATAATGGGAAATAATCTTGCTAGAACAGCGTTAACTGGAAGCGTGGAATAAGAGCTCTTGGGAGCCATTCAAATCTGCTACCTCTTACACACTGCAATCAAGTTCATGAGTTCTGCTTGTCGTAGCGAGATGTAATGGCTTTGAAACCATATACTTAACACTTTGTCTTAGTGAGAATGGATATAATGTTGTTATTGTAAACTTAGTACTGTGCAATTCCCTCAGCGATCACTGTTGTATACACAACTTCGACATCAAATGTTTTATAAATGTGCGCTGTAAATGGATTTCTTTAATTGTATTTGTTTTTTTTCAACAGATTCATACACTCTTCCTTGATAAAATGTTGTGGTAGAAGCTTGGACTGATATTAATGTTTACCTTTGTGTGGTGCTCCGCCTCATCTCTGTTTTACCTTTTCGTCTTTGCAGACAATATTTTGTAAGTTATAACAAGGGTCTAAAGACAAAGGATTGCTTTCAATGCACCGAGTTTCCCTATACGGCTCCGTCCCTCTCGGCAGAAATGACAAACCACCTGCAGAGAGTGTTGCACAAAGCACAAACTCCGTAACTCCAGCAACAAATATACTAATCTCCAGATAAATGGGACTCGGTCCGGATTCAAACCTTCACCTTCAGGTCGCCAGGCAAACATCTTAACCACTTGCCATAAAGATTCCCTAAAGTTATGATTTAAAGATGTAAAAACTATAATCCATGACAATGGCGCCATGTGAGTTGCAAGACCAATCTGCATCGAGACAGGTTGTAAATAATTGTTACATGGAATTACAGGGACATTGTTGACATCTCGTGCCCCTAAGCGTCTCTTCGTCTCACCAAGGTACCACGAACGTTGTTTATGCAGACTACTCAAAATAAGATGGTAGGATAAATAAGATAACAGAGTTCTTCTGAGAGACAAGATTTCAAGTAATCACACTTTGGTGTATCAGACCTGAATAAGATGGGCAGGTCACGATGTGCGTATGATTCCTGATAAACAATTTATGTATGGTGAACTAGAGGAGGGTAAAAGATCGGTTAGTGGGCAGAAAAAACGTTTTAAAAACATGATTAAAGTGTCTCTAAAATGTTTCGATGTAGTAACGACGTACTGGGAATCTCTTGTACAGAATCACCAAATGTAGCTCTGTAACAGCATAAGAGAAACTCACAAGCAAGAATCGTCGCACTGTTGACGTGCAGATAAAACGAGTTGAACGAAGAGACAGTACACACAACAGCCATATGTCAAATACTGATCATGTACCTATGGTACGGTACTGCGCTCCTTGATTGCATTCTATAGTCACCTCCGCACACACCAGAAAGGTGAAACAACACACCTCGGAGGCTCATGTCATCATGGCTTACAATGCATGGCTGTTATGATATATGTCAACTGTAAATGTCACTTAACAGATGTGTCATGTGTACTGACATCAGGACAGGAATCATATCTTTCAAAATTATGCTGCATTTGAACAAGTAAACTAAAAACAACAACTTACCGTTTTGTATTCGTATTCCTCAACTCCAGGAACAAAATGTCACACGAGTTTTTCTTAATGAATACCCACAAAACACAATAAATCCGCAATCCTCTAAGATTTATTATTTTCATAAAGTCTATGCGTTCAATTTATCACTATAAGACAAAAACAGGGGGTACGTGAGCTATAATAATTCCAATAAGAATTCCACCAATTGTTCTTAGTCTCTTCTAAAATAAAACCACAAAATTGTAATGCATTTTTCTGAATAATGAACGTTTTCAAAACTGTAAATCTGTTTTCCTAAGTAATTCACAATTCTGAAACTGTAGACGTTAAGTACTTCCGTACTAGAGAAAGAGTTCTATTCGCTGGAATATCCATGTATGACCTTTCCTTGTTCTCATACAAGCTGACTGAATACATAATAGCAGTTATTGTAGAGTCAGTTTTTTTATTCTGTCTATAACTTCTTATCTCATGTACTTCCTAAATCCGTTCCTCACTCACTGCTTACGTGTAAGACTGGAATATTCTAGCATTTATTCACTCGTTCCCTTGTGCATGCTCATTCCTTTGTATAATGGAGCGTGAGTGAGTGCTATCGCCTCCTTGTGCACGCGCGCTGAGTACTGCCTCTGTAATGGATTTTACCCACTAGAGAAGCATCTCTGCCCGCTGTTCAAGAACGCTATGCAAGTTCAATACTTTCAAATCGAATTAGACCACCGTTATCTATCACTCAACACTCATTATCTAGGATTGATGGAGGATAAAATAGAGGAAAGGGTATCTAGATGTCCTGATTTCTTAAATATTTTTGTCCTCGGACAATTCTAGAAATATCAGATATGTACCTCTAAACCTGTTTCTAAAATTCCATCTTTAAATGTCCCAACTCTAGTAGCTACATCGATGTGAACAAAATAAAGGTATCTCAACTTTAGTAACTATACCTGTATGATTGGAACAAAATAAAGGTACCTCAACTTTAGTAACTATACCTGTATGATCTGTAGGAACAAAATAAAGGTGTTTCAACTTTAATAACTATACCTGTATGAACAAAATAAGGTACTCAACTTTGGTAACTATCATGTATGAATAAAATAAAGGTGTCTCAACTTAGTAGATATACTTATGATCCTGTAGGAACAAAATAAAGGTACCTCAACTTTAGTAACTATACCTGTATGATTAGAACAAAATAAAGGTACCTCAACTTTAGTAACTATACCTGTATGATCTGTAGGAACAAAATAAAGGTACCTCAACTTTAGTAACTATACTGTATATCTGTAGAACAAAATAAAGGTGTTTCAACTTTAATAACTATACCTGTATGAACAAAATAAAGGTACCTCAACTTTGGTAACTATACATGTATGAATAAAATAAAGGTGTCTCAACTTTAGTAGATATACCTGTATGAACAAAATAAAGGTACTCAACTTTAGTAACTATACCTTTATGAACAAAATTAAGGTACCTCAACTTTGGTAACTATACCTGTATGAGCAAAATAAAGGTGTCTCAACTTTGGTAACTATGCTGATGTGGATAAAATAAAAGTGTCTCAATTTTGGTAACTAGACTGGTGTAACCAAAATAAAAGTGTCTCGCCTGTTATCCTTAAATTATGCTTTTAATGACAGCTAAAGAATATTTCAGTTTTGGTTTGAATTATAGAAAATGTCATGTTGTTCTGTACGTGGGATTCCCAGACTACGCAGCATTGGGTACATTTATGTTTAGTTTATAAGATTATGTACACTTCTGTTTATATCTGTGGTTCCCAAAGTGAACGCCTCTGCGTCATGGAAAGCTGCGACTTCCTATCAGGAAAGGCCGCGAGATCTTTCACTTATCCTATCTTATCTTAACCACATTTGCCGTGAAGCGGCGTGGGGATATTTAGTTTCCTATCTTGTGTCAGGTGTGTAGCGCTTGACGATGCCAGTCCATGCTTTCGCAGGGACTCTGAGATGTTATCTATCCATCGTGTTCTTGGCCTGCCTCGTCCACTGCGCCCTGAGTGTCGATTAATGTAGGCACGTGATGGTAGTAAATGTGGTTCCATTCTCATTAGATGGCCGAACCACTTGATTCTTTGCTTCTCCATGTACTGTATGCATGGTATAGTACCAACGATGCTTCTGATATTCTCGTTTCTCACTCTATCTCTCCTTGTAACGTTGACAGCTTTTCGTAGACATCTCATTTCACATGTTGTAATCTTTCTTTCTTGTGTCTTAGTCAGGGGCCATGTTTGGCACTGATAGATCTTTCACAAATTTCATTACTGTTTTTATTTTTATTATTTTATTTTATTTTTATTTGGAGCTAAATGTCATAGAACGCGTCATCTAGTGGGGCTGGTGCAAATTAATTAGTTACTGTTTGCAGAAGCCTAGGTGACCTGGATGACATAACAGTGATTTCCAGATTGTTTTAGTAGTTTCTCGAATTTTCTCGTACTCTGTGTTCGCATAAAAATAAAGGTGGGGTTGCACAACATTAGTGCTGAACTAGTTTCGAAGATTATACCAACTGAACATTTGTGAACAAGTCAAGTGAAATTTTGAAGTATTTTTTCACATATGTATTTTGGAAAATGAATCGGGTTTTACTAAACATCAATGAGCTTTGTAAGAGACAAAAATAAAGATGGCTCAACGTCTAACAGTGGCAAGATTGCGAAGACGCGTACAATTCGAAAACATGAAGACAGTTTTTGGACTTTGGTTTTTCGTCAACATAAATCAATGGTGAAGAGAGGTCACAACGTGTTCTGTGTATGAAAGTGTATTACAGGGCCGTGCCGTGCTATGATACAGAGACGTCGCCGCATCAGGCGGACCTTAAGGGGCGGCATAAGCGGCAAAATCAAAATTACAATTGAAGGTTATTTTAAGGAAAAACATTTAAGGGGCGGCATTTCGAAGACTTGCATCATACTGAGAAAATACACCGCACGGCCCTGCGAGAGAATGCTACCAAGTTAGTTGGAACGCCATTTAAAAACCACTACTGTGACTACAAGTGGCTACTTTAGTAGGAAGCTAATAGAGTTAAATCAACAAAAGTGTAGTTTTTATAAGCAGGTATCAATACCAAGTAATGCTTGAAATAGCATCGTACAAGATAGTACATATGTAAGAATCACAAAATGTAAGAAGTCCATACAATCGCTTTAAAAAAAACTCATTCTACCGCCTGCTGTAGATATGAATAACAATTATGAGCGGTGTCTGTCGGGAAGCTACTTTCAGAAGTGCCTTTCTTCAATAACACCATCAGCCTTTCTTCGAGAAGTGCCTTTCTTCAATAACACCATCAGCCGCTGAATACAGCACATATCAGAGGACCATGATGATCAATTATACAAAAATTAAAAGGGAATGAATTTATTTGCAGTTGTATAAGGTCACAGATAATAATAATGATGCTCACTTTATTTGCTATGTACTGTTTATAGGTAGTAAACATTGTAGAAGACCTCTCTTGTAAAGCATACTATTGGAAGCCCTTCTCTGTAAGCACACATGTAGAAGACCTTCTCTGTAAGATCACATTAGAAGACCTTCTCTGAAAGACATATGTAGAGACCTTCTCTCTGTAAGCATCACTTTTGTAGAAGACCTTCTCTCTGTAAAAGCACCATGTAGAAGACCTTCTCTGTAAAGCATCACTATTGTAGAAGACCTTCTCTGTAAAGATCACATTGTAGAAGACCTTCTCTTCTGTAAAAGCATCACTATTGTAGAAGACCTTCTCTTCTGTAAAAGCATCACTATTGTAGAAGACCTTCTCTTCTGTAAAAGCATCACTATTGTAGAAGACCTTCTCTTCTGTAAAAGCATCACTATTGTAGAAGACCTTCTCTTCTGTAAAAGCATCACTATTGTAGAAGACCTTCTCTTCTGTAAAAGCATCACTATTGTAGAAGACCTTCTCTTCTGTAAAAGCATCACTATTGTAGAAGACCTTCTCTTCTGTAAAAGCATCACCATTGGTGCTAAGACTCAAGACATGTTCAAGATCATTAATACTTTAATATCCAAAAACAGTTTGGAGTGGACAGAGCGCCTTGGTGTCTCTACTGATGATGTTCGTTCTATGTCCGGCTGTTATGAAGGAATTTAGACTTTTATTCAAAGCAAAGCACCTAAAGCAATGTGGAACCATTGCGTTATTCAGATAGATTATAGAGAGTAAGATGAGAGACTTCTTCTTCTTCTTTGCGTTCGTTCTTTACGACCAATTTTAATCACTCTTTGTGATATGTTTGATCTTTGCCAAGAACGTGTATACGTTGCATAGTGGTTTGATAGGCCTCTAAACGCATAGACGTTTAGGACATGTGCATCCGATTTCAGCCAAACCTCCTTAGTCGCCTCTTACGACATGCGTGGCAGGCAACAGTGGTTCTATTCTTTACATCCCAAATTTGGGCCCCGGTAACACTCGAGCGAGATGGACATCAGGAAAGTTAGATGACAGATATTATAGGAAGTTAGATGACAGACATTATAGGAAGTAAGATGACAGACATTTAGGAAGTTATATGAACATTATAGAAGTTATATGCAGAAAAGAAGTTAGATGGCAAAGAGTATATGAGTATATGACTCCATAACTCACAAGAATATAAAAGTAGACATTATAGAAAACTATAGGTAAAAAATAACAATAATGTAGATGTCACAACTTACAGCAAGCTAGATTTCAGAACTCAAATTATTCTAAACGAAAGAGATTACAAACACAGATGATGTTCTGTTTTTAATATTCATCCACTGACATGCTCAGATGGGTAAACAATATTTACGTAAATAAGCGAAATGCTTTTGAGTTTTCCATTCTAAAACTTGTTAACATTTTTATTTCGAAAAACAGTTTGGTTTGTAAGTGTTTCTATGTCTATTGAGTTCTAAATATTTGAGGAGAGAGAGAGAGAGAGAGAGAGAGAGTTCTAAATATTGCTCGTGTGTGTGTGTAGTGTTGTGTGTGGTGTGTGTGTGTTTGAAGTGATGTGTGTATTTGGTGTTTGTGTGTGTGAGACGAGAGTGTGTGTGTGTATGTATGTGTGTGTGTGTGTGTGTTTGGAGAGAAGAGGATGTGTATATGTGTGTTTGTGTGTTTTACAGAGTGTGTTCTGTGTGTGTGATGTCTGTGTGTGTGTTTGAGAGAGAGAGAGTGATGTGTGTATTATGTGGTGTTTGTGTGTGTGAGACAGAGAGTGTGTTGTGTGTGTGTGTTATTGTTGTGTTTCTGTGTGTGTATATCTGTCGTGTATTTCTGTGGTGTTTGTGTGTTTGGGGTGTGTCTGTGTGTTTGTGAAGTGTTTGTGTGTGTGCGTATATGTGTGTATGAACGTGTATATGTATGTGTGTTGCTTCCGTCCATACGTACGTATGTGGTTTGGTGTGTGGGTGTGGGGTGTTTGTTGTAAACATGTCTTACTTTGTTCACAAAAACGAAATGAAGATTTAGAAACTAGTCCTGGCGTTTTATGTTTTCTCTGTGTTCTCCCTCTTTGTCTACACTTCGTTCCGTCTCGCACCTTCTTTCACCTACTTGAAGAATTTCCTACTTAATGTATGACTCACATCAGCGATCTACAAGCATGTACAAGACCAGGTGTTATAACCATCTTAAGTTAGTCCTACACCTGAGCTGACCTCTTTTCTCACAGATCCAGCTAGGAATTGTCTACCTTATTTCTCTATTTCTGATGCTTTATGTTCCACTCACTCTCTCAACACTCTGTTCTCTCTATCCCTCTCTCTCTATCTCTCACTGATCGACCTATTGATTGTCTATATTGCATATTTCTCTCACTGATGTGCTATGTCCCTCACCCTCACTCACTTCTTTCCTCAGTTTATATTTCACTAACTCTATTTTCTCCCTTTCTCACTCATTCTGTCCTCATTTTCTTTTTTACTCACTCATTCCTTTTCTCACTATCGCATCCATTTCCTCATCACTCTTTATTTAACTCACTCAATCGCTCTCACTTTCTCAGTCACGCACTCCACACACACACACACACACACCTCGCACTCTTTTCTCTCTCTCTCTCTGTCTGTTTCTCTATATATCTCTCTTGATCTATTACTCACCAATTTGTTAATTGTCTTTAGTGTCTTTTTCTCTGTCTGATTAACTATGCTTCATACTCTCTCACTCATTCTCTCAGTCTCTCTCTGCCTATCTCTCTCTCGATCTCTCTCTCTTATTTCTCTATCTCTATCTCTCTCCCACTCTCCCTCTCTCTCTCTCTCTCTCTCTCTCTCCCTTTGTTAACATGAGATCGTTAGGTTTGATCCAACAAGAAAACAGACAATAATTAATGGTCCTTCTTATGTGAGACTCTAACTAAATAATAGGCCCATCTAAGAATAAACAAACGTAATGCTATACAAACGACATATTTTTGTACTTAACAAAGAGTAACTATGGAGAAAATGTCGAGCGTCTAATGTATTAATAAAATTACTAATGAGATGTCGTAGTTTGAAAAAGAACTAGTTTCAGGCACATAATAAACTGGACATATTACGGGAATAGAATGATCAAAGAATATTTATAACAACCAAAAAGGGTTTATGACATTTTAAATTATACAGATGATGATAAAGAGTAAAGATAATAAACCAGTTGACAACGATTCGAACGACGTTGAGTTATTACTTTCCCCTAAGATATCGAGTTTTTGTGTGTGTTTTTTTTTTCAATGGAGGTATACATTTCAATTTCTGGAATACTGTAATATTGACTATTTTATATTGTTTATTTATTAAACGTGTCTCGAATATAATGTTATTAGAGTCAGCGTCTATTTTGTTCAATATATCTCCGTATGTTATATCTCTTAGAACATTCTGGACAGAGAAGCGAACAAAACAGAGATTTGTATCGAGGAGCATTAGCTCATAAATAACACCATGTCCCGGAAGATGAAATATTTCGACCATATTAAAGGTCACAGCGGTTTGAAGAGAATAGTAATGGAGGGCATGGTTCTCGACGTACGAGGCAGATGACGACCAAGAAGAAGATGACAACAAGACATTAAAGAGATCTTGAACATGATGGAGGAGGCTGGAGAATTTGCTAGAGACAGTTTTCCAGGTAGGCTCTGACGAAAGCGACGTCTTGCAACGGACATGCTACTTGATCATGATATCTGGCCAATCCAAAGTTATCAGAGTCACGTTCTATTCTGTTGTTTATTTTTTTATATACATCGCCCATCTAATGTTATCAGAGTCACCGTCTATTCTGTTGTTTATTTTTGATATATATATCGCCCATCTAATGTTATCAGAGTCAGCGTCTATTCTGTTGTTTTTGTTCTTTATTGATATACATCTCACATCTGATGTTATCAGAATCACGCACTTAAATCGATGGGATTCTTTTGTTACCAGTGTACAATAGTTCATGTGTGACAGTCAATTTCGTCTACCATTTAGGTTGAAGATACTCCAGTTGTATGTGTTACAACCCTAGTTGTCCATTCCTCAAAATGTACTACAACGATTGGTCTCGGTTATTAGTAAACGGCATTTATAGATTTTTCTAAACTTCAGTATCTTACATCATCATCATCAAGTAGCGTGTCTCCTCCAGAACATGGCTCCCATGATAGCAGTCCTGATAAACTCTTTTTTCTGTGCAAGTTGACCGGCGTTAGCAGTAGTAATTCTCAGATCGTCAATGACAACTTGCAACCATCGTCTTCTAGGTCTTTCATTCTTCCAGGCACCATTCCCTCCAAGTATCTTACATACATCTAATGGAGTGGACATGCAGGTGTTTGATGAGAACAGGCATTAATGTATTGAAAGAACCTACATTTTGTTTTGAAGCTGAAGGTGGACAACAGAGATTTACTGCAGCTGCAAAGAGACTATATGTTAGATAACAAAAAATAATTCAGACAGCATCTATATTTCGATTTAATGAATGTTGAATTAAACGTTGTACGAATAGGATTGGGCACCTTATGTACAGAATGTGGAGTGTGTTTAACAAAATAGTCCCATGAGCCATTAGCATTTGATAGCTGCTGGATGAGACTGAGCAATTATGGGTCTGCCCAAAGTGTTGTGAAGTCGATGATTCAATAACCAATAATCAATAACAACTACCGCAGTAACGATTTATGTCTCGTTTTTTCACTTCTTGTTAATTTCATTTTTCAAAATGCTTTTAAAGCTGCCGTGAAGCTCTTAGATTAAGTTAAATTTCACTTGTGTCCTCAAATAGCATCTGACAGCACACATGGTCTTGTCTCTGCGAAACTGTTTATAGCATGAAAATGTGTGAAGATCAAGTCTGTGACGTATTAGAACAAGATGTTTAGTCTAGTTCAGATTCGTCAGCTCTGGGAAAAGAGATCGTCTTTAACACGGGCAAGTGATTTCACACTACCTTCTGTCTTGTAAGATCAGATTTTTTTAGTCAATTTGTAAACATTTCGGTGAAAATCAAGACAAAACTGCACTTAAAATATGTGGGTTTAGTTATGAGTACGCAGAAGACAAGAAAGTCATGTGTGGCTCGGAAAAGGAATCCGGGAGGTAAGAGGTATATGAGAAGACCTAGAGAGACATGGACACGAATTGTAAACAGAGAAAGGGAAGTGGTGTAAATGACCTGGAATGAGCTAAGCTGGTTTGCTCAAGGCAGATCTGGTTAAAGGAAATTTGTTGATAACTTATGCTGCAAGGTGAGTTAAGTAAAGAAGAAGATTTGTTAGTTTTATGATTTGATTATTCATTTTGCTTGCATATCTGATACCACACATACATGTCTTTGCTAGCTTATGTGATACCACACATACATGTCTTTGCTAGCTTATGTGATACCATACATACGTGTCTCTGCTTGCTTATGTGATACCACACATACGTGTCTCTGCTAGCTTATGTGATACCATACATACGTGTCTCTGCTAGCTTATGTGATACCATACATACGTGTCTCTGCTTGCTTATGTGATACCATACATACATGTCTTTGCTTGCTTATGTGATACCAAACATACATGTCTTTGTTTGCTTATGTGATACCATACATACATGTCTTTGCTTGCTTATGTGATACCATACATACGTGTCTTTGTTTGCTTATGTGATACCACACATACATGTCTCTGCTTAGCTTATGTGATACCACACATACTGTCTTTGCTTGCTTATGTGATACCATACATACGTGTCTTTGTTAGCTTATGTGATACCATACATACGTGTCTTTGCTAGCTTATGTGATACCATACATACGTGTCTCTGCTAGCTTATGTGATACCACACATACGTGTCTTTGCTAGCTTATGTGATACCACACATACATGTCTTTGCTAGCTTATGTGATACCACACATACGTGTCTTTGCTGCTTATTGATACCATACATACGTGTCTCTGCTTGCTTATGTGATACCATACATACGTGTCTTTGCTTGCTTATGTGATACCACACATACATGTCTTTGCTTGCTTATGTGATACCACACATACATGTCTTTGCTTGCTTATGTGATACCATACATACATGTCTTTGCTTGCTTATGTGATACCACACATACATGTCTTTGCTTGCTTATGTGATACCATACATACCTGTCTTTGCTTGCTTATGTGATACCATACATACATGTCTTTGTTTGCTTATGTGATACCATACATACATGTCTTTGTTTGCTTATGTGATACCAAACATACATGTCTTTGTTTGCTTATGTGATACCATACATACATGTCTTTGCTAGCTTATGTGATACCACACATACGTGTCTCTGCTTGCTTATATGATACCATACATACATGTCTCTGTTTGCTTATGTG